>CM039129.1:15124139-15697211 GCA_022036555.1 Microstegium vimineum | reverse complement strand
GAATGCATCGGGGCTTGCCTGGGTAAGAACACTAGTTGGTGTTTGTTAGATGATACTTGCTTGGCAAGTATCTTAGAATGATAAAATAAATCCGAGATTAACCATCTTCTGAACTTGGTCACCAATCACCGTCTTCTGGTTTGGTATAAACCATCACGTATGCATCTATCGAACCTTAATGAGATGCAAAGATGCAAAGATGCAAATGTATGAATGCGCAGAATAGTAATCTAAGATAAAACATGACAAAGAATTTTTAGTTAATTAAACAATATTATTTAAGCATAAAGGTTGGACATGCTAAGCACTTCAAACATGACAAACCAGATAACTTAGACCAAGCAAAGACATATTAAAGCATTCAAGTTATCACAAGATTATGCAAAGCATAGACATCCATAGTTGATTAACTTAATCTTACCAAGCATGATATTTAGACATGAAAAGAATCTAAAGTACACACACAACTGAACTTAGGTTCAGACTTGCCAAGCATTCATTAAACAAGAGGTAATCATTAGATTAAACAACCAAAATTGAATAGAACAATTAACTTATGCATGCAGTTTTTGGACAGCAAGACAACAGTCACCATTTTAATCATATCTAGAGTTTTACAAATCCAAAGGACTTGCAACAAGATATTCTGAAAAGCTTATGAAATTATCTACATTTCATTCCATACTAGCACAGCATGATTCACAAGTTAAATAATTCGAAATTGCAAAGTTACAGAATCTGTTTCAGAAAAATAAAGAGTAGCCATCTCTGATTCCCAACTTAAAACCTGCATAAATCATAAAATATTTGGACAAATGACACCAAATTTTAAAAGTAGGTAGATACATGAGTTATCTACAACTTTGGTATTCACAAGATTCTCAAAGAACATCATTAATAAGGGGTAATTTACATTGCCCCTGGAACAGTCCAGAAACTAGCAATTGCAATAAATAAATATTAACTTATGTTATAAACATATAACTTGAGAAAACCAACTTTACCAACATGTTAAACATGACTAATGAACACTAGAAAATATAGTGGTCATTGCTCAATAAATTCTTTACATACACTTTCTTAATTTATTTAGATAATTAGGTGTAAATATGAACACATATCAAACTTGCATAATAAATTTTAACAAAATTACAGAGGCCTACATGCTCTCATTAGTCTACTGTATAAATTTCATGTCATTTAAGCAAGTATAAAAGCTTCTATAAAAAATACAAAAGCTCTATTGCAATCAACTTTAAATAACAAGATAGATTTTACACTTAACTTAAAACAGCTATAACCTGAGATGTACAACACCTAAAAATATGAATCTTAACATTTTGAAAAGCTTATGAAATATACTTCAATTGTTTCCACATTGACAAAGCATGAATCTATATGTAAAATACTCAAACAACTCATTCTTATCAGCTCTATCCAGAGAGTAAACAGATTCACAACACAACTTATAAAATTTATAAATCCTAAAATATAAAAGCTATAACCATGAACTTTTAAGAGTAGATGGATCATAAGATTATATAACACTTTCGTATTCAACTCAGCCACAGAAAACATCATATTAACCATGAAATAAATTGCTAAACAACCATAGATCCTAAACAGAGATCCTAAAATAATGAAATTTTAACCAGACATCAAGCATAAACTTGTAAACCTTCCATAAAAATTCCAGAATTATTATATGATCATAACAGTGGCTACGAAAATAACAAAAACATCTTAACAGATTTGACATACTTGCATAAAATGATTTTTACAGAAAAATCTATGAACTACACCACCACATATTATGGATCTACTGCATAGAAAACTTCATGAGGATTCCAACAAGTCCAAAAACACATGCATACGATGTTTCTATGAATTATTACGATTTTCCAAAGATCAACAAAACAAGAGGAAAACAATTACGGGATTTAACTTAAGCATTAGGAATCCCAACTTTTCAAGAAATCAAATAAGCCTCTATTTGCAAATAGATGAGTCACGAAATAAATACATAAAAATCCAAAAAAAGCATCCCTTACCAAACAATACCCTTCACCTTGATTTTGCCAGAAGAATTTCATGGGAACGAAGGATTAGAGGTTGGATTCATGGCCGAGTTAGTTTATGGACCAAACTAGGGATGGTAGTATCAACAGAGGGGAGGGAGGAAGGATGGATTGCTGGCCATAGGAAGCACAGCAGGAGGCGCAAGGGAGGGAGTCGGGCAGCGGAGCCGCTGTTGCCTGCGTCGGCCTTCTACCGATCGGCCAAACAGAGAAGGAGCAGGGAGAGGGAAGGAGAGTGAATGAGAGAATGAGAGATTGAGAGAGAGGGCAGAGCTGAGAGGAGCCGATCCTCATTTTTCCCTCGGTGAAGACACGGCAGCGGGCACGCGTCGAGGGGAGGGGCGCTGAGCGACTGGATGGGGACAGCAGGTGCCTGTGCTGGCCAGTCTAGCCCAGCAGGTGACTTTGATCTCTTTCAAAATCAAAATCGTTTGTCAATTTGATCAACCGATTGCACCACCATGCAGAGCAACAAGGTAAAAAGAAGTTTGACATATTTCAAAAGGTTTGATAAATTTTTAAGAACACGGAATGCCAATGTCAAAGACTAGGAATTCCAGATTTTCAATGCGTTGAACACTTTAACAAAAATAATTTCTGGAGCCATTACTTGAGAAGCTTAGAAGAAGATTTATTCTTGGATAATTAAACAAAGTTTAAATTAGGATCTATTTCCATCATCTGGAAATTAACATCTGGGATGTTACACATACATAGCCGCCTGCATCAACGACAACTACGGGGAAGAGTAAAAATGTACGAGGCACGAAGAAGCCATTGGAGGGTCGGTACATTATCACGAAATTCGATGAGGAAACAGGGGCAGTACTTGGACCACATGCACATAGATTTGCCAACAACTGTGGTTACCTTGTAAGGGATAGGCTTCCGATCAGTGCTCGTGAATGGCGGCAAAGGAAAGGACGTCCTGACATTAGTTTTGTCTCTGATCGTGATAAGGAACTAATTTGGCAAGAAGTCCTTCAACATTTCTCGCTCGATACAGAAGATGAAGCTCTGAAAGGGAGAGTTAGGGACTGTGCTATGAAGAAGATGGCAACATATTTCCAGGCCTGGAAGAAGACATTGCATAATGATTTTATCAAGAAGAACCTTACTCCAGATTTCAACAAAAAAGCCTACGTCAAGTTGAGACCATTTTGGGATGACTTTGTAGCTTTCAAGACATCCGAAGAGGGCGAATCACGAGCTCAACAGAACCAACAAAATGCCTGAGAAAAGCAATACCATCATCACATGGGATCAGGTGGCTACAAGACTGCCATTCCTGAGTGGGAAAAAGAAGAAGAGGACCTTCTAGCTAGGGGAATCCAACCAGAATCAGATAACTGGGCTGAGCGCAGTAAGTGGTGGTTTTTTGGTCACGGGGAGGCATTGACCCTCAGACCGGGAGATTAACGTATACCGAAGGACTCACAGAAGCAGCAAGGAAACTAGTTTACGCTCAATCTATGAGGGAACAAGGACTATGGTCACCAAATAGAGATAAAGATGAGCTGACATATGCACTGGGGACTACAGAACACGGTGGGCGAACGAGAGGTCATGACGCGGTGTCGTGGAAGCATGCCTTCCCTCAAGACAAAGATACATATAGAAGCCGCGAGAGAAAGAAGAAAGAGGAGGAAGCTATGAAACTTAGCTTGTCGCAAATGCTTAGTGAAGCACGCGAAGCAGCTATTCAAGCAAAAGAGCGAGAAGAGAAACTTCAAGCAAGAATGAGCGAGGAAATCAAAAGGCAAGTGGAGTTAGCAATCAGCCGAATGCAAAGTACTGGATCAGTACCGCTAGTCAACATCAGCCCATCAGCTCACTTGAAAAGCAGTTGTACTTCCACGGAAGTGCCTCAACCTGTTGATGACACAAAGCTACGCTTCCCCGTGGATGACATCACAGAACTAAATACACCATGTGAGCTGCACATTCCAGAGGGGGCTACCACAATCATGGTGGCTACCGGTATTGTATCTCCTATCGACCCTACGAAGACACCAATATGCCATGGGTCAAAAGTACCAGCTGGATATGCTCGCGTCTAGGTGGATAGAGTTGAAAAAGGTCATCGCGATGCTAAGCTTGACATTGAAGGAGGTGATGGGGAGACGACTTTAGGACAAGCGGAGAATACATTTATTTGTTGGCGCAAACGCTATATCATTTTTTCTGGGGCATCACCTCCTATTGTACCGTCGCCGCCTCCTCATCCCAGAGACCTAAGTCAATATTCATCACCTGGTTGTCATAGTGTTGCGAGGGATGATGATGGTGAAATGCACGACACGGCTTCCTCCCCAGAACCTCCAAGGCGGTCTCCATCGCCGAAACCGGCCCCAGAACCTCCACGACGTTCTCCAACGCCAACACTGGCCCCATCGCCTCCACGACGGTCTCCAACGCCGCCACGACGGTCTCCAACGCCGACACCTGCCGCCCCATCACCAAAGAAGAGGACCGCCACAAAAGCAAAGGTGTCGGCCGTCCAACCAAAAACAAAGGGGCAAGCTACAAAGAAAGTTATTGTTATGATTCCTCAGAAACTTCCGTCTGAGAGGACTGAAGAAGAAATATCGGCTTCAATAAAGGCCAATGTTGCCGCACAATTCAAAAAATTTAAAGACGACGCTAAAGCAAAGAAAGAAGCTAAAAAGCCGTTCTACTTACATCAATCATCTCTAAGGCAAGAGTTGGAAGAAAAGAAGAGAAAGCTACATAATTCTCAGAAGAAATCTCCAATATCGGACTATGACCGCACTCTCGAAAAGGCAATTATCGAGAGGAAAAGAGCAGGGAAGGGTGTCCCACAGCTCGGGGAACAATCGAAGCAATCAGTGCGCCCGCTAGTTTTTGGGTATGAATATGGTTCAAACATGAGCGTGCTAGAAGACTACAGTGGCCCCAAGGTCAATTATGATGGATTGGAAGATTTCTTGAAAGGAGCTAATATATCCGCGACTCAATTTTACGGAAATGCACTAGTCGCAAATGCCACTGTAGTCGATGAGTTTAAGAGAAGTTATTTACGTGGCAGAAGTCTATACAACACATCGGCCCTCAGGGATCCTGGTACGCAAATGCGCAGGTTAAACTCGTGGTACATGGACGCATATACCAAAAACCCAGATGACGACTGCATTTGCGTCAGAATTAGGCAAGAATATTACTTCCGGGGCGATGACCTTATATTTGTTCCGTATAGTGAGCTCCACCAACTATGCCACATGGATGCTCTAGACAAATCTCTGATGAGCTGCTACTGTCTGTAAGTGATTATCATTTCTTTTAGTAATCTGACTATAGCACATATGTATATGTATAGTAACTAACTATCCTCAAACATATATATGCGGATTCTTGATGTTAATGCTCAAACATAAGGTAGACACAGAAATTGGTTTCATTGATCCATCAATCATATTCTCGGATCCAAACACTCCCCGCGAACAATGGATACCTCAAACAGAGAGGAATCTTCGGAGGTTCTTGGTCAACCAAAAGACCAGAGAATATATACTCTTCTCATACAACTTTAGGTGAGTGTTGTTATCGTGTGCACAATTTTTTCTTACTTATTACTCAATTTAGTATAAAGATATATATGTTGACTCTATAAACAAATGCAGTTTTCACTGGATACTCATAGTCATCGATATGAGAAGAAGTGCATATATAATCTTTGACTCATTGAGAAAACCACCGGGAGATTACCAAGATATGATAGACATTATGAAGGGGTAACTTTGATCTTTAAATATGGATTCCTGCTCTTTAACTACACTGCAAGAGTTAATTAACTAATGATCCAATTATTGAGTAGAGTTTAGGCTTGATTCGTCCCGAAACACCGTCCGGAACTAGAAGAGACACTAGAGGGTCCTCGTATGTTACCTGTAAGTTCTATTAGCTCTCGTAATCTGTTACCTTATCATGCTTTAACATATGCGTATGATGACGATGGTAATCTTTTCATATCTTACAGTGGATTCTAAGGCAGCCATAAGGCAACAATATGTGTGGATACTACGTTTGCGAGTACCTCACGGTGTATGTAAGAAGAACTCTTACAGAAAAACTAAAAGTATGTAATATGTATATATAATACATCTATTTTATTTATTTGTTGCTATTAACTAAATCTTATATATATTAACACTTGTTTCTTTATAATACAAATTGAAGACACTATGGTTGCAGCAACAAGTGATGCAAGAAGACCGCCTCAAAGGAATTAAAGAGACATTTACTGGATTTTTTCTTAAAAAAGTGGTCAAACCTGGAGGCGACTTCTATTACGACCCAGCCGTCCCAGTCAAGTCAAATCAAGACGAACATCTGTATGATATTTAAGTGGCGAGAGCGTTTGTGTCTTAAGTCAAGTAACAATGGATAATGATGTAAATTTTATGTGCATATATATATATTATACTTATAGAGTTTCATAGTTTATTTGTGTTTAATGCTTGAAACTAACTTATAAGTGTGTGAATACATGTATTAGCAGCGAATACATATATTAGAAGCGTAGAATACACACATTTGAATACCTAATCTAATTGAAAAACCAAAATAAGAAATACCAAAATAAAAAAAAAGGTATTTAGCCCCGGTTGGTAACCAACCGGGCCTAAAGGGTGCTGCCACGAGTGGCCCGCCTGCGCCACCTGGCGCACCCTTTAGCCCCGGTTTGGAGGAATATTTAGTCCCGAATCCTTAACTCCGGTTCAGGCACCGGGTCTAAAGGCCCTTACAATTGATGCATGCATTTCCTCACTTAAACTTCGTGTCTTGCTTTGAGCCAAATCGGACTGCTAGCTAGCTCTCTGTGATGCAAATCTCGAGTCCGGAAAGTGTTACGTACAACATAAGAGGCAATCTATCGTTAGTTTACAACACCATGGGAATATATCTAGTCCTATATATAAGTATTTTGTTTCTCTCTTAACATGTGCTGCGGCCAAAGCGCAGATGCTCTAAAGATTTCTGTCTTAAAGATTGGGCCCGTTGCGTTGGCATGGCCACTTCTATTGATCAAGACCACTACACTTCTATTGGTTCACATGACACAACATTCGGTGTCTGTGAATGGAGTAGATCCAGCTGCTTGCATACGTGCATTCAACTGAACTCTACTGACCATGGCCCTGACGCCTGACGCCATTCAATTCATCCGCTCCTCTGCCTCTGCCTGCCTGCCAACATTGAACTCCATCACACTGCCAGCATTCATAGATGCGTCCTACCAGTCAATCCGCTTCCTTTCCTACATTTCACGGACACCTGATCCTGCTGCTACACTACACTATACTGACGCAACACGCATTCGATCACACGCCAAGCTAGAGACGACTAGGCAGGGCTCGTAATATTGCACTCGATGCAAGAAATCTACCGAGATTAAAGGGGCTTAGCTTTCTTAGCTCCGCTCTATCTTTTTTAACCGACTAGTTTTAACTTCACTTACTTTAGGTTTTTAGGTCTGCTCCGTCTTTTTTAACTGAACGGTTTCAACTTCACGTACTTTGTTCGAGGAAAAAGAATAAATTTGTGAAAACACCTAAAGTGCACAAACTCTAGATTTTTATAGAGCTGCTCCACGATAAAGTTTGTGGAATAGAGTTCGTGAATCCACTACTACAGAAACTGGCTTTTAACTCCGATCTGTAAGGGGCTTTAGTCCCGGTGCCTGAACCCGGACTAAAGATTTGAGACTAAATATCCCCTTTAGTCCCGGTTCGTAGGCTAGACCTTTAGTCCCGGCGTCAGGTGGCGCAGGCGGGCCACGCGGGGCTGCACCCTTTAGTCCCGGTTGGTAAGGTCCATTTTTTATCTTCTGATTTTGATATTTTTTATTTTGGTTTTGCAATTAGATTAGGTATTCAAATGTGTTTATTCTTCGCTTCTAATATATTTATTCACGCACTTATAAGTTAGTTTGAAGCATTAAACACACAAATAAACTATGAAACTTTATATATAAATATATTATGGAGCTATATATACATAAGTATAATATATATATATATATGCACATAAAATTTACATCATTATCCATTCATATTTGACTTAGGACACAACCGCTCTCGCCACTTAAATATCATACAACTGTTCGTCTTGATTTGGCTTCAGTTGTTCGGCCGGGTCGAAATAGTACTCGCCTTTAGGTTTGAGCACTTTTTCAATAAGAAATCCAGCAATGATCTCTTGAATTCCATTGAGGCGAACAACTTGCAACACTTGGTTCTTCAACCATACATAAGATTTAGTTAATAGCAACAACTAAATAAAATGGATGTATTATATATACATATTACATACTTTTAGTGTCTCATTAATAGTTTGTCTTGCATATATCGTGAGGAACTCGCAAACGTAGTATCCACACAGATTGTTACCTGGTGGTTTCCTTAGAACCCACTGTAAGATATGAAAAGATTACTATCGTCATCATATGCATATGTTAAAGCATGCTAATATAACAACTTATGAGAGCTAGTAGAACTTACATTTAGCAGGATAGAACCCTTTAGTGGCATTTTCAGATCCGGACGGTGTTTCTCAACAAACCAAGCCCAAACCCTGTTCAATAATTGGATCATTAATTAATTAACTATTGTAGTGTAGTTAAAGAGCATGCATCTATATTTAAAGATCAAAGTTACCCCTTGATAATGTCTATCATGTCTTGGTAATCTCCCAGTGGTTTTCTCAATGAGTTATAGATTACCAATTGACTTCTAGTCATATTGAAGATTGTTGACGCTAAGAATGACATATGTTTACATACTCAAAACCGTCAACAAAGGACCATTTCGGGAACCGAATAAGCAAAGAAGAAATGATTTGGTTCAAATAACTTGGTTCCACATGTACATGTCCTCTATTTGAATGTAGGCACAAAACGTCATGATTCGAGGTCCAACATGACATATTTCCAAGTATGTCAATTAATACATTTGTCATAACTTGTATTACTTGAGTATTTTGACAGTTGTGAATCAGTTTCCAAAATTATCCAGCATTTGGAGGAGTAACTTAGAACTCAAACCGCCGGCCACCACGCAAACCAAATGTTTGTAGGAGTTGAAGATCCGAGGGAGAAGCTTCTTCTCAAGCTTGGAGGCTCAATCTCTCAAAGGTTGATTGCAAATCAATGGAGGAGAGTGGATGAGCACCAAAGGAGAAGGGAGAGCAAGAAGAGAGCTTCTCTTTTCTGTTTCACGAAGTCAGAATAAAGGAATGGCAGAACTAGCCGTTGGGGGAGAGTGAGGGGGTAAGAAATACCCCTTCACTGTCCAACGGGCAATTCAAGTCGCGGCAGTGCCGACCTTGGGCCCGGCACTGCCGGCCTAGCAGAGACAGCAAAGAATTGATCTTCGAATAGCTTGTTGATTTGTCTTCTATGTATGTGGAGGTGTGATATGATTGGATAGATATTGCATTTAGTTTACTTGTTGGCATGTGTGTTGAATCCCTCTTAATAGTATGGCATACCTAACTCAATTTCAATGTATAAAATGAATTTAAACTCGTTTGAGCTTGTTGCCATGCACTTTTGTAATTAGAGGGGTCTGCCAACATGTTCATCAACCTCCTTTCATTTAACTTGCTTGTCATACTTGTAAATTCTCATTAGTCTTCTAAATATGTTATCATGTCACCAAAACCCACTTAGGGCTTGATTGCACTTTCAATGTCCCCCGTTTTGGTGATTGATGACAACACACTTAGAACTTACAAAAGTGAATAGTAATTTGAGACAATGCAAGTCATGGGTGTAGGAGCTCCCCCTAAATGTGTGAATGGGAATTTGAATTTCCAAACTTGGCATGAAAAGCCAATATTCACACATTGGAGTGAAATAGGGCTCCCCCTACATCCATGACTGTTGTGGGGTGCTGAAAAAGGTGTCACAAGAATATACGTGAAGGTACAAACCTGTCTCAAACACAAATCAGAGTGGTTGCTGTTGAGCAGCCCGGCACTGCCGGCCCTGAGCTCGGCACTGCCGGCCTGTTTGTAGACAGCAAGCCTGCGGAAGTTAGAGCACGACCACACAGCACAATATAAAGATAAACTAAAAGCACATTGAGACAAGCATGATATATATGAGAGTACATGTCCACAAATCACACAAATAAAGTACTTAAGTGGCAATATTACAATAAAATAGTTTTTAAATGTTGCTCTCTCATCTCACTAACTAAAACTAAGATAAATAGTTGCAGCTCCTCCATGACCGTCGAAGATTTGTTGTACCCCCTTCACTTAGTAATTCTCCCCCTTTGGCAACAAGTCACCAAAAAGAAGAAGAGAACAAAGCAAAAAGAATACAAACTAGTCGCTATCCTCATCTTCATCATCATCTTCATCTTCATCTTCATCATCTTCTTCCGCAGGGGCTGAAGTGAAGTGAACACCAGGACCACTAGCATGGCCCTTACGTCTCGGAGGCCACTGCTCCGAGATCTCCTCATCATCATCATCGTCATCATCATCATCCTCATCATTTGACCCATATGTGGACTCCTCACTAAGCTCTGGTGGAGGAGTAGGAGGAGAAAGCTGCCTGAGACCCTGCTCCTGTCTGAGCTGCCTAATCTCAAGTCTGGTCTGGTAAGCATTGTCATTTGCATAGCAGATGCCAACAAAGATCTTCAAAATCCTGCCAAGCTTACCCTTCTTCTTGCCTCTGGTAGCTGCTGCTGTGGAGGACTCAGGTCAATCTGAAGCTGCTGCTGCCCTGGTCCTAGCCCTGGGAGGAGTCACTTCCTCCTGAACTGCAGTAGAGTGAATGACCTTCTCACCTCTGTAAGGCTCATGGACGGTGTCCCTGCTGTAGATCCGATCGGTCACTCTCTCAATAACGAACATTAGGTAAGGGGCATAAGGAATCCCCTTTCTAGCATCCTCAGCTGCAATGCAGATCTCATCCCATAGAAAATGTGCCACTGAGAAAGGTGGTTCTCCACCTCTCATCCTCCTTAGCACATTCTTGGATGCGGCATAGAGGTTTGAAGCAGATCCCACCTTGGGATAGAGAGTAGTACTGAAGAGGTTGTTCAAGATATAGTACTTACTCCTTAGCCCCTTCACAAGATCGTCTGCATGCTCAGACACAATGTAGAGATGAGAGATTTCCTCATTGGTCAAACCTCTCTCATCATGGATATTCATGCAATCTCTGTCATCCTGTCCAAAACCAAGAAGACGGGCAAAGGTCACATAGTCAAGCTTATATGCATGCCCTCAGTCATCCAGTGCATCACAAGGTTCTCCCTGTCAAGATAGTAAGTGGCAAAGAACTGGTGGATGATCTCTGTGTTCCAATCATTCTGAAAACCCATCCATTCATACATCCCCAGCTGCTTGCACTGGTCAATCACCCTGTCAAACACTAGATCTCTCTTGTTTTCCAAGTGCTCCCAATCAACATACTTCATCTTGATGATCTTGGGCTTGGTAGCATGGAAGAGAACAGTGGAATAGTAATCAGAATGAATTACATTCCAGAACCTGTAATCCACTCCCATGTCCTTACATGGCTGTCCTGAGGCTCTCTGACAAGTACCTCCTCAGCATGCTCAATAAGATATGAGCCATCAAAGAGACCCAAATCAGGAGCTGTACTTGGACAAGCACCTTCCATGATTGTCCTTCCTGCCCTCTGTATCTCATCCTCTTGCCTTATCATCTGCCTAGGATTCAGGCCATCATCAACTCCTCCTCTGCCACCTCTTGTAGCACGGGCCTTTGTCCTTGGCCCCTTTCCTCTAGCACCACCACTCGGTCTTTCGGCATCCATCTATGCATTTAAAAGGAGTGAGGGTTAAGTTGCTGCACTTAGAATAGTAACTAGAACTCTAGCGGAGAGATTGAACCAAAAACTAGAGTCAATGGACGATTGTAGAAGCATATGCAGCAATGCTGTCACCAGAGGCCCGACATTGCCGGCCTGGTGCAGACAGCAGTGTTGCAAGCTTCATCAATCTTCCACTGAGTCGAGGTTTTGATTAAATCTAACTACTAGAGGTACATCACCATACATAATGCAACTACTAACAACCTAAATCCCATCTCAAAATCCATACATTTCATAGATCGAGTCAAGTTAGGGTTTCAAGTTATTACCTTTGAAAGAGAGGGGTGAGGATGAAGAAGGTCGGGCTTGAATGGAGCTTGACGCATGGAGGAAGATCCTCCACACTTCCTCCAATGTCAGCACCTCCGAAGGGCGGCACCGCCGAGGAAGAAGAGAGGGACCTCTGAGCTCCCTAGGTCTCCTTGGGGTTGACAGAGGAGAGGGAGAGGGTTTCTGTTTGGGGGATATGACTTGAGATGGAGTCCCCTCGGGTTTGGGTAGAGAGATAAAGAAAAACCCGAGAGGTGAGACTTGGGCCGGACAGGCTCGGGACCCTTAAGTCACAGCACTGCCGGGCTGGGTCCGGCACTGCCGTGCTAGGGGCCAGCACTGCTGGCCTGTCCAAGCAATGAGGAGCTATGCCACTTTTTACTATAAATTTATGCACTTGTAGACATATACTCCTTGCCCTATGATGGTCAGTAAGCAATCAACAATACATACAATGACCGCCATACTCAAGTTCTTTCAAAGTTGGTTTTGAAACACATAATTGAGATTTTTCAAAGTTTTGCCTATGTCGCTAGGTGCACAAACAAATGTGTGCTATAGTTCAAACCACGTTACGAGAATCAAGTATATTCATCTCACTTCGCAAAGCACAAAACCTTGTATCATCGAGAGGCTTAGTGAAGATAGCGGCTAGTTGCTTTTCGGTGCTCACATGGCGAGTTGCAATATCTTCTTTTAATTCGTGGTCCCCAAAATCTTTTAAGGTTTGCCTCATCCAAAGTAGTTGAGCGCAACATGCGCCGACTGCAACATACTTGGCCTCAACGGTGGAAAGGGCTACACAATTTTTCTTTTTAGAACTCCAAGACACTAGGGACCGTCCAAGGAATTGACACGTCCCCGAAGTGCTTTTTCGGTCTACCTTGCAACCGGCGTAATCGGAATCCAAATACCCATGTAGATCGAACTTAGAGCCCTTAGGATACCATAAGCCAAGGTTAGAAGTGGAAACTAGATATCTCAAAATTCTCTTAACGACCATTAAATGGCACTCTTTCGGGTTAGCTTGAAATCTAGAACACATGCACACACTAAGCATTATGTCCGGCCGATCATGGAATGGTATACCTTTATGTCCACGGATTTCCCTCCTTCATCAAGATCAAGATGTCCATTGGTTGGCATGGGAGTATTGATTGGCTTTGCATTGGCCATGTCAAACTTTCTCAACATATCATGGATGTACTTGGTTTGGCATAAGAAAGTCCCTTCCTTGAGTTGCTTGATTTGAAAAGAGAGGAAGACCTTTAGCTCACCCATCATGGACATCTCAAATCTTTTAGTCATGATCCTACTAAACTCATCACAAAAGGATTGGTTAGTACTACCAAATATTATGTCATCGACATATATTTGGCACACAAAGATATCATTATTGACTTTATGAGTGAAAAGAGTAGGATCCTCTTTGCCTATTTCAAAGCCTTGTTTGATCAAGAATTCCATAAGGCATCCATATCATGCTCTTGGTGCTTGCTTGAGCCCATAGAGCACCTTATGGAGTTTGAAGACATGATGAGGGAACTTGGGATCTTCAAAACCCGGTGGCTGCTCAACATACACCAACTCTTGGATAGGGCCGTTGAGGAATGCACTCTTCACATCCATTTGTTGAAGCTTGAAGTCATGATGGGCAGCATAGGCCAAAAGCATTCGAATTGCTTCAAGCCTAGCTACCGGTGCATAAGTCTCTTCAAAGTCTAGGCCCTCCACTTGAGTGAAACGTTGAGCCACAAATCTTTCCTTGTTCCTTGTCACCACGCCTTGCTCATCTTGCTTGTTGCGGAAGACCCATTTGGTGCCAATCACATTGGTATTTGGTCTTTTCACCAATGACCAAACTTTGTTTCTTTCAAAGCTATTGAGCTCTTCTTGCATAGCCATCACCCAATCCGGATCATCTAGAGCTTGCTCAACCTTGAGAGGTTCCAAAGAGGAGACAAAAGAGTAAATTGACAAAAATTTACTAAATGTGAACGAGTAGTTACCCCCCTTCGAAGACTCCCAACTATATTGTCAACGGGGTGATCTTTTTGAATGGTTTGCCTCAATCTTGGGTATTCTGTGGCTTCTTGTTGATCAGCTTGGTCATCATACTCATACTCTTCAAGGATAGGATGTAGGTTTCTTGGAGTAGCAGGTGAGGGACTAGCTGCTGCCTGTCTGCATGATCTGGCAGTGGCGGCCTCTGGTCCGGCAGTGCTGGGTACAGGCACAGAAGCCTGACCAGGAAGCACTGCTGGCCAATTTTCTTCAACTCTAGGAGCAGTAGCTTCACCATCCTGAGGTTCCACTTCTGTGGCCTGGACTTCTTGTGGTCTAATGTCACCAATGGCCATGTTCTTGATTGCTTCACAAGGTGGTTCCTCATTACCTACAATCACTTGATCAATTTGCTCTACTTGAGAGCCATTAGATTCATCAAATGTCACGTCTATCGCGATTTCAATTTTGCCTAAGGTCTTGTTGAATACACGATAGGCATGCTCATTTGATCCATAACCAAGAAGAAAACCTTCATCAACTTTAGGTGCAAACTTAGAGGGTTTGGGTTTCTTGTTAAGTATGAAACACTTGCACCCAAAAACTCTAAAGTATGACACCTTTGGTTTGTTACCGGTTAAAAGCTCATATGAAGTCTTCTTCAAGATCTTGTGTAGATAGAGCCGGTTAATGGCATGACAAGTAGTGTTGACAGCTTCGGCCCAAAAGATATCCGAAGTCTTGTACTCATCTAGCATTGTCCTTGCCATGTCAATGAGTGTCCGGTTCTTCCTCTCTACTACACCATTTTGTTGAGGGGTGTATGGAACTGAAAACTCATGCTTGATGCCCTCATCATCAAGAAACTCATCCACTTGAGTGTTCTTGAATTCAGTTCCATTGTCAGTATGAACTTTCTTGATTTGGATGTCGAATTCCCTTTGTGCTATTCTAATGAAGGTTTTCACCTTATCTTGCACTTGTGCCTTATCATACATGAAAAACACCCAAGTGAAACGAGTAAAGTCATCAACAATAACTAAACCATGTTTGTTACCACCAATGCTTATGTAGGCCACCGGTCCAAAGAGATCCATGTGTATTAGATCCAATGGTTGTTTGGTGGAGACAATGCTCTTTGATGGGTAAGGTGCTCCTACTTGCTTTCCGGCTTGGCAAGCGCTAAAAATTCTATCCTTCTCAAAATGAATATTTGTTAGTCCAAGAATGTGTTCATCTTTTAAGAGTTTGGCCAAGTTCCTCATCCCAACATGAGCTAGTCGGCGATGCCATAGCCAACCCATGCTAGATTTTGCCACTAAACAAGTCTCAAGCTTAGTTTTACTTTTGTTGAAATCAAATAGGTAAATCTTGCACTTCAAATGACCCGTAAAGACAATAGAGGAATCCTCCCTCTTAAAGACTTCCACACCCTTATCCGTAAAGAGACAATTGTAGCCCATCTCACACAATTGTGATACGGACAACAAGTTGTAACTCAACGAATTCACATGTAATACATTTGACACATGTAATACATTTGAGATGGAATATTCAAGAGTAATAACAACTTTACCAAGACCAATCACTTCCCCTTTGGAGTTGTCACCGAAAATGATATTCTCACTTTCATTTGAAGTTGGGGAATATGATGAGAACATACTCTTCTCTCCGGTCATATGATTTGTACATCCACTATCAAGCACCCAACTTGATCCACTAGAGGAGTATGCCTAAAAAACAATTTAGTTCCTAGATTTAGGCCCCCAATCAATCTTGGGGTCTTGCATGTTAGTCACAACAATTTGAGAACCCAAATGTTCATGTTTCTTTTATCATGTTTCTCATCACCCACAAATTCTGCAATGACTTTACCACAGTCATTGCATTTCAACATGTAGCATGAGGATAAACTTCCTTGAGGTGACCTTGCCTTTGGTTGATAGGCATACTTGTTTTTGGCCACCTAGATTGATTCCTTGGGTTTCTGAGAAACCTGCTTTTGCCTGGGCACCCTCTTGGCATGGACTTGGGCTTGATCTTGATCAGGTGAAGCAATGGTAGCCCTCCCTTTAGTGGGGCGCGGCACTACCATCCTGAGGTCTGGCACTGTCGGACTCTGGTCCAGCAGAGCTGCTGTCTATGCAGGCTTATCTACACCAATGCTTCCCTTCTTCTCAAACTTGACACACTCAATGCCTTTCACTAATTTTCTTCCATTGGTTTTACATCCTTGAGTGTGTGCAAGCCCATCCTTGATTGATGGATGCCTTCCATCCTTGTATTGGATTTTCTTTGGCTCAACTTTGTCTTTGTCATTCTTCCTTGAAACTGAAATGACATTGTTGAGCCTTTCTATTTCTTTCTTCATGGCCTCCATGTTGGCAAGGTTAGTGGTATAAGCATTCAAATTAATATTATAGAATTTTCCACAACCTTGGCTAGTGGATGGAGAATAGGCATCATTTTCTTTAGGAAGATGTGAGTTGCCCTCCCAAAGAAGATTATATTATGCCTCAAGCTCTTGATGCTTTTCAACTAATCCACAATGCTTTTGCTTGAGATCACTAGACTCCTTCTTAGTGAGAGCATGAGCTTTTTGTTCTTTAGCCAAAGCCTTAGTCAAAGAGCTCACCTCACTCCTTTCTAAAGCAAGAGCTTCCTCACTAGCAATATAGAGATCCTCTTGTTTGATAAGAGTCTTTTCTCTAGATGCTAACTCAATCTTGGTTGCCTCTAATTCATCCAATATGTTGGCAATGAAGATTTTAGTCTTTTCATCCATGTTATTAGTTATTTGAGTTATTTCTTCATCACTAGAGCAATCATCACTAGAGTAATCACTAGAATCACTATTAGAGATGTCATTGGGGAGAGGAGTTTTGGGTTTCGGTTTTGATTTTACCTTCTCACCCTTTGCCATGAGACAAATGGGAGGGGAGCATTCATCATCATCGGACATGTTGTTGAAGAGCCTTGGTGAAGTGGATGGCTTGTGAACAGCAATTGTGGCCATCTCTTCATCTTCACTTGTGCTCTCGGTTGATGAGTCCCACTCAAGCCCAATGTGTGCTTCACCCACATTTCTCTTGCCTTTCTTGTAGTCACCCTTGTCTTCTCTCTTGCCCTTGCCAAACTTGTCTTCGTTCTTTTCATTTGGGCATTCGGCAATGAAGTGCTCGGTGCTACCACATCTAAAGCAAGTTCTTGATTTCTTGTTTGTGAACTTCTTTCTTGTGAGCTTGTACCCATTCTTCTTGATGCCCATGTTGAATCTTCTTATGAAAAGAGCCATGTCATCAATGTTCTTGGCTTGCTCATCTTTACTTCAGCCATCACTTGATGTTGAAGCTTCGGGTTCATGCTTGATGGCTTTGGTTGCATGTGATTTGCTTGAGGAAGCTTGCTTGCTATTTTTGGGACAGCTAGGGGCTGATCTCCTTGAGGTCTTGTTGGCTTTGAGAGCCACATCCTTGATCTTCATTCCCTCCATCCTTTCTTGCATCTCTCCAAGCTTCTTCCTCTCAAGTGCTTCTTCCCTTTGCAAATCAAAGGTCATGATTCTTCCAAGCACATCACTTGGGGTGAAGTACTCAAACTTCTTCTTGTCCCTTATCAATGTCACAACGGTCTCATTCCTTGGAGAATAGGCTTCAAGCTTGATCTTGACAACCTTGTGATCATTGACCTCTTCACCACCAAGGCCTCTAATCTTGCCGACCATAGTCATCAATCTATCAAACATTTCTTGTGGCCCTTCACCTTCGTTGATCACGAACTGGTTGAGCTTGGCCATCAATAGATCAATCTTGGATTGCCTCACTTTTCTCACACCTTCATGTGCAAGGTGCAAGGTGTCCCATATCTCCTTAGCAACTTCCAAGCCCATCACCTTGTTGTACTCATCACCATCCAATGCGCTTAGCAACACACTAGTTGCTTGTGCATTGAGTTGGATGCAACGTAGCTCGGTGATGGTGGGGCTTGTGGGATCCACCGGAGGCTCACATCCTCTATGGAGAATCTCCCAAGCACCGAGGTGAATGCCTACAAGATATGCTTTCATCAAGTGTTTCCACTTGGCAAAGTTAGTCCCATCAAAATGAGGCAACATGCCCGCGGGAACATGGAATAAAGGTTTATGCTCATGGTTAGAAATGGAAGAATAGTTGAAGGATACGGCGGAGTATTCTTGCTGCCCTCATCCTTCTTCTTCTTCTCATCCTTCTTCACATTCTTGGAGGCTTGGTACGATGCATCATCATCACCGTCGGAGCTACTTGATTCAACCTCCACTAGAGAGGATTTCTCTTTGCTTTTATTTAGCTCCTCCTCCTTTGCCTTGAGCTCCTTCTTGAGTGCTCTCACTTCTCTTCTATGGAGCTTCTCGGCAAGCTTCAAGCTCTTGGCTTCATTGATTGCATCTTCTTCTTTTTTCTTTTTCTTTGCTTCTCTTCTCAATCTTCTGTCTTCTTTTCTCTTTGCTCTTTCTCTAGCGGACATGGCAGGTGTGGTCAAGTAATTTTCCGAGTCCACACTCCCATCACTGTTGTCCGTGGAGTGCAAATCCACATCCTTGGGGTTGACTTGCTTGACATTTCCCTCTTCGGCCATTATCTCACACGTTTAAGTGCTTACTGAGATAACCTTGCTCTCATACCACTTGTAAGGACCTAATTAGCCTAGAGGGGGGGTGAATAGGCCTGTTTAAAAACAACTTGACAACTCACTATCAGTTAGGTCTGGCACTGCAAGGTGGAGGACGAAGTCCGGCTCTGTCGCCAACATCCCCTCCGACATGGCCCCGAAGGCCGCAAGGTGGAGGACGGAGTTGGGATTGAGGTTGTGAAGCTCGATCCCGTAGTGGTGGGGGATGCCGCAGAAGAAGCACGATGACGACATTCTGAACCCACGCTCGTGGAACGAAAGGAAGGAGACCACGTACCCTTCAAGCGGGTCCGGCTTGTCAGCGCTGGTGGGGACGATCCACTCCACGTCATTGTTGGCGGAGAGCTCGGGGCGCAGCAGCCCCGCGTCCGCCAGCTCGAGTGCCCTGTCGTATTCGGCCTCACATCGAGGCCCGCTCCTCTTTGGATATTCTCCGGCCATGGGGAACGCTTCTGAGGAACTGCCCACAGCGCGGCGGCGGGCGTGGCTAAGGCGGATTCATGGCGGCGCAAACCCTAGCTTTGAAGGATTCGGCGCGAGCAAGACGATTCGGCAAAATAGGCGAACAGTACAGGCTCACGGGGGATGACGCGGCGCACAGGTATTTATAAGAGGTCGGAAGGCGGAGCGGCGACTCCACGGCTCCCCACGCCCACGACATCATGACCCGAGTCGTATTAAATGCAGCCGCTCGGTTACGTCCACTCCACTGTACGCTGGAATACCGGGAGCCGCGCACGACGGCAGGTAACTGACACTGCCCGACTTTTCTCTCGCTCCGGATCCCGCATCCTGTATTTATCAGCATTACAGGATCTAACCCGGGCCCACCACGCCGCGCACGCAAGATCTTTTCCGTATGCGTCCCCAGCACACCTCAATGAAACCTCTGGCTCGTCCGAGCTCGGCCAGCGAACGCAAGGGTCGGAGGGGCGCACACGTAGCGCGACCAGCGGCAACGGCCCACGGGCCCAGGTAAGACAAAAAGGGATCGGGGCTATAGACGCCCTTGACGACCCATTATGGTCCAGAGATACGGAGGCCACCCCAGCAGGGGTCGAAAACAGACATCTCAGGACGATAGAGCGAGGGGCGAATAGAGAATGGACACACTAGCGGTCATTAGCCTGGCAATCGGATGCTAACGTCATTCTCAGATTTCGTATTTGAGTTTGTCATTACGGATGATTGGTTCATGGTATTCCTATCGAAGGAAGACAGCAGGCCCCCGGGCCTTATCGAACGGACCCGACTACTAGATGAAACCGATTTGGGGTGAGTCACGACATGGGCCATGAGCCGAAACCCTAGCGAACGGGAACCGAGCACCCCACTCAGATTTGCCTGCTAGTAACTCGACGAGCAGCCATGGTTCGTCCGCCTCGAGGATAGCATGGTTCGGCTCATATTCCCCCTTCTCGCGGAGAGATGCGTAGGGAACGAACAAAAAGACGACACAGACCCGAAACGATTTTTCTTTACAACAGGTAAAGACTCGGGGGCTGGCGCCGCACCACGGGCAAGCCTCACGCGTAAGAGGTCCGACCAGGTGAATGCGAAAACAAACACATTCCATTTCATATGTACATACGCACTAATCCTCGTAGGAGTTACACATCCTCAAAGGAAGCACGAGGGCTAACCCCAGACATAAGAAACAATTACAAGGTGGATTGAAGGTAGCTCCCGAGACGAAAGGAACAAAAGCCGGAGGCACAGCACCGACACCCGCATTGAGGACAGCGCCGCCTAACACACCGAATATCCAGGTCAGGCAACCGAGCCGCAAGGCCCGGGAAACACCTGCCTAGTATTCAAGATCGCGACGGACGACGTCGTCACGACCCGCTGGCAACTCCTAGTAGACACGCCGCAGCTGTGGGAGAACAGTGGTTGCCTCGTCTTCAGGAGAACCCGGGCCGTGACGGTGTTGCTCCCTCCCACGGAGTTGTCTAGGCACTTTACAGCTAAGTTGCCCCAGCTGCTCCATGA
The DNA here is from genome assembly GCA_022036555.1 of Microstegium vimineum. Taxonomy (NCBI): domain Eukaryota; kingdom Viridiplantae; phylum Streptophyta; class Magnoliopsida; order Poales; family Poaceae; genus Microstegium; species Microstegium vimineum. Next base: position 15,676,322 of record CM039129.1, on the reverse strand, counting down.
TCCACGCCGCCACCGACAAGCAGCTCCGAGCCCGCCATACGATTGGAAGCTCCGAGCTCGCACATCTTGCCGACGGCGACATCGCCATCAACCAACAGTCGAGGATAGGCCAACTCCTGGGGTCGTGCGGGCGAACCGCTATGACTTTTCCAGTGAACACATCCTCGACTGCCCTCCATGGAAGGGATAGCACGCCATCTCTCCTCGAAGGCAGGGTACAAGGTTCATCCGGCGAAAGGATGGACTCCACACCTTCCGCCCCAAAGAACGATTCGTGCAGGGGGTGGTGACAACCCTTTGCCCAACTAGTGGCCAGAACCAGCAGAGCTGTGCGCACCTCGCAGAGCTTCTCTTGAGTTCTGCCACTGAGCGAAGCGGGATGCCTGCACACCTAACGCAGAACTTCCCCTGAGTTCTGTAACACCTCTGTGTTTAATAATAAAATATGTCATGTTATCATATGTTTTAGCATCATTCATATGATTTGTGAACCTTGTTATGCATTAAAATAAAATAAGTTTATTTTTTTGTGCCTAGTTTCGTTTGTGAATGCCTGTGATGAATTTAAAATTCTTTGTTTAAATATTTTCCAAAAAACCCTAATTAAAGGGGAGTTTAATAGTACCCCAAACATGAATTTCAAAAACTATAAAGAATTAGCATATGCTTGTTAAAGAAAAGTTGTAGATATTGTTTAATATAGAAAAAGTTAATTTTGGAGATTTTCAACTTATATTCAAAAATCATGAGTTATTGCAAAAGAGGTAATTCAATTTAAACTTGTTTTCAAATTGAAAATTGCATTTTGAAAACTAAGCAGAATCTGAAAACGTTGGTATTGACAAAGTTGTAGATTTTAAAATTTTGAACAACTTTCATGTTCACATCGTTCCCTGAAAATGCCTGTAAGGGGGTTCTTTTTGCAAAATGGAGCGAGTTGCAGTTCTGTAAATAGATGAACAGTGCCCTCGGCAGCTGTCAAGCACAGCCATGGCGGTCGGCGCCTAGAAGCTTGCCGTCGCCGTCCTTCTCAGACCTTCTAGTCGCCTCTTGTTGCTTCTACGACCTTCGAGTTGACACCGCCGTCCTTATCCATCCATCCGCGGCCTCCTATAAGTACCCTAGAGGCCGACCGAGGTCGAACTCTCTTCTCTGCTTCCGCCACCGAGCACCGCTTCCACTCCGGCGAGCTCTGCTACTCGCTGTGCTCGTCCACACTAACAACCAACTACCTAAAACGCTTCGCAATCATCTTGCGCACCTCCCGCGCCACTCAGTTGAGCTTATAATCCACCGAAACGGCCGGCGTGACGTCTTCTTCTCCAACTCCGGCGGTACCCGTCCGAGATCCGCCGCCACGTGGTCACGCTGTTTGGCTAAGTTTAAGCTTCAAATAGTTGATGTTTCATGTCCCTTGTTAAACCTTGATTCTCACGCTCTCTCCCGCACTCTCTTTTGTTTACTGGTTGGGCCAGAACACCGCAAAGTCAAGTTTCCACCGCCGCCGCGTTCGTCTTCGTCGTCGGCGGGCACCTCCTGCTATTGTTCTGCTCCATATTGTGTGCGCTTGAGCACCAGGGGGAGCTCCTCGTCCTCTGTGTGCACTTGGTTGCAGTCAATTTTGGCTGTGCGTAGCTGTCCACACGCACCGTCGCTTTCCACCGCCGTCGACTCGTCGGGAGACATAGATAGGTCACCACCGTACCATTTTCTTGCAATTGACAGTTGCTATGACATCGCGTTTGTGTGCTGAGTACGTCTTGGTGCTCGGTTGTTGCCCCGGCGTGCTGGTTTGGCCAGCACAGGTTCACCAGAGCTCGGGTGCCGCCATGGACGCCGGCGTGGTACTCTGGGAGGGCTTTGTTACCCATGTATGGGCTCGATGGGTGCGGGGTCGAGTGAGGAGCATGATTGTGAGCTCGGTTGTGTGAATAAGGTCGTCCTCGGCGAGCTGTGCCATGTCCCGTGGCCGCCGGCGAGTGAGACAGGGGAGGTGGAGTCGTGGGTTGAATGAGCATTAGTGCTGTTTTTCTTTTTCTGATAATGAATAATGAATGATTTTGTTATTTTGTTTCTAATTTTTGTGCAGCTCCTAAAATCCTGAAATAAGTTTTACATGCTCTCTCATATGTGTAGTATTTAATAAAAATATAAGATAACACTGTCCAATACATTTTTATTGTTATAAAAATGCTCATTTTAATTAATAAATGCATTTTAAATAATTTTTAATAAATTAAATATTGCTCTAAAAATTCTGAAAATGTTTTGCAACATCTAGATGTACTGAGTAGCTGAACCAAAAAGTTTGAGCTTGTTTTGAATAAGTTCATAAAATCACTTTTAATTACTTAATTAATTAATAGATGAAATAGTGGCAATACTTGTTATTTTTGTATCTATTAGTTTATAACTCCATAAATCATGAAGTTAATTTTGCAACCTTAATACATCTATGTGTTGCTGTACATAAAGTTTGAGGTCCTTTAGACAAACTTTGAAAACATGATTATTTACATAATTAATAAATAATTGATAAATCAATTAGAGACCCTAATCACTATAGGATTTGAGTGATTTTGGATTGCTTGTTAAACATGTGTCATTGTTTAGTGACAACCACAATATGAACATGTATTTGATGTGATGTTGAGTGTTAGTGATTTTGGACATGATTATTAAATTACTTAGATAATTAAGCAAAGTTTAGTTAATTGCTTAATGAACTAATTTTACTTTTCTTAGTGAAGGAAAGTTGTACTCAAGCTAATTAAGTTTGATTAGTCATCACTTAGCCATGTGCTTTTGTATGTGTTAAGCATCATGTTTATATTCAAGCATCATCTTAAGCATATCATTAACATTGTGTAGATATCTCTTTGATGGAGGGATCCATCATATCTTTGATCTGAGAAATCAACTCTTCAAGATTGGATTTCTATAATTGTGATACTAAGTCAGAGATAGTTTATTCTGCAATCCAAGGCAAGCCCCGGTGTATTCAAACCCTATCTTGTATTTCAAAGTTTTTCTTTAAATACACCTATGGTTAATTATTGCATGGTTACTATTTAAATAAATTCCTACTTGATGCATAGCCTTTACCTTGAATTATTTATTACTGTACCTTGATACCGTTTTAAAAAAATACGAATGATACTTTATGCTGCTTAGCAATGCTTAGACCGATAGAGTTAGATGATTTCCTGTCATCTGCGAGAATAAGTGATAACCTGATTGTTGTGGCAAATGGCTATGAACTTTTGAGAAAGGAATGTTTTGATGGAAGTAATGATCAGGATCGGGCGGACACGGTGTTTGGGAGCCATCAGTAGCGACTGGTGAGCGGGTTCTCTCCGCCTGTGTCATTAGGAACCGTCCGCTGTTGAATTGCATGAGTTAAGAATTTGGAGTACTGATCACATACTTTTGGAAGCCGGACTTTGGCTATTCTAGTCTTAAGAACGGTTAATCCGCACTGGGAGTGGAGAGATGGCGAGAGTAGTGTGTACCCTCCAAGTTCGAGGAACTGGATGGAGGTGTACTGTGCTCTCGGGTAGCGGAACCCTGGTCTTGGCTGGAGGATCTAGGGAAAGGTAGTTATATGTGTGCTGTAGTGCTGCATATGGCGTGTGGTTGGGAAGCCCCAGCTGGGTTTAACCGGTTCGAATCGTCGTGATCCTCGGATATAGCAACATAACCCTGTTTTTATCAACGTAGTTAATGAAACTTAAACTGGATACATGATGATTCCTTTTGAGGATGGTTTGTTACCTCGTTATCGATCATAAATTCAGATCGGTACTTGAGTAACTATTTATGAGAACTAAATCAATTTCAATTCTTTTTATAAATGCTCATTTATGCAAAATACTTGATTCTTGCAAAACCCCATCTTGAATCTCATGACTTGCATACTATTATATATTCACCACCATTTATTTGTCGGGTAAGTCTTGTTGAGTACTCCCGTACTCAGGGTTTGTTAACCCTTGTTGCCGATGAAGTTCCTAGTGCGGTGGTTACAACTTCGTGTTGTATGACCGTGGTTGTCGTTGAAGATTAGTCCTTGCGACTATTGGGCAGAGTTCCAGGTTTGATTTGCTTATAGTGTTTACCACTAGCTTGATGTAGATATGACATTTAAGTTATGTTTTAAAATATAGTTTGTAATATAACTTTATAAGACTTCTGCTATCTGTGTAAAACTCTGAAATGTAATTTATTACAAGTTCACTTCTACCAATGTCTTAATGTGGATCCTGCTCGGAAAGAGGTGAATGACTTGGTTTAAGCCGACGACACCTAGCAAATCTTGTAAGACTTGATCATTTGTTGGGATTAAAGTTGGATGGACGATAATGCTAGCAAGTGGGTCATGTTCTTAGGAGATTCTGTCACAAGTTCGGTATACTCTCAAAGGGCCGCTCGCCAGGGTGGCTCGAGGGTATCTCCGATGAGACCTTGGAGGAAGAAGGAAGGGCCAACCATGCTGGCGGATTGTGTATTCCATCCCACGACTGGCAGGACCTATTTATAGCCTGCCAGGGCACTCTTGCTGTTGACACCGTTTTTGGTACGTGTCAATGTGAATCGAGTGCGCTGATTAATAAAGGGATGGTTACTGTTCCATATCGGCATCAAGATGTTGTCGATGAAAGTAGAAGGATATTGACGATTGGTAGTGTTGCCGATAGATGCAGGTGATGTGGCTGACGTTAGCAGAAAGACTGCCGATGGCAATAGAAGAAGGTTGCGGATTGAAGGAATCTGTCGATGGAAGGTGTCATCGTAAGGAAGACGGATAAGGAAACTGGTGATTTTTATGCCAATATTATTATTGTAATTTGGGTCCGACTCTTCTACTAGTCGTTTATTTCCTTAAAAATAGGAGTTTTGTTTAGGTATGAGTCGTGTTTTTTTACAACTCCTTTTGCCGGAGTATAAATATTTATCTAGGGCTTACATAAGAGATATACAATCAATCAAATAAATCTATTATTTTCATCTAATTTTCCAGCAAATCTACTTTTGTTGCATTAGTTCTAGTTTACCTACGAGTTCTTACGACGTCTCGACGGGCTGCATCTACACGACCTCCGTCAACCTCGCAAGTTCCGTGTTTTGAGAAATTTGAGCTTTGATGTCGGGTGTATCGCTGTCGTCTTGTTCAATTTTGTTCTAGTTATCGTCCTTGTCGATTATCTGGTCAAATCGACTGGCACACCTTGTATATCGAATTCGGGTATAAGCCCGAGGTGTTCGCAGATCCGACGCTTTTTGTGTCAACATCTCTTTTGGCACACCCGGTGGGACCATAGATACATCTTTTGATCGCGATCATGGGCGATTCCACTGATGTCAATCCAAGGAACGTCATCGAAGTCTCCGAAGCAGATCTGAAAGATGATCAGAAGCAAGCTATGGAGAAGGCTATGGAGGAGTACAAGCAGCTATATCTGAAATCCTTCAGCCTAAACAGGAGCAGCGATGCTGTCCAGAAGCAAGATCCGCCGTTGCCGCGGCAGGTCACTTTCGACGCCAATCCTGGTAAATTGCAAGATATGGTTAATTTTGCGTTAAATCAGGCGTTGATCAGCCATTCCAATGTGTTGTCCAATTGAAGGACCGGAAACGGCGACCAGAGGGGGGGGGGGTGAATGGGAGCCAAATAAAAATTCCTTTCGGAAGATCTTGACCCTTGTCCCAAACATGACCCAAAGCAAGAACTAGGCTTACGACCCACAAGTCGGTGGATGTTCTAGGACATGTCCTAGGAACACAGCGGAGTTAGCCATGAACCCGGAGAAACAAAATGCAACCCAAACAGAGAAAACAACAACTCAGCAGAGGCTCCGGACCAGAAGAGATTGAACCACCGCACTATAGCAAGTAGTCCGGAGCTCACGTCCGACGCCTTCACCCACCGGGATAGGCCGATACAGTGAGCACCCTAACTCCGGACCAAAGGCTCTGGACTAGTCCGATGCTCACTTTCGGAAGTCCGGTGCTCACACTCGCCACCCTGCAAAAGAACAAAGAAAGCACCCCTGCTCCGAACACCTGGTCCAATGCTCACCGTCGGACTAATAAGCCTGGTCCAACGCGTGAACGACACCTACAACAGAGCCACCGGACTACTTGCCTATGGTCCGGTGCTCACAAGCTGGGTGGTCCGGAGGGTAGTCCGACGCCCCTTGCTGCTTGACACTTGGAAAGTCAAGACCACTGGACCACTTGCTATGGTCCGGAGCTTAGGGTAAAGTCGTTCGGAGGGTGGTCCGACGCTCACGAACAAAAAAGCTGAAGCCCGCAAAAATCTATTCCACCCCGCCAAATCTTCCCAAAACTCAACCAAATGATCACCAACTGCAACCAAACTTTGTAGGCATGATCCTAGTGCAGTTGGGGAGCTATCCCAAAGAAATCATCGCTCAATTTGGCTTAGAGCAAGGGGAGGAGAAGAGATTTGGGGAAAAGCTCAAGAACGAAGAGCTCCGCAAAGAAAACACCTGATCTACGCACTCATGAGGTTTGAGGAGAATTCCTTCGGTGCAAAGAAGCTCCTCACGATTACTCACAACTTGGTTCAAACGGATTTGCATGAGCTAATCCCTACAAAGAGAAATCATCTTGGAAAAAGAGGGAGCAAAAGCAAAACCCGAACAACACAAGCAAAACGGGAACACGATCAACAAATCGAAGCCACCATGGCTTACGGAGGTTACGGCCTTCGATTCCTCGCAGCAAAACCAAGTTCTTACAAAGGTTGGTGGAAACAACCTAGGGATCTCATGAACTAGAGACAGAGAGAGGGGGGGACAGTGATTAGAGTTCAAGAGATGGGATGAGGGATACCCCTTCAACCCCTACTTATCGGGCTTTGGCTATTTCCCAAAGACCCCCTAGATACATTGAGTGAACTACCTAGCCTAAGCATTGCAGTCCAAGCTCCGGAAAATATCTCCCGTATTTTGAATAGAGGGCCCCGCTTCGTGCCGGGAGTTGTCGTCGCCTCGACGCAATCTCCAGGATTCCGCCATGTGCCATCCTCGCTTCCTCGGAAGCTCCGCATAGGTTTTGAGGCCCAAACCCAGGAAACCCGCCACCGGTAGCTTTGGGCTCAACTACGAAACCCCGAGTTTTGCGGCCCAAACTCGGAAATCATCGCGGATGGTTTTGAGGCCCAAACCACCAAACCACTCAACGCGAGCCACCTTGTCTTCGCCCGTTCAGACTTCGAGTCCCCTGAGCCTCCGCTCGACTCGCACGTCCACCGTCTTGACTTGGTCGACTCGGTCTACCTCCATGTCTTCTCGCACTCGTCGGTGCCAAGTACTAGCCACCACAGCTAGTCCGCCGGCACCCATGGTCCCTCAGTTTGAGCCCTGCTTCCACCATTCACCGCTCTCAGTCCATCGGCACGGTAAGCCTCTACTCGACCTTCTCCACGCCATTGACAACTGTCACTAGGCATTGCACCTGCACACCACAAGTCGATAGACAAGCACATGTTTCTGCTTTCGCAGAGGTTAGGGTAAGCCACTCAAACTGAAACACTCACGTGTTGGACGATCACTCATTATCAAAGCTGAACATACATGGGTACTTATCCACCATGCGTTCGCAATCTCGCCCTTGATGAGTGCATTGTCAACACAAGTGCATTTCAGATTTGAGCCACACGGTAAAGCTCTCCAAATGACCAAAAAGATACCAAAGCCAAAACGGGGTCACTTGAGAGAAGCAAACATGATACAAATTAAAAGCATCCTTAAAAACACCTCAAGACAAAGCCACTTATAGGTGCCAATCAAAAGCACATGGGCAACGGCTCGACGCAAGCAAGCAAAACAAAACTAGCCCTCAAGAAGAGGCAGAAAACGGGCTCAACACCGCTAGCAAAACAAGATACCAAACATCGCTCTCAAAGCTCAGACTAGGCGAGCTCAAAAGATACCAAATGAAACCACTTACGTTCCCTAATGCTCAAGAAGCAATTGAAACCTATCGAAATCAATAAAGCAAGCTAGACCCTCCAGAAGAGGCAAAGGCTCAACACATCTAGCAAAAGTTGTATGCGAGTGGTTGTAAGCAAGGTGATGCCACTGCTTACCAACCGGGCGAAGTCAAAGGACTTGACACACCGGTTTTGGTGATACATGACACCGCTCAAGTATCAACCCATATTGGAAGCAGTCTCGAACACACAGTGAATTGCTCACAATGCAGACCCAACTCGATCTTTCCAATTCACAAAACAGAGAGCAATTTCATTTTAGATATTAATCATGGTGCTCAAAGGTAGTGAATGAAACAATGAAGTGCCATAGTTACAAGCTATATATAAGACAACCAAGAAGGATCTTCAAAAGCCTACACATGCTAGTGTCATTTCAGAGGTGACATGGGGAATTTAAATTCAGTTTTAAAGCTTTTCTAACTTAGCTCTATTGCATATCATATAGATCAAAAAGAGTCTAAGTTAGGCAACACCATAGACACATAAAGCACCTCAAACAGAGCATAGATTCATTATATTGGCTATAAGTATGAAGCTTAAAATGAACTATGTCACAAATGCAAATGAGATGCACAATGCATTGACACCAACTAACACTAACAAGACACCAATTTAGAAGAAGGACAAAGGAAAGACAAAAAGAACCAAAAAGAACTATGAAACACCAAAACTTTCCTCCTCTAAAAAGGAAAGCAAACACCCAACTCGCCCCGAAGGCGAGAAAACGCAGCTTGATCCAACGGCTTTGTAAGAATATCCGCAAGCTGGTTGTGGGTCTCGACATGCCGGAGGTCAATGTCGCCCTTCTCGTAATGATCACGCAAGAAGTGAAAGCGGACCTCAATGTGCTTGGTCTTAGAGTGAAGCACGGGATTTTTGGCCACACTAATTGCAGTCTTGCTATCACACAGCAGAGGCACCTTAGTAAGCTCAAGACCGAAATATCTCAAAGTGGCAATCATCCAAATCAACTGCGAGCAACAACTAGCCGCAGCAACGTACTCAGCTTCAGACGTCGATTGTGCCACGCTAGACTGCTTGCGAGAAGACCAAGAAACCAAAGAATACCCGAGAAACTGGCAAGTCCCAGAAGTGGACTTCCGATCAAGTCGGCAACCGGCAAAGTTGGCGTCAGAATAACCGCAAAGCACAAGAGAGGAAGAGGTGAAAAACCAAAGACTAAATTTGGGAGTAAAGCGCAAGTACCTCATGATGCGTTTCACTGCCTGCTTGTGCGACGTCTGTGGGGACGCCTGAAAGCGAGCACACAGGCAGACGGTGAACTGAATGTACGGTTGGGTCGCCGTCAGGTACAGAAGCGACCCGATCATGCTTCGGTACTCGGTCTGGTTCACCGCCACTCCTTCCTCGTCCACATCCAAGGCAGTAGTAGTTTACATAGGCGTCAAGAGGGGCTTTGCCTCGCCCATGTCAAACTTCTTCAATATATCCTTTGTGTACTTTCCTTGGTGCACAAACGTCCCTTCCCGGGTTTGCTTGATTTGCAACCCGAGAAAGAAAGTCAACTCTCCCATCATACTCATCTGAAATTCCCTGCTCATAAGATCTGCAAACTTGGCAACAAGAGCATGAGAAGAACCACCAAAGATGATATCATCCACGTATATTTGGACAAGGAGAGTGACTTTGCCTTGCTCGAGGAGAAACAACGTCTTATCTACCAATCCCATTTTAAAATCCTTAGCAAGCAAAAAGGTTTTTAGCCTATCATACCATGCTCTAGGTGCTTGTTTCAAACCATACAAAGCTTTGTGAAGTTTAAAAACATGGTTTGGAAACTTGGGATTTTCAAATCCAGGAGGTTGTTTAACATAAACTTCTTCCTCTATGTAGCCGTTTAAAAAAGCACTTTTAACATCCATTTGAAAAAGTTTAAAACCCTTAGAAGCCGCAAAGGCTAGAAGGATTCTAATGGCTTCTAAACGAGCTACGGGAGCAAAGGTTTCCTCATAGTCTATTCCCTCCTTTTAACAAAAGCCTTGAGCTACCAACCTAGCCTTGTTGCGCACTACCACCCCATCTTGACTTTGTTTATTTTTGAAAACCCATTTGGTACCTATGGGGTGGAAACTAGGTGGTGGAGGAACTAAGACCCAAACGCTGTTTCGCTCAAAGTTTTCTAACTCCTCATGCATGGCATTATCCCAATCCGGATCCATCAAAGCATGTCCAACATCTCGGGGCTCAAAAGAAGCGACAAAAGCCGAATGAGAAAAGTGAGAGATATAAGACCTGGACCGCGTGACTCGACGGTCAATGTCGCCGATGATGTTCTCCGGCGGATGCCGCCGCTGGATGTGGTGGGGAGCCTTCCTAGATGAAGTGGCCTCCTCCTCGACAGCAGCTGGAGCTCCCTCAGGTGCAACGGGCACCGACTGAGGAAGCTGCTCGAACGGCCCCCATGTAGAGGAAGTAGTCGGGTCGAGACCGTGAGCCGAAGTGGACGTTGCAGGGTTGACGGGGGCAGCCAGTGGAGTTGGCTCAGGATCACCCCAATCGGCATCATCCTGCTCCTCCTCCATAAAGATGCTAGTGTTCACCTCATCATCACCTGCAAGCTCAAAAGTAGTGGAAACACAGGGCATAGTTTCATCGAAAGTAATCTCATAAGTCTCCATCACTCGGTTAGTCTCGAGGTTAAGTGCACGATAAGCACGAGAGTGAGTAGAATATCCAAGAAAGATACCATCAGAAGACTGTGATTCAAATTTGTCCAACTTACCGCCCTTCTTGAGGATGAAACACTTGCACCTAAACACCCGTAGGTGACTTACCTTGGGTGGTCTCCCAAATCGCAACTCATAATAAGTCTTCTTCTTGAAAGCTCGGAGAAAAATGTGATTGGAAACATAGCAAGGAGAACTGAGTGCTTCGGCCATATACCGCCTAGGAGTCCTATGCTCATCGAGCATCGTCCTGGCCATCTCAACAAGGGTCCGATTCTTGCGCTCAATAACACCGTTCTGCTAAGGAGTGTGAGGTGAGGAAAACTGATGGTCGAGTCCCAAGCAAGAGCAAAGAGATGCAAAGTGAGCATTTTTTAATTCTGTGCCATTGTCACAGCGGATAGCTCTCATGGAATTCTTAGGTAGCTCATTTTGCAATCTCAAAATCAGATGTCGCATCAGTGGAAAAGCCTCATCCTTACTCTCCAAAAAGAACACCCAAGAGTATCTCGAGTAGTCATCAACGACTACAACCACATACCACTTCCCTCCCTCTGACCTGACCCGAGATGGACCGACTGTGTCCATGTGTAAGAGCTCTCCGGGTTGAGTGGTCATGACCTCAGTCACAGGAGGATGGGAAGCGTCAACCATCTTGCCATGCCTGCAAGGATGGCAAACCAAATCCTTCTCGAACTTTACCTTTGGCAATCCTTGGATAAGGTCCATTAAGCTAAGCCTTGCAAGCAAGTCAAAACTCAAATGTCCCAATCTCCTATGCCATTTCCAAAGATCGGAAGAAGAACTGGCAAGAAGACAACGAGAAGGTCCGGAAGAGATAGAAAAATCAGCAAGAAAAACCTTCCCAAAAGGTAAAATCCGGCAAACAAGATCACCATGAGAGTCCAAAATCCGAGACAAGTTTGGCTTAAAGCTCACTTCAAAACCGTCTTCAAGGAGTTGCGAAACCGACAGAAGGTTAAAATGCAAATTCGCAACCAAAGCAACATCCTAGAGGACAAAGGACGAATTGACTCGGATCGACCCTCGGGAGATAACCTTACCTTTACTCTTATCCCCGAATGTGATATACTTGGTGTGGTGTAAGGGGTCGAGGCTGGAGAACCACTTGGCACTTCCGGTCATATGGCGTGAGCATCCGGAATCCACAAGCGAAGTCTCCTCCAGTCCTCCTTTCTACATCAATAAAAAGACATAGGCTGAGCAAACGGTGCAACACTGGGGTAGTAAACTGTGAAGGATACCAGTATTGTCCCATTTCCCCAAAGAATGGGTTAGGAGAAAAACCAAACATCTCCTGCCCCATGGAGGGATAGCGATCACCACGATAGGGAAAACGTTGTCCGCTAAAGAAGGGTGCAGTAAAGCCACCGCCACGAGGCCCGTAGTCGTATGGGTCACGACTGGTACCCCGTCGGGCACGACCACCACGTGGTCTAGCCTCTTGAGGCCTCGCACCTTGAGGCATTGTACCTCTAGGCCTAGATGTGCGCCTCTGAACTTCCGGTTCACGCACCCCAACTCGTGGGTGGTACATGTCCTGGTTGTTCAACTCTAGCTGCCTTCGATCATCTCTCTTCCTCCTAAAGAAAAACTCAGCCAAGTGCCCATCCCGCTCACAATACTCACAATGGTACCTCACCCCACTCTTTGTAGGCACTCTCTTGTTGGGTTGGGTGGCTCTAGCTTTCTTAGGAAGGGGGTCACTAGAGATGTCTGGCAGTGTGTCAAGTGGGTTGCAAAGATGGTTTAGTTTTGCAATCCACACTTGCTTCTATGGAGTGGTTTTGGGTGGCTCTTCAAACACACCATCTCTCACAGGAAACTCAAAGGGGTTGGTAGGCTTAGGTGGAGTGATCTTGGTAAGCTTGGGAGTTGTGGTGGGTTTCTCATTCTCGCTCAAACCACTTCACTCACCGATCTTACCGAACATTCTATCGTCCTTCCCACCTATAGCAAAGCCTACTCCCGTGCTGCCAGCCCTTTTGCATTGGCTAAGCATCATCCCCAGCTGCGGCTCTCAGCAAGACACCCAGCTCAAGATGGAGCGAAGGTATGTGTTTTCTTCCTCGGTATGCATCTTGTCGTGTCTGGACGACGCGATCTCGAGCTCCAAAGCAAGACTTGCACGCACCAAGTAAGCTAGGCCTAGCCTTCAGCTCACTGACCTCCTCAAGTAGAGTGCTATACTTGTCCCGGAGAGTGACAAGATCAGACATGTGAATGACGCAAGAACACACTCTACCTCCTCGGTAACCACCACTGACGCCTTAGAAAAATCTAGCTCATGAAGCGCTCTAAGGTACTTCACCTTAAAGTCGTTCCTCTCACACGCGGCACGCTTGAGCAATGCATCTTGACTCATCAAGGTGTCATTCAGAGACTCAATCTCAAGACAGAGGGATTCGATAGTGAGTGGTACCTCGGGTGTGTCAGAGTCGTAATCGTAGTCGGGGCCTTCCTTGCGCTTGCCGACCTTGCCTTCTTCAATCGCCATGGTGCAAAATCCACCATGCTTGGCATTGGCGTAGAAGCATAGGCCATTGAGCTTGTCCTCAACCTTTCCCTTCGACTCATCATCGCTTGAAGAAGCACCTCCGTCGGAGGAGGCATCAATGTCGTTGAGGGAGGCAAGGAAGGCTCGGTGCTTGGCCTTCACCTTGTCGATCACCTTCTTGGAGGACCTTCGGTGGTAGCCACCCTTGGGCTTGTGCTTGTCCTCGAAGTGGTGCTCGCGCTTGTCCTTGCGCTTGGTGAAGTCACCCGCAGCTTTCTTGGGGCAGTTTGCGATGAAGTGATCCTCATCACCACAATGGTAGCACCCCTTGGCTGAGCCACCACGCCGATGGTTCAAACGGTTGTTGTGAAACCGTGAGAACTTGGTGATGACCAAAGCTAGCTCATCATCTCCAAGGGCCTACACTTGATCCTCTGTCATAGAAATCAAAGACAAAGCGAACAAAGAGTGTGAAGGGTCAGAGGAGGAAGAAGACGTACCGTCGGGGCCAGAAACCAACGCCATAGAGGGTTTCGACGGGTTTTCAAGCTTGGCCTGGGTCTGGTAGTCAATCTCCGAGGACTTGAGCTTGCTGAACAGCTCGTCCACGGTCAGGGCATCATGGCCCGGTGACTCCTGAATGGAAGCCACCTTCATCTCCCACACCTTCCGATCAAGAGCATGCAAAAGCTTGATAGCCATCTCATGATCATCATAAGGCAAGTTGGCTTGATTAGCATGCATCTTGTTGACGATAGATTGGAAGCGAGTGAACATCGCATCAACAGATTCGCCGGCCAACTGAGCAAAGTTCTCGTACTCTCTACGGTACATGTCGAAGAGTCTGGACTTGATCTGAGGGTTGCCCTCATGATATCTCAAGAGTGTTTGCCAGATCTCCTGTGCCGTAGTGAGACTCGAAACCCGCTCAAACTCCGGAATAGACAGACCAGAGAAGAGAATGCTACGGGCTCTTGCATTAGATGCATGCTACGTAACCTGGGCATCGATGATCCGAGCCTCAAGAACCATGTAGTTCTAATTCTCACAAATCTCCCAAAACTTCGTGTCAAGCCCTTGGAGGTAAGCGGACATGCGCACCTTCCAATAGGCAAAGTTGGTTCCATCGAAGTAAGGAGGTTTACCAGCACCTCGCTCCATGTCGCCTTCGCGGATCAAGAACTGTGTAAGGTGGATTGATCCTTAACCAGCTCTGATACCAATTGAAGGACCGGAAACGGCGACTAGAGGGGGGGGTGAATGGGAGCCAAATAAAAATAACTTTCAGAAGATCTTGACCCTTGTCCCAAGCATAACCCAAAGCAAGAACTAGGCTTACGACCCACAAGTGGGTGGATGTTCTAGGAGATGTCCTAGGAACACAGCGGAGCTAGCCACGAACCTGGAGAAACAAAACGCAACCCAAACAGAGAAAACAGCAACTCAGCAGAGGCTCCGGACCAGAAGAGACTGACCCACCGGACTATAGCAAGTAGTCCGGAGCTCAGGTCCGACGCCTTCACCCACCGGGATAGGCCGATACAGTGAGCACGCTAGCTCTGGACCAGAGGCTCCGAACTAGTCCGACATTTACTTTCGGAAGTCCGGTGCTCACACTCGCCACCCTGCAAAAGAACACAGCAAGCATCCCTGATCCGGACACCCGGTCCGACGCTCACCGTCGGACTAATGAGCCCGGTCCGATGCGTGAATGACACCCACAGTAGAGCCACCGGACTACTTGCCTATGGTCCGGTGCTCACAAGCTGGGTGGTCCGGAGGGTAGTCCGTCGCCCCTTGCTGCTTGACACTTGGAAAGTCAAGACCACCGGACCACTTGCTATGGTCCGGAGCTTAGGGTAAAGTCGTCCGGAGGGTGGTCCGATGCTCACGAACAGAAAAGCTGAAGCCCGCAAAAATTGTTTCCACTCCGCCAAATCTTCCCAAAACTCAACCAAAAGATCACCAACTGCAACCAAACTTTGTAGGCATGATCCTAGTGCAGTTGGGGAGCTATCCCGAAGAAATCATCGCTCAATTTGGCTTAGAGCAAGGGGAAGAGAAGAGATTTGGGGAAAAGCTCAAGAACGAAGAGCTCCACAAAGAAAACACCCGATCTACGCACTCATGATGTTTAAGGAGAATTCCTTTAGTGCAAAGAAGCTCCTCACGATTACGCACAACTTGGTTCGAATGGATTTGCAAGAGCTACTCCGTACAAAGAGAAATCATCTCAGAAAAAGAGGGAGCAAAAGCAAAACCCAAAGAACACAAGCAAAACGGGAACACGATCAACAAATCGAAGCCACCATGGCTTACGGAGGTTACGACCTCCGATTCCTCGCAGCAAAACCAAGTTCTTACAAAGGTTGGTGGAAACAACCTAGGGATCTCATGAACTAGAGAGAGAGGGGGGGAAGTGATTAGAGTTCAAGAGATGGGATGAGGGATACCCCTTCACCCCCTACTTATCGGGCTTTGGCTATTTCCCAAAGACCCCCCTAGATACATTGAGTGAACTACCTAGCCTAAGCATTGCAGTCCAAGCTCCAGAAAATATCTCTCGCATTTTGATTGGACGGCCCCGCTTCGTGTCGGGAGTTGACGTCACCTCGACGCAACCTCCAAGATTCTGCCACGTGCCATCCCTGCTTCCTCGGAATTTCTGCCTCGGTTTTGAGGCCCAAACCCAGGAAACCCGCCACCGGTAGCTTTGGGCTCAACTACCGAACAACGAGTTTTGCGGCCCAAACTCGGAAACCGTCGCGGATGGTTTTGAGGCCCAAACCACCAAACCACTCAACGCGAGCCACCTTGTCTTCGCTCGGTCAGACTCCGAGTCCCCTGAGCCTCCGCTCGACTCGCGCGTCCACCGTCTTGACTTGGTCGATTCGGTCTACCTCCATGTCTTCTCGAACTCGCCGGTGCCAAGTACTAGCCACCATAGCTAGTCCGTCGGCGCCCATGGTCCCTTAGTCCGAGCCCTGCTTCCGCCCTTCACCGCTCTCAATCCATCGACACAGTAAGCCTCTACTCGACCTTCTCCACGCCATTGACCACTTTCACTAGGCATTGCACCTGCACACCACAAGCCGATAGACAACCACATGTTTCTGCTTTCGCAGAGGTTAGGGTAAGCCACTCAAACTGAAACACGCACGTGTTGGACGATCACTCATTATCAAAGCTGAACATACATGGGTACTTATCCACCATGTGTTCGCACCAATACTGTGTACAATGCTATCATGCAATCTTTCAAAGAAGGACAAGCACCCAAGTATGTTGGTCTAGCGTATCATCAACCTGGATCAGCATCTGCCATGACTTCATCAGCGGCTCCAGTGATATCTTTCCAACCCGTGAATCCTTCTGCCAATGAAGCTACACCGCCAAGATCAAGCCCTGCAAGCGTCGTTCGGTTGAACACCAATCCGGTGGCGTCGGCAATGTCAGGACATGTAGTCTAGAGTCAACCAATTCCCGCTAGCTGGTGGGGATAGGGTATGCCTCCAGATTCATCTGTTGATGCTAAGTTGATCTAGGGTAATAGCGCAGCAGGAAAGGTCTCTATGGAATCGGCAATATCGGCACAGCCGATGAGCCCGATAGTACATTAGGCTACGTCTTCTCCAAACATGCAGTTGCCGCCAGGAAATCTTCAGATGGTGGTATCTAAGGTGCCTCACGGGCAACCATCGGCAAGTTCTTTGTCGATACAACAAGACATGGCAGTTGCGAACCATCCTATGATGATGGCAAATCCTCAGGCTAGGATATCAGTGCACCAAGGAGGCCAATTTGTTGATTACTCCAAGGTGCAGGAACAACAGGCGCCAGGTAACTATCAATTATTGGCAAATCATATGCTGATGACTTATAATCCTGGATGGACTAGTCAGATTCAACAATGGGTGGTGCAACCTGGACATCAAGTAGTGGGAGCACAACAATACCATTACCCGATGAATATTCAGAATGAAACATCGGTTCACCGACCGATGAATATGATGCCGCAGTATACCCCAGTGGGTGTCCAAGGTTATACATTGGTAAATCAACCGATGCATAATATTCAGCAAGGTGGTGCTACGCCTGTGCCAATCGGATTAGCTTATTTGCCACAAAGGCAAGAAGGGGCATATCAACCAGTCTAGCCAGTTAATATCCAGTCGATCCATCAGCAGGATCAGGATGCATACTGGGCCGATAAAATTGCCGAAGTGATGAAAGAGCAGTTCAGTATCAAACCTAAGGTCAATACGTACTCTTATCGGACGCCGTATCCTCAGGCATATGACTTGATCCCTCTCCCAAATCGGTACAAGGTGCCAGATTTCATGAAGTTTTCTAGCCAAGATGATACGTCAACAATGGAGCATATCAACCGCTTCATTATTCAATCTGAGGAAGCAGCTAGCAGAGATGAACTAACGGTAAGATTGTTCTCATTGTCTTTATCTGGATCGACATTTACCTGGTTTATTTCGCTTCCTCCAAATTCTGTAATTACTTGGGCCGATCTAGAGAAGCAGTTTCACAAATACTTCTTCTCTGGCATACATGAGAAGAGGATTATCGATTTGGTCAAGCTGAAAAGCGCAATGACGAATCGGTGGAAAGCTTCGTGTAAAGATTGCAAGACGTAAAGAACAAGTGCTACAACTTGGTGCTTGATGATCGGCAATTGGCAGATTTGGCTTTCCAGGGGTTGCTGCCACACATCATAGACAAATATGCATCCCAAGAGTTCGAAAGTTTGAGCCATCTCATGCAAAGGGTTGCCGATTAGGAAATCAAAACTTGGAATAAGTGCGAACACATGGTGGATAAGTACCCATGTATGTTCAGTTTTGTGATGAGTGATTGCCCAACACTTGAGCGTTTCAGTTTGAGTGGCTTACTACTAATCTTTGCGAAAGCAAATGCGTGCCTGTCTATCAGCTTGTGGTGTGTAGGTACTATGCCTAGTGACAGTGGTCAATGACGTGGAGAAGGTCGAGTAGAGGTTTTCCGTGCCGATGGACTAAGAGCGGTGAAGGGCGGAAGCGGGATTTATTCGGCAATGCCGATATGCCGATTGGATTTCTAATGTGGTTCCTGTATATAATAAGAATGGAAAACTTCGTGTTTGTATTGATTTCAGGAATCTCAATAAAGCTATGTCAATGGACGGTTGCCCAATGTCTGTTGCCGACCTACTAGTCGATGCTTCTGCTGGACATAAAATTATCAGTTTTATAGATGGTAATGCGGAATATAATCAAATATTTATGGCTGAGGAAGATATATCCAAAACTGTTTTTAGGTGTCCTGGTAATGTCGGTTTGTTTGAGTGGGTCGTAATGACTTTTGGTTTGAGAAATGTCGGTGCTACTTATCAAAGAGCGATGAATTTTATCTTCCATAAGTACATCGGCACGTTGGTCGAAATCTATATTGACGATGTGGTGGTTAAGTCCGGAGACTTTGAGAAGCATCTTGTGGATCTACAAAAAATTCTGGAGTGCACAAGGGAGCATGGGCTAAAAATGAATCTGAATAAGTGTGTGTTTGGTGTGTCAGTAGGTCAATTCTTAGGTTTCATGGTGCATCAGAGAGGTATAGAGATTGGTAGAAAATCCATTGATGCAATTGACAAGGTGGTTGCTCCTACAAACAAGATTGAGTTGCAGTCCTTGATCGGCAAGATTAATTTTATTAGAAGATTTATATCTAATTTGTCCTGGAAGATTAAATCTTTTAGCCCGTTGCTGAAGCTGAAAGCCGGTCAGGAATTTGTATGGAGAGAATAGTAGCAATCGGCCTTGGAAGAAATTAAGAGATATTTAGTGAATCCTGCAGTTTTGATTCCACCTCAACACGGGAAACCTTTCAGGTTGTATTTATCTGCCGATGACGACGTTATCGGATCAGCCTTAATTCAAGAGTTTGAAGAGAAGGAACGTGTGATTTATTATTTGAGTAGAAGGCTGGTGGATGCTGAAACCAGGTATTCGACCGTTGAAAAATTGTGTTTATGTCTGTACTTTTCTTGCACCAAATTAAGGCATTATTTGCTATCAGCCGAGTGTACTGTCATATGCAAGGATGATGTGGTCAAGTACATGCTGCCGATGCCGATTTTGAGTGGGAAGATCGGCAAATGGATTTTGACGCTGTCAAAATTTGATCTGAGGTATGAATCAACTAAGGCAGTTAAAGGGCAGGTGATTGCTGATTTTGTTACTAAGCATTTTGGTACAATAAGTTCCGTAGAGATTGCTCCTTGGACTTTGTTCTTTGACGGTTCCACGTGTAAGGAGGGAGCAGGTATCGGCATTATCTTAGTTTCACCCCGAGACAGAAGTATGAAATCTCATTGCCGATTGCTGCTACTTTGACAAATAATCCGGTTGAATACCAGGCATTGCTGGGTTGGAATTGCTCAGAGATGTGCGTGCCGATGCCATTGAAGTCTTTGGTGACTCTATGTTAGTGATCAATCAGTTGATTGGAACATATGATTGCCGAAGTAATATTTTAATTGCATATCATGAGAAGTGCTTGCAGTTATTAAAGGAATTTAAAGAATACCGTCTTGAACACGTTCCCAGGTTGCATAATGAAGAAGCCAATCGGCTAGCGCAACACGCTTCGGGATATCAGTCGATTCAAGAAGTAATGACATCAGTAATGGTTGCCGATGACTGGAGAAAAGAGATTGCCGATTACTTGAAGGATCCGTCTAAGAAGGTCGAAAGGCGTTTGAGGTTTCAGGCTACTAAGTACGTGCTCCTTGATGGCGAATTATATTATCGGACGATTGACGGAGTGTTGCTCAGATGTCTTGGTAAAGAAGAATCAAAAGAGATGATGGGTGAAATTCATGAAGGAGTGTGGAGCGCATCAATCGGCATTTAAGATGAAATGGATGATCAAGCGGAATGGATATTATTGGTCGACGATTCTTGAGGATTGTTTTGAATACTTCAAAGGATGTCAAGATTGTCAGAGATTTGGTAATGTTCAGAGGGCACCTGCGTCAGCAATGAATCCTATAATCAGGCCTTGGCCATTTAGAGGATGGGCTATTGATCTCATCGGTCAGATTTATCGACCGTCGAGCAAAGGTCATAAATTTATACTTGTTGCTACTGATTATTTCACGAAGTGGGTTGAGGCTATTCCTTTGAAGAAGGTGACATCAGCAAATATGATAGATTTTGTGAAAGAGCATATTGTTTACCGGTTTGGTATTCCTCAAACTATTACAACTGATTAAGGAACCATGTTCACGTCAGGGGAGTTTGATGAATTTGCTACCGGTATGGGGTTTAAGGTTTTGAACTCGTCTCCTTATTATGCTTAAGCTAATGGTCAGGCCGAAGCAACCAATAAAGGGGTTATTAAGCTTATCAAGTGCAAGATTGAAGAGAACCCTAGAAGGTGGCATATAGTACTAAATGAAGCTTTATGGTCGTATCGGATGGCATGTCATGGTGCAACTAAAGTATCACCAAACTAGTTAGTTTATGGACACGATGTTGTTCTACCTTGGGAAATTAAGACTGGTTCTAGGCGATTGTTTTCCCAGGATCAATTGACTGCCGATGAGTATGGTATTCTTATAAAAGATGAATTAGAAGATTTAGCGAGTCATCAGCTAAGGGCTCTAATCAGTATCGAAGAGAACAAGAAAAGGGTTGCCAGATGGTATAACAAGAAGGTGAAGGTAAAAGAATTTGTCGATGGTGATTTGGTGTGGAAACTGATTTTACCGATTGAGACTAAAAGTTCGAAGTTTGGAAAGTGGTCTCCTAATTGGGAAGGTCCTTTTCGGATAAATCAGTCTGTTCCTGGCAACGCTTATATTTTGGAAACCCTCGAAGGAGTTGCATTTTCCAGAGCGATTAATGGTAAATATTTAAAGAAATATTATCCTAGTATCTGGATGGATGCATAGAGTGATACAAATATAAATACCGACGACGGAGTCATTACGCAAAACATCGGTAGAAAAAGTGTTAACGTTATATTATAGGGGGATCGGTTATCAGGTTCGCATGCAATAAATTACAACAGGGACTGAATAGATGAAATCGCACGAAGGCGGACTTGGTCAGCTTCCTCTATCTCCCTGGCATCATCATCGGCAGTACCCTCGATTGGTTTGATTTTCCTCCTCAGCAGGAGAGCTTCGCGAGCATCGGCATCCCTCTCTTGTTGCAAGGCTTTAGTAATGGCAGGGAGTTGGATTTTCTTCTGGTTGGCTGAGTTTAAAGCTTCGTCTACTTTCTTCAACTCAACTAGAAACTCTTCTTTTTGTGCCGACAGACGAGTGATCTCTTGTTCAAGTTCGATGCTAGAAGCTTCTAGACGACCGATGTCCTTGTGCTTTTCGTCTGCGGTCTGCTTGAACTTGAGTATTTCTTCTTCGAGTTTTGCTTGAGCGGCTCTATCGGCAATACGACGTGAGGCCTTTTGATATTGTAGTTGCCAACTCTCAAGGAATGCTGCTTGGAAGAGTGATTCTTCAATATCCGCAGGTAGTTGATCTTGAATTTCCCTGAAAGCCACCCTTACTGCACTAGAATCTTGGACTAGTTGCGGGGTGTTTTGTTGCAGTAGGAGTAGCAGTGCTTCAAGTTTGGATTTCACTTCTGCCGATATGACAGTTGAAGCTTGAGCAGAACTTTCTTCTTCATCGTCGTCATCTGGAATGTTGATAGCGAAGGAGAATAAACTGTTGGGAGAGTCTTGGGCCTAAAAAGAAAAGGAAGTAAAATTTGTCAGTTGAGAACTTGTGTCTTGCAAGATTTGTGATGGATAGTTGGTGTACCTGCTTTAGAGTAGTTTCTCGCCTTGGACTTGGCAAGATGGCTGGCGTAACTATACCCTGAAGATCGGCAATAGTTGCCGATGAACTTGCCTCTGTAGAAAGAACAGTTGGTGCTGGAGCTGATGCTGGTGTTGTTTCTGCTGTTGTAGCTGGCCCCTGCGGTGACGGTACCGTCCCTTGGTTGGGGATCTCAATCGGTGATTGCTCAGGAATGGATGCTGATGCTGGCTCTGGTGTTGGTGTATCGCTAGGATCTTGAGGAGATGTGGCTGGTGATGCAACTGGGGCTGATGGCTTTTGACGTTTTGGTCGGAGAGCGGCACTTGAGGAGCTTTGGCGCTTCGATCCTTGTACTTGGGAGCATCGGCAGACCAAATTGGAGAAGCTTGTACATTTGGAACAGCTGCCGATGAACTCGTTGGCTACAAAAAGGGACATTTGGTATGTGTTGAAATTGAGTGAGTATTACCGATGACAATTTGTAATCGGCGTGATGAAATAAAGATTGTTACCACAAAAGCTTGTGCCAAGACGGCGGCAGCGGCCGATGGAGTAAAGGTAGTCCCAGTTGTTGGCTTGGGCTTGAGAGTTACCTTTGGAGTTGACCTTCGATGCATGAGGGAAGCCAACGAAGGAGCCCTGTTGCCGATTATTGATATAGGGCTGATTGGTCACAGGTTGAAAGTTTTGCCACTTATGCTCTTCTTAGGAATGAAGTCATCAACCTGTTGAAAAACAAACAGTTGTCGATACATTTAAAGGAACATACTAGAAAAAATAATGTTTGAGATGAACTCACCGCATCATCGGGAATGATGTGATTGGCATCAATTGAATGCCGACAGTAGTGTGATGATGTGGCGAACAGTTGATTTTTCCACTCTTGCCACTAGGATTTGTATGACTCAGTAATAAAGGATGTTGGCGCCCAAGAAGATAAATCAAGGTTGGTTGTGTCGGCCTGAGGGAGAGATTGACGATCTTGTTCCAGTCCATAGAATTGGAGATAACCTCTCTTGGTTTTATTACATCGGCGTAGCTGAATTTGATCGGCAGTTGACCAAATGCTAATTGTCTTACTACTGCCGATGGATAGTAAAATTCATAGGATGGATGTGTTCTTCCCAGTCCCGAAGATATTGACCGGAATGGCCCGAGGAATAAGGGTGGCCTTCATGATTCTTTCATTCTATGGTATATTTCCATCGGTGAGATTGAAAGAGAGTGGAAATCAGTTATCCTCATCAACATAGGGCCACCAGACCTGTTCCGTAGCAGGAATTCCACAGTAAAGTCTCTGGAAGAACATGCCAAATTGGTCCTCATTGGCCTCGATTCCCGGTAGTACTATTGTGGCTTCCCCGAAGTTGAGTGGGAAGCGGGTTGCCGATTCATCATTGGCAAGTACATCTTCAGTCAGATCTCTTAGGAATTGCTGGCTAAACAGATCAAATTGAAGACACTTATGCATATGGGCATTTAGCCACATGTTGATAAACCACCAAGGGCCCCCGAGGTTGCCGATGGGTTCACCTAGCAGTAACTTTCCCGATACCTAGTGTAGGAGATGGTAGACTGAGCCGAGGAGATATCGGCCGAGGGGAAGACCTCCGTTGGCTAGAAGCTCTGCTGCGGAAAGATACATATTGGTAGGTCCAACTGTCCTACTACAGAAGATGAACTTTTCCAGCCACATGTTCAGAAAAGTGGCGTGCTCCCTTTGGCCTACCGATCCGGTCTTTTGGTATTCTTGGACATATCCAGTCCAACCACCGATGTTGCGAGTAGTTACCCGATGTTCGGGCTTCATCTGAAAAAGGGTGGCAGTATCGGCAGAAGAAACGTCAAGGCCGGTAACCATATGCATATCGACAAGTGTGGGGTGGCTGGTGCATGTCTAAATACGAAGGCGTTCATTGTGTCGGACCAAAAGTAAGAAGCGGCAATCAGCATATTTTCGTTTCTGGCCATATCGGCAAGAGACAATCTGATGCATTGATCTATGTTACGTTCTGACCAATAGACTTGCTGTGATCTGGCCATTCTGAGGTACCAGTTTTTCCATCCTTTGGTGGGTTTGGGCCAAGAACGGAAGGTGTCTGTCCATAATCCTAGATCAAAATATTCGGCTCTGAAGGGGACGCGGTTGGTTTCCGCATTGAGGATTTCAGTCGGATCGGCATTTCCCATCGGACCTAAACAACAAAAGTGTGCTTGATCAACAGGGATCACTATTCTGTCTCGCATTTCCTAGATTCAGGGAGTAAAGAAAGGAGGAGAAAAGGGATTGTGAAACAGTGCAGGAAGATGAAACTGTAGTATATGGAGCCAGGAAAGAAGAGATTACCGCAGGAACATTGAAGTTGATTGCCATCGAGACAGAAGAGTTCTTGCAGGGGTCGCGCCTCCTGATGGAGAAGAAGCCGCCGGTGGAATGACTGCCAGAGTGCTCTTCGGAAATGCCGGTGGAGTGGAGATGAAGATGTGAACTCAGGGTGAAAAGGAGAGTGGACACTGGTCTTTATAGGCCTAGGTCAAAGGGCGTTTTCGAATTTTCCTTTTTACTAAGCAGAGATATGGGAAGATATCGTGATAAATTTGTGCGGAGATCAAGGAATTGCAACTGTTGGCGCTATAGTCGTGGGAGTTGTTGGTAATTTTCAATGATGACGCGCAGTAATCGAAATGACGGCATGGACATTTTGGAGGGAAAAGATTACATCAGAGGAAATTTCGGCGCATAAGATTTTTATACTCCGAAATTGGGGGGCATGTGTTGACACCGTTTTTTGGTACGTATCAATGTGAATCGAGTGCGCTGATCAATAAAGGGATGGTTACTGTTCCTTATCGGCATCAAGAAACTGCTGATCAGATTGTTGATAGAGCTAGGTGATTGATGGAACGTCAAGATAGAAAGAAGATGTTGTCGATGAAAGCAGAAGGATATTTCCGATTGGTAGTGTTGCCGATAGATGCAGGTGATGTGGCTGGCATCAGTAGAAAGACTGCCTATGGCAATAGAAGAAAGTTGCGGATTGAAGGAATCTACCGATGGAAGGTGTCATCGTAAGGAAGACGGATAACGAAACTGGTGATTTTTATGCCAGTATTATTATTGTAGTTTGGGTCCGACTCTTGTACGAGTCGTTTATTTCCTTAAAAATAGGAGTTTTGTTTAGGTATGAGTCATGTTTTTTTACAACTCCTTTTGCCAGAGTATAAATATGTATCTAGGGCTTACATAAGAGATATATAATCAATCAAATACATCTATTATTTTCATCTACTTTTCCAGCAAATCTACTTTTATCGCATTAGTTCTAGTTTACCTACGATTTTTTACGACGTCTCGACGGGCTGCATCTACATGACCTCCGTCAACCTCGCAAGTTCCATGTTTTGAGCAATTTGAGCTTTGACGTCCGGGCGTATCCCTGTCGCCTCGTTCAATTTTGTTCTAGTTATCGTCCTTGTCGATTAACTAGTCAAATCGACTGACACACCTTGTATATTGAATTCGGGTATAAGCCCGAGGTGTTCGCAGATCCGACGCTTTTTGTGTCAACACATGCAATTGCCAACCCGTGAAGCCACAGCGCTCTGCCTCCCCTAGTTAAACCGCACTGTGCAATAGTGTCCATTTCAGTAGGGGCGTTGCAGAGCCATAAACAGCTAGGCAGACGGCAGGTGCGGGGTGAGTCATTCGAAAATTTGACCACACAGGGGCGCCACATTCACAACACCCTGAAACGGGAGAGCACAGTGCACCTACTTTTGGATCAAGAGAGGCATTGTCTGGCCAGGCCGATACAGACCCGACAATGACCGGTCAGACAGACGCTCAGACCGAAAGACAGCTCCACGCAGTCCCCATTCGTCACTTCAGAGTGCGTCAGCCCAAGTACAACAGTACACCCCTGGCAGGGCTGGCGTGCAAGCAAAGCTCTGACCCCGTACGAGCAGAGCAGTCCTCTTCCGCTCCTCACCGCATGAAAGGGGCGAAGGACCAAACACTGTATACGCCTACCGAATAAGCCCTTAGGAGAAAAAACCTTTCTCCTAAGGCCTCGGGGGCTATACCCGGCGGGTGCGCTCGCGCGCACCCATCGGAATCCAAAATCTAACTAAACCACATAAGCTTTCTTGAAAGGCTCCGGTGTAGTCCTTCACTACATCGCAGGCTCGGGGGCTACTGTCGCATACCTGATAATAGGGTACCCAAACTTCGTGTCTCGCAAAAAACAAAATCATCCCCGGGAGCTCCTCCGCCTCGCCAGAGCGAGGGTGACGTCATTACTCCCGAGGACTTGTCGTCTTAACCAAACCAAAAGAGGAGTACTCCCTCGGAGGGTCTTCTGCCTCGTCCGAGCAGGGTTGACGTCATCCGTGACGACATCTACCCTCGGAGGCTTCTCGCCCGAAAGGAATAAGGCAACGGCACTTCATCGGGGACTCCTCCTCCTTGTCCGAGCGGGGGTGACATCATCCGTAATGTCATCCGCCATTGTGGGCCTCCCCGCTCGAACCGTCTAAGGCAATAACACTCCCTCGGAGGATCTTCCACCCCGTCCGAGCCTGGATGACGTCATCCGTGACGCCGTCCACCCTCGTGGGCTCTTCCGCCTCGTCCGAGCCTGGGTAACATCATCCGTGACATCACCTGCCCTCGGAGGCTTCCCCGATCCATGGAGCACTTTAGCCCGTAGTCAAAATGTCCACAGTACAAACTCGTCCTTGGGGATGGGGGTTACAGGCATGGATCGCCATGCCTACCCCTGTAGAATCCTTGCGGTACATGCTCTAGTACTACCGATTGATGTTCACCATCCCTCCGATGGACAGTCGAACAGGGATTAAGGCGTATTCGTCCCTGTATGGCAACAGGAGCACCACCAAGTACAAGGCGTGTGGCTACAATTGCATCAAGGACGAATAGGACTCACGGCGTGCCAATAGGCGAAGCCTTCCCTAGGAAGGAAGGGGATCATAAGCCAAGAGCGTCCCCCAAGTCAACAGCCTATACCAGGCCCACATTCACTCCCCCCTCTCTACTGTACTCCTCCATCTCTCCCTATGTATAAAGGGGGAGAATGGACCTCCAATCTAGCTCTCTCGACTCTCTGAACTCATTCACACACACTCATACTCGCATCCACACGAGCCCTCACAGCGAACCTCGAACCTCATACGCACGAGACCTGGGAACCGGCTTCCCTCTCTAACCAAAGCTTGTAGCTCCCCTCTACGAGCTCTCCATGCTCGGTAACACGACTCAGCAGCAAACTGGACATAGGGCGTTCGTGCCCGAACCAGTATAAACCTTGTGTTCTCCGGGAGTAACCATCCGATCTCCGACATGCTTAGAAATTTACTCGTTGGCCATCTAGACCCCACCATTTTAGACACCGACAAATGTATAGAGACAATCACAAGGGGACACAAGATTTGACCCGTGGTTCGCCTACGTCCACATTGTTGAGGTGCGCCACACAAGGCTCAAGCTCGCCACAAAGGCTAGCTCTTTCCTCGGTCTCAAGTCAAGAGAATGAACCCTTGAGATGAGAGGAATGTATTAGCAATATGGGGTGATACAAACTTCCCTAGGCTGACACACGAAGGAGGCAAGCCCAAGGGTAACCTCTAGCCGGCTAGGAGCAATGCTCCAAGAGTAAAGAACTCAAACCGCCGGCCACCACGCAAACCAAATGCTTGTAGGAGTTGAAGATCTGAGGGAGAAGCTTCTTCTCAAGCTTGGAGGCTCAATCTCTCAAAGGTTGATTGCAAATCAATGGAGGAGAGTGGATGAGCACCAAGGGAGAAGGGAGAGCAAGAAGAGAGCTTCTCTTTTCTGTTTCATGAATTCAGAATGAAAGAATGGCAAAACTAGCCATTGGGGGAGAGTGAGGGGATAAGAAATACCCCTTCACTGTCCAATGCGCAATTCAAGTCGTGGCAGTGCCGGCCTTGGGCCCGGCACTGTCGGCCTGCCCGGCACTACCGGCCTGGCAGAGACAGCAAAGAATTGATCTTCGAATAGCTGGCTGATTTGCCTTCTATGTATGTGGAGGTATGATATGATTGGATAGATATTGCATTTGGTTCACTTGTTGGCATGTGTGTTGAATCCCTCTTAATAGTATGGCATACCTAACTCAATTTCAAAGTATAAAATGAATTTAAACTCCTTTGAGCTTATTGCCATGAAATTTTGTAATTGGAGGGGTGAGAGTTCCCTTGTGTTTTGGTTTTGAGTAATTGATGAAACCTACTTAAGTACTAACCTTGGATCTCTAAGTGTGAATCATGAGATAGGTTGGTACATGCCATGTGAGGTAGCAAGGTGGATCAAGTGAGGATAGCATAAGCTCTAGCATGGTGAAGGAGATGGAAAGGAAAATGGTGTGAAGGAAAAGGTGAAAACTAGGAACCATTTTTGGTTTGGTGATCAAGACATCATAGAGGATGTGATCACATTTAGGATAGATAGTTGTACTATCAAGGAGGGAGCTCTTGCGAATGATTACGGTTATCATGTGCCACTAGGTTCATTGCATTGCATTTAAAATCAATTGAACTAGTGAAACAACCAACTAAATCCAAGATAATTGTGAACTAAAAGCTAACACACATGCACAAGTGTTGAGATCACTTAGTGTTAGCTCTTGGAAGCTTGGAGAAGTTGGAGAAGTGTTTGGCAGCTTAAAAGAGCTTCGGACAGAGATCCAGACGCTAGGGTAAGGTGTTGTCCGGACCATCGGCGATGGGTCTGGAGGCATACCCTAGGTCGCCTCAGTTGAGGAGAGGAGTCCGGACGCTGGATCCGGACGCGCATCCGGAGTCTTGGTGCTCTCTGTCGTCTCTGTGTAAAAGGATCTGGACTCTGTTGATAGTCCGGACAGAAATCCGGACTAGCGTCCGGAGTGGAAGAGATGAAGAGGGTGCTCTCGGGTTCTCTAGAATTTATTTCCGGATGCTAGTGGTGTTGGTCCGGACCCGCACTGTTGCGTGTGTCCAGATCCACGTGGCACACTGTGGCGCGAGCGGGAAGTGGTCGTTTGAATTTGTAGGGGCACCGGACGCAGAGCTGATGGTCCGGACGGGGCCTTGCGCGTGTCCGGAGCAAGCGACCGGAGGCTCATTCAGAGCCGTTGGCTCTGTGCTTGTGAAGGGTCCGGACGCGCCTGATGGTCTGGACCCCCTGTGAAAAGTGCGTCCGGAGTTGACGCAGAGGCAGTGTTTTGGGGGCAAAATAGCTAGTGTTTGAGAGTGGGCTATATAATGTTGTATGGTCGTCCCTTTGGGGCATCTCTTGCACTCTTACATCACTCATACACTTGTGCTTGCTTGAGAAGCTCCACCACTCATTCCTCTCAACACAATTGCATAATTCATGAGAGATTGAGTGAATCCAAGTGCATTGCTCTTTGATTGCATACTAGTGGCACTTGGTGATCGTCGTCATCGCGGAAGCTCTTGTTATTCTTGAAGGTTGCCACCTCCTAGATGCCTTGGTGCGACGAGGATCATTGAGCAGAGGAAGGTGATTGTCTCCGGCTCTGATCGGTGGATTGTGAGGGGTTCTTGAGTCTTCCCCGTGGGAGTTCGCAAAAGACATCTCTAGTGGATTGCGCGTGACTTGTTTATCCCTATGTTGTGTTGGTTTTGCGGCACCCGATGACGGGTTTGGCGTGTGATGCCAATTAGCACGTGAACCTCCAAGTAGGTGAATCGTCACAGCGAGGACTAGCTTGTTGGCAAACAAGTGAACCTCGGTAAAAAATCTTGTGTCACATTGTCTCTACCAAGGATTCTTATATTGTGATTGATTATATATTGGCTCTTATCTTCGTGGCGGTATAACCACCCTATATCTAGCTTTGCATTACTATTCTTTACATTCTTGCAAAGTAGAGCTTCTAGATTAGCTTGTGTAGCTTAGTCTAGAATCACTAGTTATCTAGCTCTTATGTGTTACATAGGATACATCTTGCTAGTAACTAGAATTGGTAGGTGGCTTGCCTAACCGTAGTGCTAGCGCAAACTTGCTTTAAGCCATGTTTTATTCTAACAAGTTTGATAAGTGTTGTTGTAGAAATTTTAATTAGGCTATTCACCCCCCCCCCCCCCCCCCCCGCTAGCCATTCCTAGACCTTTCAAGTGGTATCGGAGCTAGTACACCGTCTACAAGGCTTAACATCCCACGATTTTAAAAATGGCTCTTATCAACAACACCAAGAGGCCACCCAAGTTCGATGGCACCGGTTATAGCTATTGGAAGGCCTTGATGACCACCCACATCAAATCAATCAACCGGAAGGTATGGTTGGTGGTCTACAAGAAGTTTGAGGTGGTGAATAAAGAGGCACCCACCGCGGCCGAAGAAGAAAAACTTCAAAACAATGATATTGCATTGAGTGCCATCCATGATGCAATCTCAAAAGAAGTCTTTGAGCAAATCAAGAACATTGAGAGTGCTCATGATGCATGGAAGAAGCTTGAAGAGTATTATGAAGGGACTCAATCCATGAAGGGGGCCAAGGCATACATCTTGAAGGAGAAGTTTGCTAGCTTCAAGATGAAGGAAGATGAAACTGTGTTGGAGATGTTCAATAGGCTTGAGGTGCTTGTCAATGACCTCAAGTCACTTGGAGAGAAGGTGGAGAACAAAGATTTCTCATTCAAGTTCCTAAGAAGTCTTCCCTCGAGATTTGAGATGCTAGTCACTCTATTGGTGAGAAGCGGATTGGAAACAATGACACCAAACCAAATCCTTGGTGAGGTGATTACCAATGACACGTTTAGAGAGGACAAGGATAAGATAAGAGAGAAGGATGAGAAGAAGGATGAGAAGAAGAAGAGTGTGGCATTCAAAGCCACATCATCATCAAAGGGCAAAGCAAAGTATGAAGAATCAAGCTATGATGAGTGCTCTAGTGATAGTGATGATGATGAAGAGAAGATGGCTCTATTTGTCAAGAAATTTGGCAATTTCATGAAGAAGAAGGGCTATAGAGCTAGAAGGAAGAAGAGCTCACACAAGTTCAATGAGAAGGATAGAAGATGCTTCAAGTGCAATAGCAAGGATCATCTCATTGCGGATTGTCCTCTTCATAGTGACAATGAAGATGAGAAGAAGGGCAAGAAGAAAGAGAAGAAAGAAAGCAAGATGTTTCTCAAGAAGAGCAAGAAAGAAGGATCATATGTTGTCACTTGGGATAGTGATTCAAGTGATAATGATGACTCAAGTGATGATGAGAAGAGATCAAGCAAGAAGAAGGCTCTTGCAAGCATTGCTATGAAGAACAGGATCTCTCTCTTTGACACTCCATCAACATGCTTCATGGCTCGGCCCAGTAAGGTACAATCCGATGATGAGTGTGATTCTAGTGATGATGATGATGACGATGAACCCACTAAAGATGAACTAATTGAAATGTTGGAAGATGCTAAGACTCACTTTGACCTTAAGAGAAAAGAGT
Organism: Microstegium vimineum; assembly: GCA_022036555.1. NCBI lineage: Eukaryota > Viridiplantae > Streptophyta > Magnoliopsida > Poales > Poaceae > Microstegium > Microstegium vimineum. Next base: position 15,644,791 of record CM039129.1, on the reverse strand, counting down.
GCAAAGCATTGCGAAAAGAGCTTCAAGCTCTCAATAAATCCTTTGATGAGCTCAATCTTTCTCATGAGAGGCTAGAGGAAGCCCATGAGAAGCTTGGAAAAGCTCACTCTAAGCTTGAAAAGGCTCACTCATCTGTTATTGAACAAAATGAGAAAGAGCATGCTTCAACAAGTAATATGGGAACAACTTGTGACATAATCAATGAATCATTCTATGAACTCATCATCATCACCCCCAACTAACCTTTCTTGTAGCACTTCTAACTCTACCTCTTATACTAGTGATGTTGTCACTTGTGATGCTTCACTAATGGATGAGAATGAGACCCTTAAGAAGGAGGTTGGTAAGCTCACTCTAGCATTAGGCAATGCCTATGGTGGAGACGCATGCTTGCTTAAGTGGTTGGGTAGCCAAAGGTTTTCTCTTTGCAAAGAGGGACTTGGCTATACCCCCAAGAAAGGCAAGGCGGCCTTTGCAACTCCAAAGTCTCGCTTTGTGAAGAGCAATGGTCGGTTTTGCTCAAGTTGCAAGCAAGTAGGGCATGATGAGCAACATTGCAAACTAAATCTAAGCAAGATAAAATTTACACATGCATCTATTCGCTTTGATTCTAGTTATTTGCTTACCAAGGTCAAGAAAGGTGTGATAGATAAGTACATGGGTACACCCAATGAGAGCTCAAAGAAGAAAGCTATTTGGGTACCTAAGTCCTTAGTCACTAACTTTGGAGGACCCAAACAACAATGGGTACCTAAGAAGAATTGAATATTTTTGTAGGTCAATTATAAAGCCGGAGGGAGGCATTGGGTGCTTGATAGTGGGTGCACTCAACATATGACCGGAGATTCAAGAATGTTCAACTCTATCAACCCAAATGATTGCAATGGGATTGAATCTATCACATTTGGTGACAATGGCAAAGGCAAGGTCAAAGGGCTTAGTAAGATCGCTATATGAAATGACATGAGCATATCCAATGTGTTGCTAGTAGAGATCTTGAACTTCAACTTGCTATCCGTAGCTCAACTTTGTGATCTTGGTTCCAAATGCATCTTTGGAGTTGATGATGTAGAGATCATAAGTGTAGATGGCTCTAACTTGATATTCAAAGGCTTTAGATATGAGAATCTATACTTAGTTGATTTCAATGCCAAAGAAACTCAATTGTCAACTTGCTTGCTATCCAAATCTAGCATGGGTTGGTTGTGGCATAGAAGGCTTGGTCATGTTGGGATGAGGCAACTAAACAAACTAGTCAAGCATGATCTAGTTAGAGGCTTAAAGGATGTAGTCTTTGAGAAAGATAAGCTATATAGCTCTTGTCAAGCCGACAAACAAGTTGGAAACACTCACCCTACCAAGAGCATGATGAGTACTTGCAAACCATTTGAGCTCTTGCATATGGACTTGTTTGGACCAACCGCATACACAAGTATTGGAGGAAACAAGTATGGCTTTGTGATAGTTGATGATTTTACTACATATAAATGGGTATTCTTTCTTAGTGACAAGAGTGAAACCTTTGATACATTCAAGATCTTTGTCAAGAGATGCCAAAATGAATTTGAAACAACTATCAAGATAGTAAGGAGTGACAATGGGAGTGAGTTCAAGAATACAAGAGTTGATGAGCTATGTGATGAATATGGAATCAAACATCAATCTCGGCCAAGTAGACACCTCAATCAAATGGGCTTGTTGAGAGGAAGAATAGGACACTCATTGATCTATGCTTAGTGAATACAATGTGAGTGATTCTTTTTGGGCCAAAACTATCAACATGGCTTGCTACTATAGAAATTGACTTTATTGCCACAAGATTCTTGAGAAGACACCTTATGAGCTATTGAATGAAGAAAGCCAAATATTGCATACTTTAGAGTGTTGGGTTGCAAGTGCTATATCTTGAAGAAAGGTGCAAGATTGAGCAAATTTGAGAAGAAATGTGATGAAGGCTTCCTACTTGGCTACTCAACTACAAGCAAAGCATATAGAGTATGGAATCTTACTCATGGCATAGTTGAGGAAGTGTGTGATGTGGAGTTTTATGAAACTAATGGATCTCAAGATGAGAATGACAATCATGATGATGTGAGAGGTGAACCATTGGCCAATACTATGAAGAACATGGATATTGGGGACATTAGGACGAAGCAAGTGAATGATGAGAAAGACAATGAAGATCAAGTGAATCCTTCATCCAATGTGCAACTCAATGACAATCAAGCTTGTTCATCTTCTCCAACTCAAGATCAACAAGATACTTCATCATCTCTACCCAATGATCAACCAAGTACAAGCAATCAACTTCCAACACTCCAACCTACATCTATTGCCAAGGATCATCCTTTGGATCATATTATTGGAGATATCACAAGTGGTGTACAAACAAGATCAAGATTGGCTTCATTTTGTGAACACTACTCCTTTGTATCATCTATTGAGCCAACCAAGGTTGAAGAGGCTTTGCAAGATATTGATTGGGTAAATGTTATACATGTAGAGCTCAACAACTTCACAAGAAATCAAGTTTGGGAGCTAGTTGAGAGACCAAAGAATCACAATGTTATTAGCACAAGATGGGTCTTTCGCAACAAACAAGATCAAGATGGAATAGTGGTGAGAAACAAAGCAAGCCTAGTTGCATAAGGGTACACTCAAGTGGAGGGTCTTGACTTTGGAGAAACATATGCACCGGTGGCAAGGCTAGAAGCAATAAGGATTCTATTGGCTTATGCTTGTGCTCACAACATCAAGCTCTATCAAATTGATGTGAAGAGTTCATTTCTCAATGGGTACATCAATGAATTGGTCTATGTGGAGCAACCACCCGGTTTTGAAGATGACAAGAAACCCAACCATGTGTACAAGCTAAAGAAGGAATTATATGGCTTGAAGCAAGTACCTAGAGCATGGTATGAGAGGTTGAGGGACTTTCTCCTCTCTAAGGGATTAGTTATGGACAAGAAACTCAAGTTCAAAATGATTATATTTCATATCTTTATGGAAAGGTTGTCATCAATTACCAAAAAGGGGGAGATTGAGAGTTCCCTTGTATTTTGGTTTTGAGTAATTGATGAAACCTACTTAAGTACTAACCTTGGATCTCTAAGTGTGAATCATGAGATAGGTTGGTACATGTCATGTGAGGGAGCAAGGTGGATCAAGTGAGGATAGCATAAGCTCTAGCATGGTGAAGGAGATGGAAAGGAAAATGGTGTGAAGGCAAAGGTGAAAGCTAGGAACCATTTTCGGTTTGGTGATCAAGACATCATAGAGGATGTGATCACATTTAGGATAGATAACCGTACTATCAAGGAGGCAGCTCTTGCGAATGATTACGGTTATCATGTGCCACTAGGTTCATTGCATTGCATTTAAAATCAATTGAACTAGTGAAACAACCAACTAAATCTAAGATAATTGTGAACTAAAAGCTAACACACGTGCACAAGTGTTGAGATCACTAAGTGTTAGCTCTTGGAAGCTTGGAGAAGTTGGAGAAGTGTTTGGCAACTTAAAAGAGCTTCGGACAGAGGTCCGGACGCTAGGGTAAGGTGTTGTCCGGACCATCGGCGATGGGTCCGGAGGCATACCCTAGGTCGGCTCAGCTGAGGAGAGGAGTCTGGACGTTGTTGAAGGTCCGGACGCTGGATCCGAACGCGTGTCCAGAGTCTTGGTGCTCTCTGTCGTCTTTGTGTAAAAGGATCCGGACTATGTTGATAGTCCGGACAAAAATCTGGACTTGCGTCCGGAGTGGAAGAAATGAAGAGGGAGCTCTCGGGTTTTCGGGAATTTATTTCCGGATGCTAGAGGTGTTGGTCTGGACCCGCACTGTTGCGTGCTTTTGGAGCCATGTGGCGCATTGTGGCGCGAGCGGGAAGTGGTCATTTGAATCGACAGGGGCACCGGACGCAGAGCTGATGGTCCGGACGGCGCCTTGCGCGCGTCCGGAGCCAGCGACCGGAGGCTCATTCAGAGTCGTTGGCTCTGTGCTTGTGAAGGGTCTGGACCCCTTGTGAAAATTGCGTCCGGAGTTGACGTAGAGGCAGTGTTTTGGTGGCAAAATTGCTAGTGTTTGAGTGTGGGCTATATAAGGTTGTATGGCCGGCCCTTTGTGACATCTCTTGCACTCTTACATCACTCATACACTTATGCTTGCTTGAGAAGCTCCACCACTCATTCCTCTCAACACAATTTTATAATTCATTAGAGATTGAGTGAATCCAATTGCAATGCTCTTTGATTGCATACTAGTGGCACTTGGTGATTGTCGTCATCGTGGAAGCTCTTGTTATTCTTGGAGGTTTCCACCTCCTAGACGGCTTGGTGCGACGAGGATCGTTGAGCGGAGGAAGGTGATTGTGTCCGGCTCCGATCGGTGGATTGTGAGGGGTTCTTGAGTCTTCCCCGCGGGAGTTCGCAAAAGACATCTCTAGTGGATTGCGCATGACTTGTGGATCCCTATCTTGTGTTGGTTTTGCGGCACCTGGTGACGGGTTTGGCGTGTGATGCCAATTAGCGCGTGAACCTCCAAGTAGGTGAATCATCACAACGAGGACTAGCTTGTTGGCAAACAAGTGAACCTCGGTAAAAAAATCTTGTGTCACATTGTCTCTACCGAGGATTCTTATATTGTGATTGATTATCTATTGGCTCTTCTCTTCGCGGCGGTATAACCACTCTATCTCTAGCTTTGCCTTACTATTCTTTACATTCTTGCAAAGTAGACCTTCTAGCTTAGCTTGTGTAGCTTAGTCTAGAATCACTAGTTATCTAGCTCTTGTGTGTGATATACAATATATCTTGCTAGTAACTAGAATTGGTAGGTGGCTTGCCTAACCGTAGTGCTAGCGCAAACTTGCTTTAAGTTGTGTTTTATTCTAACAAGTTTGATAAGTGTTGTTGTAGGAATTTTAATTAGGCTATTCACCCCCTCTCTAGCCATTCCTAGACCTTTCAAGGGGTCCGCTAACCTGTTCATCAATCTCCTTTCATTTAACCTGTTTGTCATACTTGTAAAGTCTCATTAGTCTTCTATGTTGTCATGTCACCAAAACCCACTTAGGGCTTGATTGCACTTTCAGAGTATAATTGTGCGGTTGTTTCGTGAGTTTTATTCAACGCCGATTGAATTTTCCTAAAAACACGACAAATTTCAAGTAGGATGTGTATGAAAACAGGCATGAATCATCGGGAGTGAGAATAATTTTATACTGAGAGCACTAACTGTGGTAATAAAATTAAGCATGGAAACAATTTCTTTACAAAGAACACTAACTATAGTAATAAAATGATTGTTCCCAAAAAATAGTAATAAAATGATTAATTTCATATGGACTTATCCCTCCAACGGTACACCGCATAAGTGAAAGTTTTTTATTACTATTATTATCGTCTTCTTTGATAATTACTTTTGGACGACCTCATGTGCAACAAGTTTAGTTGTGTTACTACAGCCATCAATGCAAATACATACAAATTATCATATGCATGTTGCTCCTTTAAAGAATAACGTCATAGGTGCATTTCCCACTTTCCTATGTTCATGTTCACGGTCGTTGAAAAAATAACTATGAAATTAAATGGGACATGTTTAGATTATGATTTTTTTAACGGTCGTAGCAGGACAAATAATTACCTCTGTTAAATATTATTACCTGAAGGAACTAATAGTTATCTCCGTTGGCTGTGTTGTGTCTATGCACAAATAATTACTTCAGTCTAGGAATGTGAATAATTTTTTATTACTACTATTATCATTTGCTTCGATAAATAATTATGAACGGACTCAAGAGTATCTCAAGAGTAGTAAAGTGTGTCCGTTCTTCATAAGGGGATAATTTTTTTATATTACTATTATCATTTGATTCTATAATAATTATTGGTAGGGATGGGACATGTGTAGTAACTTGGATGTGGTACTTACCAATGCGTCTAGGTCTCTAAATGTGATATTTTATTACTATTGTTATCATTTGCTTAGATAAAATATTCTGATAAATAAAATTATTATTTGGGTTTATAAATAATTCTTTTACTTAAATAAATTACTATATCCTATTTACTACTTTTTTATTAGTAATATTATTATTTGGGCCTATAAATAATTACATATGGGTCGATGCATAATAAAAATTCTTTGGGGAGATATTTTTTATTACCACTAATTTCATTTGGACCTATAAATAATTACATCGGGACTTATGAACAACAAATTTGCTTGTGACAATTGACAGGGTGTTTAATATCCTAATGAGTTAATTTTTATTAGTAATAGCATCAATTGAGCCTATAAATAATTCTTCTCGGGCCTATGCGGGCCTATGCGTAGTAAAATTTGTTATAATAGCCACTGACATGTCTGGTATCCGGATATACTTTTACATGTCTGGTATCCAAATATACTTTTTCTATTGCTAATAGTTTTTTTTTGTCTATAAACAGTTTTTTTGTAGCCGCACCGTCGCCGTCATTGTGACGTCCGGTCTCTACGTAGGGTATATTTTTAATTACTAATAGTATATAAATAATTTAATTTGGACCCATGGATAATAAAATTGGTGGTGATAATCATCAGAATCCGATCTTCGCCTAGAATACTTTTTATTACTAACAATATCATTTTATTTTATAAATAATTATGTCAGGACACATGAAGAGAGAAATAAACTATGACACTTCGGTCCGGACACGTGATCATTTGTTCCTATAGAAGTTTTTTATTACTATTTGCTTCAAAAAATATTTCTAGCCGAACATGTGTGTTGAACCTTAGTGTCTAATTTTCATTATATTTTTTAATTATTATTTGCTTCAACAAATAATTCTGACCAAGATTTTGTAAAGTAAAGTGGCTAAATTATTTGCTTCAATAAATAATATTGACCACGCGATAAATTTAATTGTGATAATAACCAATGTTTCAGGTTTTTTGCCAGACTATTTTTATTACTAATAGTATCATTTTCTTAAGTAAATAACTCATTGATGGCATGTGAGCTATAAATTTTCATGTGATAATCATCGATGTGTCAATCCCTCTCAAATATTTTTATTACTACAAGAATTATTATATTACTAATAAATTATTTTTCTATGTAAATAATTCCATCCTAGCCTATGAAGTACAAATTTGCATGTGATAACCACCAATGTGTATGGGTTTCTATAAATCTATTTTTTATTATTAACTGAATTATTTTGTTAAGTAAATAATTTTATCAAAAAGTGTGAATGGTAAATTTGATTTTTATAATAATCGGCTTGTTCGATCTCCGATCAAACTGTTTTTTATTACTAATAGTATGATTTTGTTAAGCAAATAATTCTCTTCTGATCTAGGAATGGTAAATTTGTATGTGATAATTATTGGCGTGTCCACTCTCCTATTACACAATTATGTAAATAATTCCATCCTGTGAGTTGTAATTTTGCATGTGATAATTATCAACATGTCCGGAGTCCGATCAATGTATTTTTTTTCTTACCAATAGAATTATTTTGTTAAGTGTAAATAATTCCGTCAACCTATGTCAGTTAAACAAAATATTATACATTTAGCAAGATAGAATACTGATGCAATGACCATATATCACAAAAAGCAAGTTAAAATTGAATGTACAAAAGCCATGTTACTCCCAAGACATTTGGTCAAATAGACGGTTCACAAATAGATTCGGTTGTTTTGGCAGTACATTCATCCATAGATGCAAATTTATAACCATGATATTAAATTAATCAAGAATAATCGGCCGTCTCTGATTCATGTTATCAGGAACCTGGACTAAAAGTCGCTCACTGTAGTTTCTATATGCAAGGAACGTGGACTAAATGTCGCTCACTGTAGTTTGATATTAAATTAATCAAGAATAGTCGGCCGTCTCTGATTCATGTTATCAGGAACCTGGACTAAATGTCGCTCACTGTAGTTTCTATATGCAAGGCAGGTGAGAGGAGCAACTCATTTGATCCACACGACGCGCTACATGGAATTGGTCCATCGGAATTCTTTCGGCACCTGCACGCGAACAAAAGAAAAAAATATTTCGGCACCTGCACACGAATAGAATAAAAAAGCAGCATGAACATCAGGAATGAAACACAACCTCTAAAAGATGATGGAATGAAAAAAAAATAGGATGCAGCTGGGCGGCCAGCCTGGGCATGGGTGGCTCGGTCACCAGTGGGGGAGAGGACGCCATCACCGCTGCTCGGAGGGAGAAGGAGCCGTCGATCGCGCCGCATCGATCCGCCTCCTCAGGATGTCACCGGTGGGTACGATGGATCCACGGAGGAGACCGAGACACCGGCGTTGGCCCTGATGCGCCAGCTGCTGCCGTCACGGTGGAGGTGGAGGTGGAGGGGACCCCCACAACCAACAGGACTGGACGGCTCGCCTCGCTGCCTCAGCCGATGTCGCGATGCAGTCGCTGCCACTTCTGTCGTGGCGCACCCGATGCCTCCATTAGGCGCTCCCCGTGCTCTTGCTCGTCGTCGAATCGAGGATGTCGAGGATGTGCCGCCAGCGCCAGCGCACGTCGTCCGCGCGAGGCGAGGGCGCACCAACCACCGTCGGAGCACGTCAGGCATGCGGGTTGAGGGCGTGCGGCCACCACCGCTCCCGTGCTGCTCATGCTTGAACCCACCTACGCGAGCGGCGAGCCCTGGACACCACCAGTGGTAGAACATCGAGCTATTTTCTACAACCTGCGACGGCAGTCTAGTGTGGTGAGATCATTGCGAAGGGAAAGGATTAAAGGAGAGAGCAATGATGATGTGATGAATAAAATAGGCAAGAGTTGGCATCAATGCGGGACGAATAAAATAGGCAAGAGTTGGCATCAATGTGGACAAGCGGTCTTCACGGGACTGATTAAAAGATTTCAATACGTCCAAAATTAAAAGGCATGCACTTTTATTACCTATTGAATACGTATAGTAATAATAAAGGAGAGGTATAGTCGCCGGAGGTGGGAGGCGCACCGCTGGGACACTGAATGTTATTTAACACTCAGGCTTTAGAATAATAGATCTTTATATATATATATGGACGATAACCTAGCTTAAGTGATATTATAGATGTGACACTATATTTCTGAGTTGTTACTAGGGTTATCTCAGTCTAGTGATGACGTTAAGAAATGTCAACAACATTTATATCCACTAAAATTTTATCATTAGAAGAAAGCTTTTTAACCAATATTATCATTAATCTTGGCTTGGTGTAAGATCAATTCTCACATGGGTAGTTGTTTAAAATCTAAAGAATTATTAAAATTTTCTAAGTACTTACCTAGATAAGTAGACTATCTCTGTTGATTCCATCCTTGCTTCTGATGTATGGAAGAGTTATTGATGATATTTGCCTTTTTCTTGATTATCTAAGAACTTCATCCCTAGATACTCTCCACATCTGTTATGAGCATCAAATGCATCTTGAATTGCTTGATGATCACTCTTGTAGTTCCCTCATTGTTTAAGCCAACCCAAAAGTATGTCCATCTTAGTTGATAGTGCACACACTTCTTCTGGAGCTTCTTCAATCTGGCTAGAGTGATCAATGTTATCTTCTTTCTAGCTCTGATTCTCAATTATCTTATTCATGAAGGTTTCAACTTCTCTCAGAGTGAGTGCCATAAATGATCCTCCAGTAATAGCATCTAGTTGCTCATGAGCTCTTTGAGTGGGTCCATGATAAAACCCTTTTATGAGCAACCAGTCCTCCATTCCATCATGTGGGCATTCTAAAATATAGTCTTGAAAGTGCTCCCATGTTTCTTGATTGGATTCTCCTTTCTATTGCTGGAAGTTGTAGATCCTTCCTCTTAAGGCATTTGTTTTGCCTATAGGGAAAAATCTTGTTAGAAAGGCTTTTAAAACATTTGTCCCCAAGTGTTTAAGTTGTCTTTGTTAGCATAGTTCTTAGCAATGGCGCCAAAAATGCATGGTATGTAATTAACTTGCCTTTAGCAACTAGCCACTTATCTTTTATCTTATACTCCTAAGCATGGAACTAGGTTGTCATCCCGAATTATAGAGCTCGGAATATTTTATGGTATTTATGAAATATTATATTTTATGTATGACTAGGCAGAAATAAATAATGATATAAATTATAAAAAAACTAATGATTCTGCAAACGGACAGATTAAATATACCATTGTACCATTTTACCTAGAGTATTACTAGGTTGTCATTTATATTTTACCATTGGGAAGGTCTAGCAAAACTGATAATCTATAGTATTGATAACAAGCATATGAAATGAATGAAGGGATTTAACCATCAATGATCTCTACTCTTAAACAGGGGTAAATCACATGATAAATATATATGATATTGGGTAAATAGATCAATCATAATAATAATAATAATAATAATAATAATAATAATAATAATAATAATAATAATAATAATAATAATAATAATAATAATAATAATAAGGATAAGGATAAAGTTTCCTAGAGCATTCTAGTCACTACACAAGCGTCGTTCAATACAAGTAATAAAGAAATAATTCCTAAGTATTCTAGCTATCGTCAAAACTACGCTAGTTAGTGCAAATACATCTAGTAATCATTGTTAAGTAATACTACCAATGTTCTCAACCACAATGGGGTCATTAACAGAATGGGTTGAGTTCAGAAACCTCAGATATAACAAGATATCCTCAACCTGACAATTCCTCCCTACCAAACCACTGCACGGGGAGGCCTACAAAGGACTCAATGGATCTGTCACGTCCACGATCTACCTGACGACCCGGCACATATGGGGGCATCTACAGATAAGCAAAGTATCTAAGCACCATGCATACATACTACCTACCACTCGCCATACAACCGAATAGACGAGCGCTATACGAACATGTGCATGAACTCAATAGCAAACTAACTATACTAGACATATTAACGTAGACAATGAACAAATTAAACAAGAACATATTAATGAAGAACAGTGTTGCCTATAAATATCATACAACTGCAGATAAATACTAAAATATAATAAGAGAATAAGAACTATACCAGACTCCAATCTCTTGACAACGTCAGGAGTCTAAGATTGATTGATGTATCTTGACTTCCTCTACTCTCAAATCTAACTAGGCTATGCTATGAACTAGAAAGTGCTCTAGATGAACTAAGTTTGTAGCTCTAGATGACTAGATATCCTATGACTTAAACTGAATGGATCTCCAAATGATCTAAAGATGATCAGGGATGCTTCCAGGGGGGTAGGCCCTCCTATTTATAGTCCGATGGGATGCACGATAGCTGTTGGATCAAACCGACTTCATGTAGGGCTCAGATCAATCTTCAAAGGCGGTGGAGGAAGCTTCCAGAAGACGGCGGCAAGTGGGCCTAGAGGGGTGCCGGTCGGCCCCACATGGTGGGGTCCAGGGCCTCCGCTTCGCTCTGGTGTCCGCGGGATCCTCCGTGAGTTGATTGGCAAGTGTTTCTCCGCGGGATTTATTCAATATCTTCTCTGATTTGATTCCTTTTATTATTCTTTTCTGGAATGGTCCCTGGAAAATATTGAAACACCAAAACTCGTGAAAATTGTTAATTAAAGCCCTATATTTCTAGATATTATATTTGATTGATCCAATTATCATGTTTATAATTGCTTAAAAAGTTGACGCTAAGGACCGTCAACAAGCTCTGCCAAGCTTACCCTTTGCTAGTCCCTAAGCAAAGCCTTTCTAATAAACTTGGATCAAGAGTTGCTGCAATGCTTTCTGAAGGACCGGAAACGGCGACCAGAGGGGGGTGAATGGGAGCCAAATAAAAATTCCTTTCGGAAGATCTTGACCCTTGTCCCAAGCACTACCCAAAGCACGGACTAGGCTCATGACCCACAAGTAGGTGGATGTTCTAGGAGATGTCCTACGAACACATCGGAGCTAGCCACGAACCCGAAGAAACAAACCGCAACAAAAACGGAGGAAAACAGCAACCAATAGGGGCTCCGAACTACTTCAGTGAAGACCTCCGGACCAATGGAAGTGGTCCGGAGCCTTAGGTCCAGCGCTCACCAAGGGACCTCCGGACTAGTCCGACGGTCACTTTTGGAAGTCCGACGCCCACACAAAAAACTTGCAGGGAGTGTCGAAGCTCCAGACAACTAGTCTGACGCTTACCGTCGGACTATTGGAAGTAGTCCGGTGCTCACACCAGCCTCTGCTCAAAACAACACAGCAAGCTCTCCTGCTCTGGACACCTTGTCCGACATTCACCGTCGGACTAATGAGCCTGGTCCGACGCGTGAGTGACACCCTCAGCAGAGCCACCGGACTACTCGCCTATGGTCCGGTGCTCACAAGCTGAGTGGTCCGGAGTGTGGTCTGACGCTCCAATGCAGAAACTCTGAAGCCCACGAAAACCGAATCCACTGCGTCAAATCTTCCCAAAACTCAAGCAAATGATCACCAACTGCAACCAAACTTTGTAGGTATGATCCTAGTGCAGTTGGGGAGTTATCCCAAAGAAATCATCGCTCAATTTGGCTTAGAGCAAAGGGAGGAGAAGAGATTTGGGGAAAAGCTCAAGAACGAAGAACTCCACAAAGAAAACGCCTGATCTATGTACTCGTGAGGTTTGAGGAGAATTCCTTCGGTGCAAAGATGCTCCTCACGATTACGAACAGCTTGGTTCAAACGGATTTGCAAGAGCTACTCCCTACAAAGAGAAATCATCTCGGGAAAAAGAGGGAGCAAAAGCAAAACGCGAAGAACACAAGGAAAACGGGGACACAATCAACAAATCGAAGCCACCATGGCTTACGGAGGTTACGACCTCTGATTCCTCGCAGCAAAACCAAGTTCTTACAAAGGTTGGTGGAAACAACCTAGGGATCTCAAGAACTAGAGAGAGAGAGACAGAGACAGCAAGTGATTAGGGTTCAAGAGATAGGATGAGGGATACCCCTTCACCCCCTACTTATCGGGCTTTGGCTATTTCCCAAAGACCCCCCTAGATACAATGAGTGAACTACCTAGCCTAAGCATTGCAGTCCAAGCTCTGGAAAATATCTCTCGCATTTTGAATGGACAGCCCCGCTTCCTGTCGGGAGTTGTCGTCGCCTCGACGCAACCTCCAGGATTCCGCCACGTGCCATCCCCGCTTCCTCGGAAGCTCCGCCTAGGTTTTGAGGCCCAAACCCAGGAAACCCGCCACCGGTAGCTTTGGGCTCAACTACCGAACCCTGAGTTTTGAGGCCCAACCTCGGAAACCGTCCTCGGATGGTTGAGGCCCAAACCACCAAACCACTCGACTCGAGCCACCTTGTCCTCGCCCGGTCGGACTCCGAGTCCCCTGAGCCTCCACTCGACTCGCTCGTCCATCGTCTTGACTTGGTCGACTCGGTCTATCTCCATGTCTTCTCGCACTTGCCGATGCCAAGTACTAGCCACCACAGCTAGTCCGCCGGCACCCATGGTCCCTCAGTCTAAGACCCGCTTCCACCCTTCACCGCTCTCAGTCCATCGGCACGGCAAGCCTCTACTCGACCTTCTCCACGCCATTGACCACTGTCACTAGGCATAGCACCTGCACACCACAAGCCGATAGACAAGCACATGTTTCTGCTTTCGCAGAGGTTAGAATCAAGCTACTCAAACTGAACCGCTCAAGTGTTGGGCAATCACTCATCACAAAACTGAACTACATGGGTACTTACCCACCATGTGTTCACAATCTCCCCCTTGATGAGTGCATTGTCAACACAAGTGCATTTCAGATTTGAGCCACAAGATAAAGCTCTCCAAATGACCAAAAAAGCTAAGAAAGCCAAAACGGGGTCACTTGAGAGAAGCAAAAATGATACCAATTGAAACAACCTCAAACACCTTAAGACAAAGCCACTTACTGATGCCAAACAAAAGCACATGGGCAGCGGCTCGACGCAACCAAGCAAACCAAAGCTAGCCCTCAAGAAGACGCAGAAAACAGGCTCAACACCGCTAGCAAGTCCAAGATACCCATCAAAACCTCTCAAAGCTCAGAATACCAATTGAAGCACTAAGGGAGCTCAAAGATACCAATTAAAGCTCATAAGGCTCAAGAAGCCAATCGAAACCTGTCGGAGCCAACAAAGCAAGCTAGACCCTCCAGAAGAGGCAAAAGGCTCAACAGATCTAGCAAAAGCTCCCCTGGGCAAAAGCACACTCAAGATACCAAATGAGCTCCTTAGGGCAAAAGAAGCACACAAACTCCCCTTGACCAAAGAAGCTCTAAACCAATGAAACCAATGAGATGCACTCTTTCTCCCCCTTGGAAGTCAATGGCTGAAAATGGAATGAAATGCACATCTCTCCCCCTTGTTGACACATGTAGCTCATCAAACATCAACAACTCAAGATCCAGCTACAAATGCCATGAAATGCAAAATGAGTTCAAAAGCTTCATACTTAGAGCTAAGACAATGAATAGATGATCTAAGTGATGTGATCCTGTGAGAATAGGAAAAGCTCTACATGTCCAACAAAGACTCAAGTTGAGCTTAAGATCACTTTAGAAGCTATTTTTAGAGAGCATATCATCTGAGAGCAGAGAAAGGGTATCACCTCCTAGAGACAACTAAACATGGCAAACAAGATAGGATCTATCTCAAAGCAATCTCATGTATAGCAAGTAGAACTATCCCTAGCAAAGTTCATACAACAAGCCAATGACCCAACTGAATGAATTTTCCAAATTTCAGAGTTTTGCAGCCAATTTCAGTTTTAGGCACATTACAAGTTGTATGCGAGTGGTTGTAAGCAAGGTGATGCTACTGCTTACCAACCGAGCAAAGTCAAAGGACTTGACACACCAGTTTTGGTCATACACGACACCGCTCAAGTATCAACCCATATGGGAAGCAGTCTCGAACACACGGTGAAGTGCTCACAATGCAGACCCAACTCGATCTTTCCTATTCACAAAATAGAGAGCAATTTCATTTTAGATATTAATCATGGTGCTCAAAGGTAGTGAATGAAACAATGAAGATCCATAGTTACAAGCTATATACAAGACAGCCAAGAAGGATCTTCAAAAGCCTACACATGCTAGTGCCATTTCAGAGGTGACATGGAGAATTTAAATTCAGGTTTAAAGCTTTTCTAACTTAGCTCTATTGCATATCATATAGATCAAAAAGAGTCTAAGTTAGGCAACACCATAGACACATAAAGCACCTCAAACAGAGCATAGATTCATTATATCGGATATAAGTATGAAGCTTGAAATGAACTATCTCACAAATGCAAATGAGATGCACAATGCAATGACACCAACTAACACTAACAAGACACCAATTGAGAAGAAGGACAAAGAAAAGACAAAAAGAACCAAAAAGAACTATGAAATACAAAACTTTCCTCCTCTAAAAAGGAAAGCAAACACCCAACTCGCCACGAAGGCGAGAAAACGTAGCTTGATCCAAAGGCTTTGTGAGAATATCCGCAAGCTGGTTGTGGGTCCCGACATGCCGGAGGTCAATGTCGCCCTTTTCGTAATGATCTCGCAAGAAATGAAAGCGGACCTCAATGTGCTTGGTCTTTGAATGAAGCACGGGATTTTTGGCTACACTAATTGCACTTGTGCTATCACAAAGCAGAGGCACCTTAGTAAGCTCAAGACCGAAATCTCTCAAAGTGGCAATCATCCAAATCAACTGCGAGCAACAACTAGCTGCGGCAACGTACTCAGCTTTGCATGTCGACTGTGCCACGCTAGACTGTTTGCGAGAAGACCAAGAAACCAAAGAAGACCCGAGAAACTAGCAAGTCCCAGAAGTGGACTTCCGATCAAGTCGGCAACCGGCAAAGTCGGCGTCAGAATAACCACAAAGCTCAAGAGACGAAGAGGTGGAAAACCAAAGACCAAATTCTGGAGTGAAACGTAAGTACCTCATGATGCGTTTCACCGTCTGCTTGTGCGAAGTCCGTGGGGACGCCTGAAAGCGTGCACACAAGCAGACGACGAACTAAATGTCCGGTCAAGTCGTTGTCAAGTACAGAAGCGACCTGATCATGCTTCGGTACTCCGTCTGGTCCACCGCCTCTCCTTCATCGTCCGCATCCAAGGCATTTGTAGTTGACATGGGTGTCGAAAGAGGCTTTGCCTCACCCATGTCAAACTTCTTCAAGATATCCTTTGTGTACTTGCCTTGGTGCACGAACGTCCCTTCCCGAGTTTGCTTGATTTGCAATCCGAGAAAGAAAGTCAACTCTCCCATCATGCCCATCTCAAATTCCCTGCTCATAAGGTTTGCAAACTTAGCAACAAGAGCATGAGAAGAACCACCAAAGATGATATCATCCACGTATATTTGGACAAGGAGAGTGTCTTTGCCTTGCTTGAGGAGAAACAACGTCTTATCTACCGATCCCATTTTAAAGCCCTTAGCAAGAAAAAAGGGTTTTAGCCTATCATACCATGCTCTAGGTGCTTGTTTCAAACCATACAAAGCTTTGTGAAGTTTAAAAACATGGTTTGGAAACTTGGGATTTTTGAAACCGGGAGGTTGTTTAACATAAACTCCCTCCTCTATGTAGCCATTTAAGAAAGCACTTTTAATGTCCATTTGAAAAAGTTTAAAACCCTTAGAAGCCGCAAAAGCTAGAAGGATTCTAATGGCTTCTAAACGAGCTACGTGAGCAAAGGTTTCCTCATAGTCTATTCCCTCCTTTTGACAAAAGCCTTGACCTACCAACCTAGCCTTGTTGCGTACTACCACCCATCTTCACTTTGTTTATTTTTGAAAACCCATTTGGTACCTATGGGGTGGCAACTAGGTGGTTGAGGAATTAAGACCCAAACGCGGTTTCGCTCAAAGTTTTCTAACTCCTCATGCATGGCATTAACCCAATCTGGATCCATCAAAGCGTGTCCAACATCTCGGGGCTCCAAAGACGCGACAAAAGTCGAATGAGCAAAGTGAGAGATATAGGAATTGGATCGCGTGACTCGACGGTCAATGTTGTCGATGATGTTCTCCGGCGGGTGCTGCCGCTGCATGTGACGGGGAGCCTGTCTGGACGAAGTGGCCTCCCCCTCGACAGCAGCTGGAGCTCCCTCAGGTGCAACAGGCACCGACTGAGAAAACTGCTCGAACGACCCCCATGTAGAGGAAGTAGTCGGATCGGGACCATAAGCCAAAGTGGATGTCGCAGGGTCGACGGGGGCAGCCAGTGGAGTTGGCTCAGGATCACCCCAATCGGCATCATCCTGCTCCTCCTCCACAAAGATCCTAGTGTTCACCTCATCATCACCTGCAAGCTCAAAAGTAGTTGAAACACAGGGCATAGTCTCATCGAAGGTAATTTCACAAGTCTCCATCACTCAGCTAGTATCAAAGTTAAGTGCATGATAAGCACGAGAGTGAGTAGAATAACCAAGAAAGATATCATCAGAAGACCATGATTCAAATTTATCCAACTTACCGCCCTTTTTGAGGATGAAGCACCTGCACCCAAACACCCGTAGGTGACTTACCTTGGGTGGTCTCCCAAATCGCAACTCATAAGAAGTCTTCTTCTTGAAAGCTCAGAGAAAAATGCGATTGCAAACATAGCAAGCAGAACTGAGTGCTTCGGCCCAATACCGCCTAGGAGTCCTATGCTCATCGAGCATCGTCCTGGCCATCTCAACAAGGGTCCGATTCTTGCGCTGAACAACACCATTTTGCTGAGGAGTGTGAGGTGAGGAAAACTGATGGTCGAGTCCCAAATAAGAGCAAAGAGATGCAAACTGAGCATTTTTTAATTCTGTGCTATTGTCACTGTGGATAGCTCTCATGGCATTCTTAGGTAGCTCATTTTGCAATCTCAAAATCAGATCTCGAACCAAAGGAAAAGCCCCATCCTTCCTCTCCAAAAAGAACACCCAAGAGTACCTCGAGTAGTCATCAACGACTACAACAACATACCACTTCCCTCCCTCCGACCTAACCCGAGCTGGACCAACTGTGTACATGTGTAAGAGCTGGCCGGGTCGAGTGGTCTTGATCTCAGTCACAGGAGGATGGGAAGCAGCAACCATCTTGCCATGTCTGCAAGGACGGCAAACCAAATCCTTCTTGAACTTCAGCTTTGGCAATCCTTGGATAAGGTCCATTGATCTAAGCCTTGCAAGCAAGTCAAAACTCAAATGTCCCAATCTCCTATGCCACTTCCAAAGCTCAGAGGAAGAACCGGCAAGAAGACAACAAGAAGTTCCAGAAGATATAGAAAAATCCACACGAAAAACCTTCCCAAAGGGCAGCATCTGGCAAACAAGATCACCCCGAGAGTCCAAAATCCAAGAGAGGTTTGACTTAAAGCTCACCTCAAAACCGTCTTCAAGGAGTTGCGAAATCGATAGAAGGTTAAAATGCAAATTCGCAACCAACGCAACATCCTTGAGGACAAAAGACGAATTGACTCGGATGGACCCCCGGGAGACAACCATACCTTTACTCTTATCCCCAAATGTGATATACTCGGTGTGGCGCACGGGGTCGAGGCTGGAGAACCACTTGGCACTTCCGGTCATATGGCGTGAACATCCGGAATCCACAAGCCAAGTCTCCTCCAGTCCTCCTTCCTACATCAATAAAAAGACATAGGGTGAGCAAACGGACCAACACTGGGGTTAGTAAACTGTGAAGGATACCATTGTTGCCCCACTTGCCCAAAGAATGGGTTAGGAGAAAAACCAAACATCTCCACGATAGGGAAAACGTGGTCCGCTAAAGAAGGGTGGAGTAAAGCCACCGCCACGAGGCCCGTAGTCGTATGGGTCATGACCGGTACCCCGCCAAGCACGACCATCACGAGGTCTCGCCTCCTGAGGCCTAGCACCTTGAGGCATTGTACCTCTAGGCCTAGAAGTGTGCCTCTGAACTTCTGGTTCATGCACCCCAACTCGTGGGTGATACATGTCTCGGTTGTTCAACTCAAACTGCCTCCGATCATTTCTCTTCCTCCTAAAGCAAAACTCAGCCAAGTGCCCATCCCGCTCACAATACTCACAATGGTACCTCACCACACTATTGGTAGGGACTCTCTTGTTGGGTTGGGTGGCTCTAGCTTTCTTAGGAAGGGGATCACTAGAGATGTCGGGCATTGTGTCAAGTGGGTTGCGAAGGTGGTTAGGTTTGGCAATCCACACTTGCTTCTGTGGAGTCGTTTTGGGTGCCTCTTCAAACACACCATCTCTCATAGGAAACTCAGAGGGGTTGGTAGGCTTAGGTGGAGTGATCTTAGTAAGCTTGGGAGTTGTGGTGGGTTTCTCATTCTCGCTCAAACCACTGCACTCACCGATCTTACCGAACATGCTATTGTCCTTCCCACCTATAGCAAAGCCTACTCCCGTGCTGCCAGCCCTTTTGCATTGGCTAAGCATCATCCCCAACTGCGGCTCTCGGCAAGACACCCAGCTCAAGATGGACCGAAGGTATGTGTTTTCTTACTCGGTACGCATCTTGTCGTGTCTGCACGATGCGATCTCAAGCTCCAAAGCCTCAAAGCAATCCGACTCTCTAGTGCTATCTGAGTTGACCTTCTCTAGCACAGCAATCCTAGCATCTCTTTGTGCCAGCTCAGAACGCAAGCCTAAGCAAGACTTGCACGCACGAAGAAAGCTAGGCCTAGCCTTTAGCTCACTGACCTCCTCAAGAAGAGTGCCATACTTGTCCTGGAGAGTGACAAGACTAGACATGTGGATGGAACAAGCATCACACTCTACCTCCTCGGTAACCACCACTGACGCCTTAGCAAACTCTAGCTCATGCAGCGTGCTAAGATACTTAGCCTTGAAATCGTTCCTCTCGCACGCGGCACGCTTGAGCAAAGCATCCTGACTCATCAAGGTGTCGTTCAGAGACTTAATCGAGAGAGAGAGAGAAGGGCTCGACGGTGGGTGGTACCTCGGGTGTGTCGGAGTCATAGTCATAGTCGGGGCCTTCCTTGCGCTTGTCGACCTTGCCTTCTTCAATCGCCATGGTGCAAAAGCCACCGCGCTTGGCGTCGGCGTAGAAGCATAGGTCGTTGAGCTTGTCCTCAACCTTTCCCTTGGACTCATCATCGCTCGAAGAAGCACCTCCATAGGAGGAGGCATCGATGTCGCTAAGGGAGGCGAGGAAGGCTCGGTGCTTGGCCTTCACCTTGTCGATCACCTTTTGGAGGACCTTCGGTGGTAACCACCCTTGGACTTGTGCTTGTCCTCGAAGTGGTGCTCGCACTTGTCCTTGCGCTTGGTGAAGTCACCCGCATCTTTCTTGGGGCATTTTGCGATGAAGTGATCCACATCACCGCAATGGTAGCACCCCTTCGCTGAGCCACCACGATGACAGTTCAAACGGTTGTTGTGAAACCGTGAGAACTTGGTGATGACCAAAGCCAGCTCATCATCTCCAAGAGCCTCCACTTGATCCTCTGTCACTGAAATCAAAGACAAAGCGAACAAAGAGTGTGAAGGGTCAGAGGAGGAAGAAGACGTACCGCCGGGGCCAGAAACCAACGCCATAGAGGGTTTCGATGGGTTTTCAAGCTTGGCCTGGGTCTGGTAGTCAATCTTCGAGGACTTGAGCTTGCTGAACAGCTCATCCACGGTCAGGGCATCATAGCCCGGTGACTCCTGAATGGCAGCCAACTTCATCTCCCACACCTTCTGATCAAGAGCATGCAGAAGCTTGATAACCATCTCATGATCATCATAAGGCAAGTTGGCTCGATTAGCACGCATCTTGTTGACGATAGATTGGAAGTGAGTGAACATCCTATCAACAGATTCGTCGGCCAACTGAGCAAAGTTCTCGTACTCTCTACGGTACATGTCGAAGAGTCTGGACTTGATCTGAGGATTGCCCTCATGATATCTCAAGAGTGTTTGCCAAATCTCTCGTGTCGTAAATAGACTCGAAACCCGCTCAAACTTTGGAAGAGACAGACAAGAGAAGAGAATGCTATGAGCTCTTGCGTTTGACGCATGCTGCATAATCTGGGCATCGGTGATCCGAGCCTCAAGAACCATGTAGTTCTAATTCTCACAAATCTCCCAAAACTTTGTGTCAAGCCCTTGGAGGTAAGCCGACATGCGCACCTTCCAATAGGCAAAGTTGGTTCCATCGAAGTAGGGAGGTTTACCAGCACCTCGCTCCATGTCGCCTTCGCGGATCAAGAACCGTATAAGATGGATTGATCCTTAACCAGCTCTGATACCAATTGAAGGACCGAAACAGCGACCAGAGGGGGGTCAATGGGAGCCAAATAAAAATTCCTTTCGGAAGATCTTGACCCTTGTCCCAAGCACTACCCAAAGCACGAACTAGGCTCACAACCCCCAAGTGGGTGGATGTTCTAGGAGATGTCCTACGAACACAGCGGAGCTAGCCATGAACCCGAAGAAACAAACCGCAACAAAAACGGAGGAAAACAACAACCAACAGGGGCTACGGACTACTTAAGTGAAGACCTCCGGACCAATGGAAGTGGTCCAAAGCCTTAGGTCCAGCGCTCACCAAGGGACCTTCGGACTAGTCCGACGGTCACTTTTGGAAATCCGACGCCCACACAGAAAACTTGCAGGGAGTGTCGAAGCTCCGGACAACTAGTCCGACGCTTACCGTCAGACTATTGGAAGTAGTTCGGTGCTCACACCAGCCTCTGCTCAAAACAACACAGCAAGCTCCCTTGCTCCGGACACCTAGTCCGACACTCACCGTCGGACTAATGAGCCTGGTCCAACGCGTGACTGACACCCTCAGCAGAGCCACCGGACTACTCGCCTATGGTCCGGTGCTCACAAGCTGGGTGGTCTGGAGGGTGGTCCTATGCTCCCAAGCAGAAACTCTGAAGCCCGCAAAAACCAAATCCACTCTGCCAAATCTTCCCAAAACTCGACCAAACGATCACAACCTGCAACCAAACTTTGTAGGCATGATCCTAGTGCACTTGGAGAGCTATCCCAAAGAAATCATCTCTCAATTTGGCTTAGGGCAAAGGGAGGAGAAGAGATTTGGAGAAAAGCTCAAGAACGAAGAACTCCACAAAGAAAACGCCCGATCTACGCACTCGTGAGGTTTGAGGAGAATTACTTCTGTGCAAAGATGCTCCTCATGATTACGAATAGCTTGGCTCAAACGGATTTACAAGAGCTACTCCCTACAAAGAGAAATCATCTCGGGAAAAAGAGGGAACAAAAGCAAAACACGAAGAACACAAGCAAAACGGGGACACAATCAACAAATCTAAGCCACCATGGCTTACGGAGGTTACGACCTCCGATTCCTCGCAGCAAAACCAAGTTCTTACAAAGGTTGGTGGAAACAACCTAGGGATCTCAAGAACTAGAGAGAGAGAGGGCAAGTGATTAGGGTTCAAGAGATAGGATGAGGGATACCCCTTCACCCCCTACTTATCGGGCTTTGGCTATTTCCCAAAGACCCCCTAGATACAATGAGTGAACTGCCTAGCCTAAGCATTGCAGTCCAAGCTCTAGAAAATATCTCCCGCATTTTGAATGGACGGCCCCGCTTCCTGCGGGGAGTTGTCGTCGCCTCGACGCAACCTCCAGGATTCCGCCACGTGCCATCCCCGCTTCCTCGGAAGCTCCGCCTAGGTTTTGAGGCCCAAACCCAGGAAACCCGCCACCGGTAGCTTTGGGCTCAACTACCGAACCCCGAGTTTT
The DNA here is from genome assembly GCA_022036555.1 of Microstegium vimineum. Lineage (NCBI taxonomy): Eukaryota > Viridiplantae > Streptophyta > Magnoliopsida > Poales > Poaceae > Microstegium > Microstegium vimineum. The sequence goes on along the minus strand of CM039129.1, from coordinate 15,622,133 downwards.
GAGGCCCAACCTCGGAAACCGTCCTCGGATGGTTTTGAGGCCCAAACCACCAAACCACTCGACTCGAGCCACCTTGTCCTTGCCCGGTCGGACTCCGAGTCCCCTGAGCCTCCGCTCGACTCGCTCGTCCACCGTCTTGACTCAGTCGACTCGGTCTACCTCCATGTCTTCTCGCACTTGCCGGTGCCAAGTACTACCCACCACAACTAGTCCGTCGGCTCCCATGGTCCCTCAGTCCGAGCCCCGCTTCCGCCCTTCACTGCTCTCAGTCCATCAGTACGGCAAGCCTCTACTCGTCCTTCTCCACGCCATTGACCAATGTCACTAGGCATAGCACCTGCACACCACAAGCCGATAGACAAGCACATGTTTCTGCTTTCGTAGAGGTTAGAATCAAGCCACTCAAACTGAACCGCTGAAGTGTTTGGCAATCACTCATCACAAAACTGAACTACATGGGTACTTACACATGCTTTCACACTTTCACACCTCAAAAGTTCACATGCTTTCAAACAAAAATTCTTCTATGAATTAGAAAAAAAATACTTTAACTTTCGAACTCACCTGTATTACCTTTAACCATGGGGCTTTTACTATCACTTGGGTCTTGAGTAATCGAAAGACAGAGTAATCAAGTCAAGTACTATGTCTCAAACTCTTCACTCTACCAAAAATTCTGGGTTTTGCAAAATTTTCAAAATAAAACTCGGAGCTTAATTGTATGACATCCTCAAATCTCTTATGTATGTGGTATTTGTGGATCTCAATGAGTCATTTATGTTACGCCCTCCTATACTAGTAAATATAGTAGAGTTCATAGGAATGGCTTAACAAGGTTAGTATACTTACTTTATATATATTGTAAAGTCAAACAATAGATCCATAGAGTCAAGTAATACAATCAAGTCAAGATGTGTAGGTGTATGGATATGGCGGATATATGGTGGTAATGATGAAAACCTAACTCTACTTTGCTCCTTGAAATGATTCTCTCTCTTTTGGAATTTAGGAATTTTGAACAACATGGCTAGAGAGTATGAGCTATCTTATTCTTTATTTATTTTTCTGAGAGGTGCGTCGGACACTTGTCTATTTTTAATTCCTCTCTTTCTATATATATATTTTTCTTTTTTCAGATAGCTTTTGCATAGCTCATATCTCTATTTCCAAGAAAACTGCTGAGAGAATATAAAAAGAATTTTGGAGCATTTATTGGAAATGGATATTTTTTTGTGGTGGTTACTCTCAGTGTAAGAGTAAGACCTTTTCCTAGTGGATGAATGGCATGTTGTTGCGCCTACTCCAGTGTAGAGTAGTGCATATTTAGGTGGTGTGTGCGTGATCTTGATTCAAAAGCATGGCGAGACTCTTCACATGGTCTAAAGGTTGACAATAGTCAATACAAAGACAAGTAGCATCAATGAGTCTTCCTAATCTAGATGTATATAAATGTATATGGCTTTGGTAGGAATTTAAACTATGTCATACAAGAGCTCATCATGTAAGATTTTAAATTTTCAAAAGATAAATCATCAGAACTTAGTATTTCTAGGAGTAAGATAAATAGCAGCTCAGACTTTCATGTCATATCTCCCAACTACCTAGACTTAGTTTAAGTATATGCCTCCACAAGTTTCAGGTTCAGAGTAAATTCTCAAATCAAAGTAGTTTTAACCAAAACTTAGGAGAATTCAAGGTTGAAAACTAGGTACTTAAAAGGGATTATGGCAGATCAACTATTCATCATCTCCAACTCCAAGACAAAATTAAAGTTCATAGCTTTTATTGACTTTAACAAATTAAACACACATCCTAACTAAACATATCTTTATTTAGGACTTTTAAGACTCAACAACCATGGACCTTCATGTACCCATATATATTTGACAATTTCAAGTTTTCTTATGATACTATGGTGAACCTTCATGTGCTCACATATTTTTAATATTTTATGACTATAAGATAGACTCTATAAATAACATAGATATACTTACCTGATAACTGGGGGTGCCCTCCCCCAAGCTTGATTTTGCTATGGTTGAGTTGAATGATCTTTGCGAAGTAGCCTCCTGGTTGGGCTCATTCCTCTTTGGTGATTTCAATCCTGCATGTTTATACTCCAACAAGAACAAACAAAACTCGAGGCTCCATTATGACAATAGGTTAGCGGTTAGCCAAAAGAGTAATTGAATATTCTCATGAGCTAATTTTAACTTTTATAGATTCTAGCAGGATTAAATATCTCATCTCTTTTTTTAGAATTTTCTATTTTATAATGCAAGGGAAATAAAAATTATTTTTGTGCCACCACAGTAAGTTTCCTTAGGGTATTTCCATAAGTTCTCTCACATGGGGCTTAGTATATTTATAATGCAATGATAAATAAATATTTGTTTTGTTTTCCTTTAAAATGCAGAAAGATAAGGGTGATAAATTACTAATGATAATTAATTAAGTAACTACCATTTTTACCTTGTGGCAAAGGAACGGGATTTATAGTCTACCGATAAGACTAGATAGGAGAGAGAGTACTTACTTGTCAGATTTATCATCTGAGGTTGACTCGGACGATTTCTCTTTGTGTAGTGGTGCATCTTTGTTCTCCCACCATTGTTGTACTTGTACTCGTGTCTCTTCTACTTCTTCTTTTGCACGTAGCTCTATTCTTTCAATTTTTTGACCCCACTCGTCCCAGCGAGGTTCTTCTACTTCTTCTTGTTCTTGTTCTTCCTCATTTAATCGGTCTTCATATCTTGTGACTTATCTAGGATAGTTCGCCCATCCATCCTTCAACGGTTGGGTTGCTTGACGGCGGGTATGGCATCTCCTTCTGTTGCGTCACTTCTTGGGCAGCATATGATAACTATTGAATTTACAGCATACCTTTCTAATGGGTAGGTTGAAGTGGATTTGTCCAGATGCGATGAAGATGACAGCTCTAGCGGCCCTAGGATAAGAGTCATATCTTCTTCATCCTGCATGTCAAGTACTACAAAGTCTACAAGAATATAATAATCTTGAATTTTTACCGCTATATTCTTTGTTATGCCTTCGGGGAATCTGCACGTCAAGTCCGTCATTTGCAACTACATGTAGGTTGGGTACAAAGGTATACCTTAAAATAAATGATTATAGGTTACCTTCGACATTATATTGACCCCTGATCCTGTGTCGCAGAAGGTCGAAGGGAATAATGTATTTCTTATTGTGTATTCAATGGTTGGTACTCCTAGGTCTCCCTTCTTGACTATGTATGGTGAGGCTAACAAGTGATCATGCTTCGTGTTGACTGGGTTGATCATCTGGACTGCTCCTTCTAGGATCTGGCTCTGCTTGTTCTTCCTTCTTCCTCTATTGTTCTTCTTCTTGGGTACTGCTGTTTGATCTTGTTCATACTTTCTTCGTGGTAGTGCAGGACTGTTGAGCATGCGATTCTTAATGAGAACTTCTCTTTCTTGTCTTTTATGAAAAAGACAATCTTGGCGTGCTCCGCATAGATGATGGCTTTAGTTGTGCATAAGAATGGTCGGCCCAATATGATGGGTGCTCTTTCATCTCCTCCTGTCTCCATCACCACAAAGTCAATTGGAACATATGATTGTCTCACTCTAATGACGACTTCTTCTAGAACTCTCTCGGGGTAATAGATAGACTGATCTGCAAGCTGCAAACGCATAAAAATTATAGAAACACGACACCTTATGATGTGTTGTAGTACACCAAACAAACTCCCATTTGCACAAATATTTTTCTCTCATCGGGATGACAATAGAGGTTGGTATCGGCAGCAACAGATAATGAAAATAGGGATAGGCAAAGCCCAGTGTGCATCAACACAACACCCAAGCAAAGGTGCTCTGCTAGCTCTTGCTGCCACTGAAGCTGATGACGGATATCCTCTCCTTATTTATTTATTCTTCCTCTCACACACATAACAGTCACAAAAATAAACTTCCTCATGAAATTAAAAATAAACGGGATCTAGGTATCATGGAGAAAGCAGTAGATTTGGACCAAACCACTTATGGCTGGGCACTTTATTAGATTGAAAATGGGACATACTATCACAATATGAGTTATTCAAGTAGGTAAGGTGGGCATTGGAGGCGGGCGTCAGTGATGCCCAACTGAATTAATAGTTGTTGAAAAATAAAAGTAGTGAGCCATAAAGAAAAAGGGTAAATCAAGCATCTCAAGAAATGGCTGGCATATATAAAATAATGAAGACACAAATGCCATGAACTGAACAAAAGTTAGCATGTGTGTGTTGAATGCAGACATTCTAATAATTGATAGCAAGTACTGGACAGTTCCTTCTCTGACGGTAAACTAAACTAACATTACTCAAGCATTTAGTTGAAGAACATCAGATGTGATAACAGAGAATATAGCAAGCATATATAACAAGCAACTTTATCATGTACTTAACTAAGGAGAAGAATACACCACATCGTCATGAATTGAACACTCAAACTGGACAACGAAAAAACAGGACAATGAAGAAACTGGACAGCGAACTGAACTAGATTTAGTAAACTAAAAAATATATACTGAAACTTAATAACTGAATCCGTGAATCACTGATGGGTTCAGTTACTTAAACCGTAGATGCCCAACACACACAGCTAAACCAACATCTCTGGGACACAAAATATCTAGCAAAAAAGCCGTAGACGAGTGCCTAACATAAAACAATCGAACTCAATAAACTTAAATACTAAACCAGGATGGCTTCGATAACTAAAACTAAAACACCAAAAAAACCATCGTGGCACTAAAAACACTACAGATCCAAGCTAACTTAGACCAGAAAACACAGATTAGGGATTTTGTGCACTAGATTTTTTTGAATACTTCACGGGAGAGAGAAGGCAAGCAAAAAATGATTCGAGTAGGGGAAGGGTACCTGCGCCGAGAAAACAGAAACACGAATGAGATCTCCCCACTAGCTGGACTGGACGAGGCGAATGAGATCTTCCACCAGATGGTTTGGGGGAGGAGATGAATCGACAAAGACCATAACACAAACGGTGAAAACAAAAACACAGAGAAACCAAAACTCGATTCAGAGGATACGGAAGAGGGGGGGAGGCACTACAACATATGCGCTCCCATGGCTACTGCCAAAGCAGCACTTCCCCGCTTCGGGAAGATGAACATGACGCAAAGGGGAAAAGGAGGGCACATGATATTTCAGAGAAGGAGAGAGGAAAGGTTAGGCGCGGAGTTCGAAAAGCTAATGACATTGGTGAAAACCAATGGACTAACCCTTGTACTAAGTGTATGATCAAGATAGGGCGGTTCACCTTGATCTATGGAGCCAGATGGATGACCATGATGGATCAAGTGCTCCATGGACTAAGGAAAAGAAGAAAGAGAAAAACAAAAATGGGCTCAAGGCAAAGGTATATCATAGGGACATTTTTGGTTTAGTGATCAAGACACTATAGAGAGTGTGATCACATTTAGGATAGATAGCCGTACTATCAAGAAGGGAAAACTCATATTGATTGCGGTTATCATGTGCCACTAGGATTGCATTGCATCCATATAAAATGAACCTAAGTGACACAAACTAAATTAAATCCAAGAAAATATGTTGTAAAAGGCTAACACAGGGGAACAATGTTTGGAAGACATGGTGTTAGCACATGGAATCTTGGAGAAGAAGAGGCGGCTCGGTTTGGAACTCAGAGGAGCTCTGGACGCAGGGTCCGGACGCAAGTCAGATGCGGTTCGGACCAATGCGCCTGCGACCGGAAGCATACCCTAGGCTCGGCCAAGTCTGGGCAGAAGGACCGGACCCTGATCAGAGTCCGGACTCGGACTCCGGACTCGTGTCCGGATAAATAGGGCTCTCTGGACCTCTTTGGTGCAAGGTCCGGACGCTAAGTGTCGTCCAGACACAAGACACCGGTCGTGAGTCCGGAGAGATGGAGCTCTCTGGTCCCTCTCTGGATTGGGTCTAGACGCAGGAAATACAGAGTCCAGGCGTTACTGTTTCACGCGTCCGGAGGTGACGTGTCTGCTTAGAAAAGGGGCGCCAACAGGCGAATTCAAAATGGCAGAGGGTTCGGACGCATGCGTGATGGTCCGGACCCCCCATGCATCTTGCATCCGGAGTCACGTAGAAGACAGTGGAAAGAGGAAAACGGCTAGCTCGGTTTGGATGGCTATAAATATGTTTGGGCCAGATCCTAGGGCTCTCTCTTGCACCTCCCATTTATTTGACATACTTGTTCTTGCTTGAGATAGCCCCCAACTCATTCTCTTCACTCTTGTTGCATACTTGTGAGAGTTTGAGTGATCCAAGTGCTTTGATCATTGCATTGAATCTTAGTGGCACTTGGTCATCGTCATCGCCGTGAAGTTTCTTGTTATTATTGGTGTTTGCCAACACCTAGACGGCTTGGGCGATTGAGGAAGCTTCGGCGCAATTGGTGATTGTTTGCGGCCGGCTTCGACGATTGTGAGAGGGCTTGTACCCACCTCGGCGGAGCGCCAAAGGGTAACTCTAGTGGATTGCTCGTGTCATTGAGTTACTCTCATTTGGGTGGATTCTTGTGGCGCCCGAGTTAGTGGGCTAGGCTTGTCATTGCCTATTAGCCACCGAATCACCACTTGAGTAGTCGACACAATGGGGACTAGCTTGGTGGCAACCAAGTGATCCTCGGGAGAAATCGATTGTCATCTTGTCTCCCGGCTACTCTTTGGTATTCATTGTGATTGGTTTTCTACATTGACATCCATACATCACAAGACATCGGTATAACAATCACCTTCTCTCTTGCATTTATATTCATTCATATCTTGTCTAGTTAGCTTGCTAGTTAGCTTACTAGCTTGCTAGTTAGCTTCTTTAGTAGTTGTTCTTGCTAGCTTGTGCTAAGTGCTTTATGGCCCGTTTGGATGTTGGTATTGAGGCCTAGGCATTGGCATTAACATTAGATACCTTCAATTTTGTTGTTTGGATGGGCTTGGTATTCATATGTGGAAACGAGTTCCAATGCCACACTGCATTCCATCGGCCTGCTGGACCCCATCCCCAATACGGAGGCCTCCCCTTCCGTATTCACTAGGAATCATGCTCGTCTTCCCCATGCGAAAAAGACGCCGCTCGACTTCACTGTGCTCCTCGTCGGAGATGTCCTCCATCGCGCACAGCTAGCCCCTCCGCTCCCTCGCTGGAGACCTTCATCCCCTCGCACAGAAGCCCCTCCGCCCCTCGCTGCAGAGCTCCTTCCCCATCTCTTCTCCCACTTCGGCAAGCGGCGTGCTGCCATGCCAGGTGAGCGGCGACGTGACTGCTACGAGGGCGACGATAAGCGACTGCCAGGATAATGGCAAGGGCCGCATGATCTCGTGTGAGGCACGCCGGTGGACGGCCAAAACCTGAGATCCCCATCGGCAGCCCCTTCTTCCCCAAGGCCGGTCGAGCTCCCCCATCCATGCGCCCTTCTTCCCCGTCGTCTGTTGGTTGCCGAGATCCGCCATGGATGGTCAAGCTCCCCCATCAGCGCCCCTCCTTCGCCATGGCTTGTCGACCTCCTCCTTCTTTCCCATGGCCGGTTGAGTTCCCCATGGCCACTGCTACCGAGATTTGCCCGGCATGGACGAGGTCGAGCACCTCCTGCCAACCTCCTCCAGTGTTTCAATTCCATGATTTTGCATCCAAACAAAAAATGGATTTGAGCTAGTTGCTATGATTCCAAAAGCCAATTAGATGGTCATCCAAACAATAATATTCGAATTGTGGCCATTTCAATACCATGGTTGCTTTGGTATTAAACCCAATTCAATTCCACATCCCCCAATATCTACATCCAAACAGACCCTTAGGTTCTTGCTATTGATTGTTAAGCACTTAGTTAACTAGAATTGAATTGGATAGGTGGCTTTGCACCCCAAGTAGAGCTAGAGCAAAAAGCTTCGCTTAAGTGTTATCTAACCTTTTGCTCTAGTGCTTTGTAGAATTTTTATTAGGCTATTCACCCCCCCCCCCCCCCCGTAGCCATCTAGGACCTTTCAAGTGGTATCAAAGCCGTGGTCACCGCTATTATCAAGGCTTAACAACCTTTGGTGTTAGTGATGGCTCAAATATCATTCAACCATGTGGGGAGAAAACTGTCAATGTTTGATGGCACCTCATTTGATTGTTGGAAGAGAAAGATGAAGATGCATCTAGGCTCAATACATGAGAAGGTGTGGAGTGTGACCGAACATGACTTTGTCATTCATGATGAAGCCACTCCCACACCTAGAGAGCAAGAGAACCGACAATGCAACACCATGGCACTCAATGTAATCTACAATGGCATTGACTCCGAGGTGTTTGAGAAAATCAAAGATCTTGAGAAGGCAAGTGAAGTGTGCAAGAGACTTGAGGATACATATGAGGGCACTTCAACGGTAAAGAATGCCAAGTTGTACATGCTCAAGGACAAGGTATCTCACTTCAAGATGAAGGATGATGAGTCTATCCCGGAGATGTTCCATAGGCTCCAAGTGATTATCAATGATCTCAAGAGCTTGGAAGAGAAGGTCAAGGATGAGGACTTCTCAAACCAGTTTATTGGTTGTTTGCCCAAGAAATACAAAACCTTGAGGCAAATAATTAGGAGAGATGGTTTGGATAAGATCACTCCAAATGAAGTACTTGGTGAGATCATGACCGAGGAACAATACAATGAAGAAAGTGAAGAAGAAGAAGAGGTCAAGAAAGAAAAGAAAGAAAAGAAGAGCTTCGCATTCAAGGCTTCATCATCCAAGAGCAAGGGCAAATCAAAGAAGCAAGAATCTAGTGATGATGAAGATGCAAGTGATGATGACAATGAGATGATGGCCCTCTTTGTGCGCAAGTTTGGCAAGTTCATGAAGAAGAAGGGCTATGGTGCTAGAAAGAGAAGAGATAACTTCAAGAGCAAAGAATATGAGAAGAGATGCTACAAGTGCAAGAGCACCGGTCACATGATTGCGGATTGTCCCAATCATAGTGATGATGATGAGAAGAAGAAGAGCAAGCATGACAAGAAGGAGAAGAAGCTATCCTTCACCAAGAAGAAGAAGGGTGAATCTTATATGGTGAATTGGGATAGTAGTGACTCTTCCGATGATGACTCTAGTGATGATGAGAGGAAGAAGTCCAAGAAGAATGCATTGGCAAGCATTGTTATCAACAACAAGTCATCCATCTTCGACACTCCATCATGCTTCATAGCTAAGACAACTAAGGTACAATCTCATGATGATAGTGATAGTGATGATGATAGTAGTGATGATGAGGAGGAGTACTCCAAGGAGGAACTAGTTGATATGATGAAGCAAACTTATGATTGCTTTGAGACAAAGAGGAAGGAGTGCAAAGAATTGAACAAGAAGCTTAAGGCTCTTGAACAATCCTTTGATGAGATCAATAGCTCTCATGAGAGGCTAATGGAAGCCTATGAGAAGCTTGAGAGGACTCACCACAAGCTTGAAAAGGCTCACTCCTCTCTCCTTGATCAAAACAAGGATAAGGTTGTTGCATCATGTAACATTGGAGTAACTTGTGATATTCTAGATGAATCATTTTTCACTCCTATCATTGTTACACCAACCAAAACACAATGTAGCACCTCCACTTGCACATCTACTAGTGATAGCTCAAAGGATGATACTACACTAGTGATTGAAAATGAAAAATTGAAACATGATGTTAATGAACTCACTCATGCTTTGGGTAAGACATATGGTGGAGATGCTCGCTTGCTAAAGTGCTTGGGTAGCCAAAGATTCTCCCTTTGCAAAGAGGGATTGGGCTATACCCCCAAGAAGGGCAAGTCGGCCTTTGTAACTCCTAAGCCTAGCTTTGTGAGGAGCAATGGTCGGTTTTGCAACAAATGCAAGCAAGTGGGGCATGTTGAACAATATTGCAAACTTAATATGAGCCAAAACAAGTTTGCTAAAGCCACCTCTATGCACATTGATTCATGTTATATGCTTACCAAAAGTGCTAAAGGTATCATGGCTAAGTATGTTGGCACATCCATAGTTGGCCCAAAGAAGAAGGCTATTTGGGTGCCAAAATCCTTGGTCACTAACTTTGGAGGACCCAAACAAGTATGGGTACCTAAGAGAAACTAATTTGTTTTGTAGGTAAATTACAAAGCCAGAGGAAGGCATTGTGTGCTTGATAGTGGGTGCACTCAACACATGACCGAGGATTCTAGAATGTTCAAATCAATCAACTCCAACACCAATGATGGCATTGATAGTATTACTTTTGGTGATAATGGCAAAGGCAAGGTCAAGGGTCTTGGTAAGATTGCAATATCCAATGTCTTGCTAGTTGAGAGCTTGAACTTCAATTTGCTATCGGTATCTCAATTATGTGATCTTGGATTCAAATGCATATTTGGAGTAGATGATGTTGAGATCATTAGTATAGATGATTCAAACTTGATCTTCAAAGGCCTTAGATATGAGAACCTCTACCTAGTTGATTTTAATGCTAGTGAAGCTCAATTGTCAACTTGCTTGCTCACTAAATCAAGTATGGGTTGGTTATGGCATAGAAGGCTTGGTCATGTTGGGATGTGTTGACACCATTTTTCGGCATGTGTCAAATGAGTTAAGACTTGCATTGATCAGTAGCTATTTTCTATAGGCATCGGCAGGTTATCGGTTAACATTACCGATGAAAATGAATTTTGCAAATGAAGATAAGTCTGTTGCCGATGGAAGCTGAACAACAGTAGAATTGTTGTCGATAGAGGTATTGCCGATGAGGATGTTACCGATGGGAGTGAAGAATGGTTGATTGGGGATATTACCGATAAAGAGATGATGCCGATGAGCACAGGATGACGTGGCGGTTGATGTCAGCAGGGGATTGCCGATGGCAATAAAAGGAAGTTGCGGATTGAAGAGTCTGCCGATGGAAAGTTTCATCGAAGAGAAGGCGTAAGGAAACTGGCGATTTCATACCAGTATTGTTATGGCAGTTTGAGTCCGACTCTTACACGAGTCGTTTATTTCCTTAAAAATAGAAGTGTATGTTTAGGAAAATAGTATTGTTATTTGGGTCCGGCTCCTGCGCGAGTCAGTTATTTCCTTTAAAATAGGAGTTTGTTTTGTTTAGGAAAGGTACAAGTCGTGTCTGTCTACAACTCCTATTGCTAGAGTATAAATATGTACCTAGAGGTCGTGAGAAGACATATCCAATCATACATCAAACAAATCTATTATTCTTATTTACTTTTACTGCAATTTACCCTTTTATTGCATTAGTCTTAGTTATATCTACGAGTTCTTCAAGCTTCGACGGGCTGCATCACCTAGATCTTCGTCAAACCCTTGTAAGTTCCGAGTGGGAGTAATCTGAGCCTTGACATCCGGGCACATCATTGTTGTCTCGTTCAGCTCTGCTCTAGTTATCCTGATCAAGTCTGAGTCTTGACATCTGGGCGTATCGCCGTTGTCTTGTTTGGATCTTGTTCTAGCTATCCTCCTTGTCGATTAACTGGTCAAATCGACTAGCACACCTTTGGATATCGAATTCGGGTAATAGCCCAAGGTGTTCGCAGATCCTGACGTTTTTTGTGTCAACACCTTTTTTGGCACGCCCAGTGGGACCAATTATACATCTATCATGGGTGATAACTCCGACGTTAACCAGAGGAACGTCATCGAAGTCTCCGAAGCCGATCTAAAAGATGATCAGAAACTGGCTATGGAGCGGGCTATGGAGGAGTACAAGCAATTGTATCTGAAATCCTTCAGCCTAAGCAGGAGCGGCGAAGCCATCCAGAAGCAAGATCCGCCATTGCCGCGGCAGGTCACGTATGATGCCAATCCTGGTAAGTTGCAAGAGATGGTTAACTCTACCTTAAATCAAGCATTGATTATCCACTCCAATGTGTTGTCCAATACTGTGTACAATGCTGTCATGCAATCTTTCAAAGAAGGGCAAGCACCCCAGTATGTTGGTCCAGCGTATCATCAGCCTAGATCGGCATCTATAAACCCATCGGCAGTTCCAATGGCGTCTTCCACTCCCATGGATCCGTCTGCTGATGTGGCTACACCACCAAGGCCAAGTCCTGAAAGCGTCACAAAGCTTAGTGCAAACCCAGTGGCGTCGGCAATGTCGGAACCTGCTATCCAGAATCATCCAACTCCTGCCAACTGGTGGGGATACGGTATGCCTTTAAATCCATCTGCGGGTTCCAATCTAGTGCAAGGAGACAGTTCAGCTTGGAAGGGCTCCATGGCATCGGTGATGCAATCACAGCCGATGATCCCTATGATGCATTACTCTACGTCTTCTCCAACTGTACAAGTGCCATCGGAAGACTTCTAGGTGGTGATTCCTAAAGTACCTCTCATGCCACCATCGGCAAATGCTTTATCGATGCAGCAAAACATAGCAACTGGGACTCAGCCTATACTGGTAAATCCTCAAGCTGGAGTATTAACACATCAAGGTAACCAATTTGTCGATTACTCCAAGGTGCAGGAGCAGCAGGCGCCAGTTAACTATCAGCCATCGATAAGTCACATGTCAATGATGTATAATCTTGGATGGACTAACCAGCCACCAGTTCAACAGCCTAGCGTGTTGATGTATCAGTATGGAAGTCCAGCAAACATTCAGAGTGGAGCATCGGTACAGCAACCGATGAATATGATATCACACCGTAATCCAGTGAATGTGCAAAGTTGTCCATTGGTAAGTCAACCGATGCATAACGTCCACATGACTGGTGCTGCGCCCATGTCAATTACTCCGAATCATCTTCCACCAAGATCTGAAGGGGCGCATCAGCCGGTTCCACCAGTCAACAATCAGCCAATGAGTTGGCAAGATCAGGATGTATATTGGACTGATAAGATTGCCGAAGTGATGAAAGAACAATTCGGCATTAAACCCAAGGTCAACACGTATTCTTATCGGATGCCATATCCTCTGGCATATGACCTGATTCCCCTCCCAAATTGGTATAAGGTGCCTGATTTTACCAAATTCTCTGGCCAAGATGACACGTCAACAATGGAGCACATCAACCGCTTCATTATCCAGTGTGGGGAAGCTGCCAGCAGGGAAGAGCTGAGGGTGAGATTGTTCTCATCATCATTGTCTAGATCGGCGTTCACATGGTTTATATCATTGCCTCCAAACTCTGTAATCACATGGGCCGATTTAGAGAGGCAGTTTCATAAATATTTCTTCGCTGGCATACATGAAAAGAAGATTACCGATTTGGTTAAGCTGAGGCAACATAATGATGAATCAGTGGAGAGCTTTGTCCAGAGGCTGCGAGACGTGAAGAATAAGTGCTACAGCTTGGTGCTTGATGATCGGCAATTGGCAGATTTGGCCTTCCAAGGATTATTGCCACACATCAAAGATAAGTATGCGTCTCAAGAGTTTGAAAGTCTGAGCCACCTTGTGCAGAGAATTGCCAACCAGGATGTCAAGACTTTTGAGCCTAGAAAAACTTGGAATAAGAAGGTGACCTTCATTGAGAAAGAAGAGGACTCCGATGAAGAACTAAACATCAGCGCTACCGAATGGGTGAAGGATAAGAAATCTGTGTCTTGTCCGTTTGGCCAAAAGAAGTTGAAAGGTTCACCTTCGATATCACCAAGGCCGATAGGATGTTTGACTTGTTACTTCAAGAAGGGCGGATCAAGTTGGCGCCTAACCAAGTAATTCCATCGGCCGAAGAGCTCAAAAAGATTAGGTATTGCAAGTGGCACAATGCAACTTCGCACAGTACCAATGACTGCAAGGTATCCAGGCAGCAGTTGCAGTCAGAAATTGAATCTGGACGAATTAAATTTGAAAATTCTAAACCCCAGAAACCGATGAAGATTGATCAGCATCCGTTTCCAAATAACATGGTGGAAACCGGTGAAAAAACTAAAGTGCTGACATCGGAAGCTGCCAGGAAGAATGCATCGGTAGATCCTGACCATCAAATAGCTAAGTGTGATGAGAGGAGATTTGCCGATGACAGAAAGGGCAAGAAAGTTGCCAATGAAGGTAGCAATTCCAAGAGGGCTCCTGGTGTTATAATCACGCATAAGGAGCCAAGGCAGGAGTATCGGCAATCGCAAGAGGAGTGACATCGGCAGGAAGAAGAAGAGTACCAAGAGTGGCTTCGGCATAAGGACCATTGGAAGTGTCCCTTCTTCGTTCACTGCTGGGAAGAAGGAATCAAGCTACCTACTACCGATAATTGTCCCGAATGCAATGGATATTACACTACCGATCGGTCAGAAAAGAAGCCTTGTTTTGACGATCGAACGTCCAGGTATGCTAGACCACTCAGAGAGAAGAAGTTGGCACATGATCGACTGGGGGCAAGCTTAGCGCGCATAACAGGCTTGGCAGGTGTATTGGTCGAGAGGAGCTTGAGGAGATGGCCAATGCAAGAGTGCCCGACGAAGAAATATTCTCCAGAGATCCAAACATAAGGAGTGGTGCCGATGCAAGCAGTGAGAGGCAGCACCAGCCTGTTTGGAAAACCAAGCTTCCTCAATGGTGCCCTAAGAGTCTGACGAAGACTCAAAAAAGGAGAATCCAGCGCGAACACCAAAGTGATTTGTATGACAGTGAAAATCCTTCAAGGGAAAAGCAGTGGAGGCTGATGCACAAGGATAGGGATCCATCGGCAGAAATCAATATGGTCGTCATATTGCCGATGGAGTTCATGGCACCTATCAGCGACGAAGAAGAGGCTGCTGAAATGGCGCAATTGGTGTTGGATCCAATGGCGGCTGTCTTTGAGAAGTCTGCTGATGATGAAAGGCAGCATCTAAGGGCCATGTTTGTTAAGGGCACGGTAGATGGACAGCCTGTAACGAAGATGCTGGTGGATGGTGGAGCGTCAATCAACATAATGCCATACGTCATGTTTAGGAAGCTTGGAAAAGGCGACCAAGACTTAGTCAAGATGGACATGAAGCTCAAAGATTTTGAAGGCAATGTGTCGCCAGCTTTGGGAGCCGTATGTGTCAAATTAACTATCGGCAGTAAAACTTTGCCGACAATATTTTTTGTGATCAGTGGCAAAGGTACCTACAACTTGCTCCTAGGAAGGGATTGGATCCATGCCAAATGTTGTATTCCTTCTACTATGCATCAAAGCCTTGTACAGTGGGTCGGAGACAAAATTGAAGTCGTCTAGAGTGAGACCCCGTCAATCGTTGCATCGGCAGAGTCGGAGACTTATGAGCAAACCAGGTGCATATCAGGTGAAGCTTGGGACACGGAGTTTCTCAAAGTTGCCGATTACCGCATCACACCGATCCAAGCAATCGTTCTTGAAGAAGAGTTTTAATGGATCGATTCGCCGATGATGGAAAACTGGGACAGGGGTTCACATCGGCCGATGATTTATTAGAAGTAGATATCGGCAATGTAGCAAGCATAGGCCTACTTTTATTAGTGCTAAGTTAGATTCTCAATGTAAGCAACAATTGATTTGCTTATTAAAAGAATATAAAGATTGTTTCGCTTGGGATTATACAGAGATGCCTGGTTTAGACCGATCAATAGTCGAACATCGGTTTCCTATCAAATCTGGTTTCCAACCGCATCGGCAACCTGCGCGCCGATGTAATCCTATGGTGTTGCCTGACATTAAAGCTGAAATTACAAAATTAATTGAAGCTGGGTTTATTCGGCAATGTCGATATGCCGATTGGATTTCTAATGTGGTTCCTGTGTATGAGAAGAACGGAAAACTTCGTGTTTGTATTGATTTCAGGAATCTCAACAAGGCTACACCGATGGATGGTTATCCGATGCCCATTGCCGATCTACTGATCGATGCTGCTGCTGGACATCAAGTCATTAGCTTCATGGATGGTAATGCTAGATATAATCAGATATTCATGGTTGAAGAAGATATATCCAAGACTGCTTTTAGATATCCAGGTCATGTCGGTTTATTTGAGTGGGTTGTCATGACTTTTGGCTTGAAGAATGCCGGTGCTACTTATCAAAGAGCAATGAATTTTATCTTTCATAAGTACATCGGCACGATAGTCGAAATCTATATTGATGATGTGGTGGTTAAATCCGGAAATTTTGAGAAGCACCTTGCCGATTTGCGAAAAATCCTGGAATGCACAAAGGAGCATGGGTTGAAGATGAATCCTAACAAGTGTGCATTTGGTGTATCGGCAGGTCAGTTTCTGGGTTTTATGGTACATCAGAGGGGCATCGAGATCGGCAGAAAATCCATTGATGCAATTAACAAAGTAATTGCCCCTACAAACAAGACTAAGCTACAATCCTTGATCGACAAGATTAATTTCATTAGAAGATTTATATCCAACTTATCTGGTAAGATTAAATCCTTTAGTCCATTGTTAAAGCTGAAAGCCGATCAAGAGTTTACATGGAAAGAGGAACAACAGTTAGCCTTGGAGGGGATCAAGAAGTATTTGGTAAACCTTCCAGTCTTTGTTCCACCTCAACACGGGAAACCTTTCAAATTATATTTATCAGCCGATGACAGTGTTATCGGGTCAGCCTTGATTCAAGAATTTGAAGGGAAAGAACATGTGATATATTATTTGAGCAGAAGGCTGGTAGATGCTGAAACAAGGTATTCGGCCATAGAAAGATTATGCTTATGTTTATATTTCTCTTGCATAAAATTGAGGCATTATTTATTATCGCCTGAATGCACTGTTATCTGCAAAGATGATGTGGTTAAGTATATGTTGTCAATGCCGGTATTAAGTGGGAGAATCGGCAAATGGATTTTGGCACTTTCAGAGTTTGATCTGAAGTATGAATCGGCTAAGGCAGTTAAGGGTCAGGTGATGGCCTATTTCGTTACTCAGCATTGCAATGAAGTAAGTTCTGTGGAAATTGCTCCTTGGACTTTGTTCTTTGATGGGTCTACATGCAAGGAAGGGGCAGGTATCGGTGTTCTCTTAATTTCACCCCGAGGACGGAAGTATGAGATTTCGTTGTCGATTGTTGCTACATCAACAAACAATCAGGCTGAGTATCAGGCTTTAATAAAAGGGTTGGAATTACTCAGGGAAGTGCGTGTCGATGCGTTGAAATCCTTGGCGATTCTATGTTGGTGATCAATCAATTGACTGGGGTATATGAATGCCGAAGTAAAGTGTTGATTGCACACCATGAGAGATGTCTGTGGTCATTAAAAGAATTCAAAGAATACCGCCTTGAGCATATTCCTAGGTTGCATAATGAAGAGGCCAATCAGTTAGCATAGAATGCTTCAGGATATCAGCCGATTCAAGAAGTCATGACATCAGTAATGGTTGCCGATGACTAGAGAAAAGAAATTGCCGATTACTTAAGAGATCCATCTAAGAAGGTTGAAAGACGTCTAAGGTTTCAAGCCACCAAGTATGTGCTCCTTGACAATGAATTGTATTATCGGACAATTGATGGAGTTTTACTCAGATGCCTTAGTAGAGAAGAGTCAAAAGAGTTGATGGGCGAGATCCATGAGGGGGTGTGTGGAGCACATCAATCGGCATTCAAGATGAAGTGGATGATTAGGCGGAATGGATATTATTGGTTGACAATTCTTGAAGATTGCTTCAACTATTTTAAAGGGTGCCAGAACTGTCAGAAGTTTGGTAATGTCCAGAAGGCACCTGCATCGGCAATGAATCCTATAATCAAGCCTTGGCCGTTTAGGGGATGGGCTATTGATCTCATCGGCCATATTTATCCGCCATCAAGTAAAGGGCACAAGTTTATACTTGTCGCTACCGATTACTTTACGAAATGGGTTGAGGCAATTCCTTTGAAAAAGGTGACATCGACAAACATGGTAGATTTCATAAAAGAACATATTGTTTACCGATTCGGTATTCCTCAAACCGTTACTACCGATCAAGGAACCATGTTTACATCGGGAGAGTTTGATGAGTTTGCTGCTAGTATGGGGTTCAAGGTATTGAATTCTTCTCCTTATTATGCTCAAGCTAATGGTCAGGCTAAGGCGACTAATAAAGGAGTTATTAAGCTTATCAAACGTAAGATTGAAGAAAACCCTAGAGGGTGGCATATAGTGTTAAATGAAGCCCTATGGTCGTGTCGGATGGTGTGTCATGGTGCTACCAAAGTTTCGTCGTATCAGTTAGTCTATGGACACGATGTTGTCCTGCCTTGGGAAGTTAAAACTGGTTCTAGGCGATTGTTTTCTCAAGATCAATTAACAGCCGATGAGTATGATACTCTTATGAAGGATGAGTTAGAAGACTTAGCAAGTCATCGGTTGAGGGCTTTGATCAGCATTGAGGAGAACAAGAGAAGGGTTGCCAGATGGTATGATAAGAAGGTAAAGGTGAAAGAATTTGCTGATGGTGACTTGGTATGGAAATTGATTTTACCAATTGGGACTAAGAGTTCTAAGTTTGGAAAGTGGTCTCCTAATTGGGAGGGTCCGTTTCGGATAAATCAGTCTGTTCCTGGTAATGCATATATTTTGGAAACCCTCGAAGGGGTTGCGTTTCCTAGAGCAATCAACGGTAAATACTTGAAGAAATATTACCCTAGTATTTTGGTGGATGCGTAGAATATCCGTTGGAATGCTGATGAAAGAAAAAAGTTATATAAGGCATCGGTAAAAAGCATACTGGCATTATATCACAAGCAGAATCAAGTATCAGTATTACACTTGCCGATACAATGGATTGTAGCAAATTACAACAAGGATTGAATAGTTGATATCGTACGCAGGAGAATTTGCTCTATTTCTTCCATCTCCTTGGCATCGTCATCGACGGATCCTTCTATTGGCTTGATCTTTTTCTTCATCCGGAGGGCTTGACATGCGTCAGCATCTCTTTCTTGTTGTAAAGCTTGGATGACGCCTGGAAGTTCAGACTTCTGTTGATTGGCTGCAATCAAGGCTTCCTCGACCTGTTTCAGCTCTGCTAATAGTTGTTCTTTCTTTGCCGATAGATGGGCGATGTCTTGATCAAGTTCTACGCCAGAAGTTTCTACGCGACCGATGTCCTTGTGTTTTTCATCGGTAGATTGCTTGAATTGAAGCATTTTCTCTTCGAGTTCTGACTGAACAATCCTATCGGCAATACGGCGTGAAAGCCTTTGATACTGGAGTTGCTTACTCTCGAGGAACGCTGCCTGGAAAAGTGTTTCTTCGATATCGGCGGATAGATGGCCTTGGATATCTTTGAAAGCTGTCTTCGCTGCAGTGGAGTCCTGAACAAGATGGGACGTGTCTTGTTGCAATAAAGATAGTAGTGCTTCGAGCTTAAGTTTGATATCTGCCGATAGAGCTGGAGCTGAGCTTTCTTCATCTTCGTCTTCATCGGGGAGGTTGATGGCGAAGGAGAACAGGCTGTTCGGAGAGTCTTGGGCCTGAAAATGAAGAAGATTAGGGCTTGCCGATTGTAAGTTTATGTTATGGGTTTTATGACAGTCGGCTTACCATCTTGAAGTGGATTTCTTGCCTGGGACTTGGGAAGGAAGCTGACGTAGTATCGTCTTGAAGATCGGCAGCGGTTGCCGATGAACTTGCCTCCGCGGGAGGAACGAGTGGTGCTGATGGTGCTGTTGTTGGTGCTTCCTCTGCTGTGGTGGTTGGTTCCTGTGGCGATGTTGCCGTCCTCTAGTCAGGAGTTTCATTCGGTGTAGGTGCTGGTACCGATGTCGATGTTGTTGCAGCTGGTTCCTGCAGTGGTGGTATTCCCTGGTCGGGAGTTTCGTTCATTGGCTGCTCAGCAGTGGACACCGACGGTGGCTCTGCTGTTGGTGCGTCAACAGCTGGTGATGCGACTAGAGTTGGTGGTGTAGATGGGGTGGCTAGCCTCAGACGTCTCTTTTTCCTCGGGGCGGCAGTTGGTGAGCCGACGTGTTTCGGCTGCGAAGTTTGGGGGACATCGGCAACATGAGGTGGAGAAGCTTGTACATTTGGAGCAGCTGCCGATGGCCTCGTTGCCTGAAGGAAATATTTGGTGAAGTTAAATGAAATGAATGTTGCCAATGAGAGTTTGTAATCGGTATAAGTGAAATAAAAACTTACTGCAAAAGCTCGCGCCAAGATGGCAGCGGTAGCCGATGGAGTAGCGATGGTCCTAGCAGGCGTCGACTTAGGTTTGAGAGTAACTTTAGGTACCCTTTGAGGTACAAAGGCAGCCAATGTAGGAGCCTTGTTGCCGATGACAGATATGGGGCTCATTCTCTGAATATTGAAGTGTTTGCCGCTCTTGCTCGTTTGGGGGATTGGATCGTTAACCTGTTAAGTGAAAAAGGGTCAGATGCCGATGGTAAAAGTAAACAATGAAAAAATGCATTAAAGAACTTACTGCATCATCGGGAATGATGTGATCGGTGTCGATCAAATGCCGATAGTAGTGCGATGATTTGGCGAACAATTGGCTTCTCCATTCTTGCCACCAAGATTTGTATAACTCTGTCATGAACGATGTTGGTGCCCAGGAGGATAGATCAATGTTTGATTTATCGGCATGGGGAGAAAGGTTGACAATCCTGTTCCAATCCATGGCACTGGAGATAATTTCTCTTGCTTTTATCACATTGGCAAAGCTGAGTTTGATCGGTAATTGGCCGAGTGCCAGCTGCCTTGCTGCTGCCGATGGATAATAAAACTCATAAGATGGAGGAGAGTTCTTCTCGGTTCCAAAGATGTTGACTGGAATGGCTCGGGGAACAATGCTGTCTTTCATAATTGTTTCATTCTGTGGCACGTTCCAATCAGTAAGGTTGAATAACAGCGGGAATCGGTTGTTCTCATCAACATAGGGCCACCAGAGCCGTTCTGCGACGGGGATTCCACAGTAAAGCTTTTGGAAGAACCTACCGAATTGATCTGCATTAGCATCAGTTCCTGGTAGCACTATGATAGCCTCCCCAAAATTGAGTGGGGAACGGGTTGCCGATTCGTCATCATCATATACGTAGTCTTCTGATATATCCCTTGGGAATTGCTGATTAAACAAGTCGAATTGAAGGACCGTGTACATGTGTGCGTTTAACCACATGTTTATAAACCACCAAGGACCTCCGAGGTTGCCGATGGACTCGCCTAGCAATAACTTCCTGGATACTTGGTGCAGGAGATGATATATCGATCCAAGGAGATATCGGCCAAGAGGAAGTCTTGCTCCATCGGCCAGAAGCTCTGCTGCTGGAAGGTACATGGTAGTAGGTCCAACTGTTCTGCCACAGAAGATGAACTTTTCTAGCCACATGTTTAAGAAGATGGCATGTTCCCTCTGACCTACCGATCCAATTTTCTGGTTCTCTCAAATGTATCTAGTCCAACCGCCGATATTGCATGTGTTCACTTTATATTCAGCTTTTCTACCGAAGAGGTTGGAGGGATCGGCAGAAGAGACATCAAGGCCGGTAAGCATGCACATCGGCAAGAGTGGGAGTAGCTGGCCCGTGTGTGAATAAGAAGGCATTCATTGTATCGGACCAAAAATAAGATGTAGCCATCATCATATTTTCGTTCTTTTCCATATCGGCAATGGAGAGTCTAATGCATTGGTCCAGGTTGCGCTCTGACCAATAAACTTGCTGTGTTCTGATTATTCTGAGATACCAATTCTTCCATCCCTTGGTGGGTTTAGGCCATGAACGGAAAGCATCTTTCCATAACCCTAGACTAAAGCATTCGGATCTGAAAGGGATGCGGTTGGTTTCTGCATTAATCAGATTGGTGGGATCGGGGTTTCCCATTGGGCCTAAACAGTTGAAGTTGGATTGTTCAATGGGGATTGCGACCTTGTTGTACATTTCCTAGGTTTCAGAAAAATAAAAAAAAAAGAGAAAGGGGAAAAATTACGGAGTTGATGCGGAAAAGAAATTTGCAGGAAATAAAGCAAGAGGGGAGCAGGTTTACTTTGGGAACTTCGAAGTTGATCGCCATTGAAGTTGTTCGTGCTCTGCTTGAAGAAGACGCTGCTGCTTGGGTTGGTGGAGATGTTCTTCGGAGTTGCCGCCAAAGTTGAAGATGAGGACAGATGAAGGAATGCAGGCTCAGGGTAAAAATAGATTGGATGGTGGTAATTTTTATAAGCCTGGTCAGGGGTATTTTGGATTTTTCTTCGCACTGAGCAGGAATATGGAAAGGTATGCAACAGGTATGTGCGGAAATCGAGGAGATATGATTGGGTTTACAACTGTTCGCACTACAGTCGCGGAGTTTTGTTGATAAATTGCGATTTTTATGCGCGGAAATCGAGGAGATCGTGCAAGTATCTTGGGGGGAAAGGTTACAGTAGAGAAAATTTCAGCGCGTAAAATATTCTACACTTCGAAATTGGGGGGCATGTGTTGACACCATTTTTCAGCATGTGTCAAGTGAGTTAAGACTTGCATTGACCGGTAGCTATTTTCTATCGGCATCGGCAGGTTATCGGTTAACATTACCGATGAAAATGAATTCTGCAAATGAAGATAAGTCTGTTGCCGATGGAAGCTGAACAACAGTAGAATTGTTGCCGATAGAGGTATTGCCGATGAGGATGTTACCGATGGGAGTGAAGAATGGCTGATTGGGGATATTACCGATAAAGAGATGATGCCGATGAGCACAGGATGACGTGGCGGTTGATGTCAGCAGGGGATTGCCGATGGCAATAAAAGGAAGTTGCAAATTGAAGAGTCTGCCGATGGAAAGTTTCATCGAAGAGAAGGCGTAAGGAAACTGGCGATTTCATACCAGTATTGTTATGGTAGTTTGAGTCCGACTCTTACACGAGTCGTTTATTTCCTTAAAAATAGAAGTGTCTGTTTAGGAAAATAGTATTGTTATTTGGGTCTGGCTCCTGCGCGAGTCAGTTATTTCCTTTAAAATAGGAGTTTGTTTTGTTAGAAAAGGTACAAATCGTGTCTGTCTACAACTCCTATTGCTGGAGTATAAATATATACCTAGGGGTCGTGAGAAGACATATCCAATCATACATCAAACAAATCTATTATTCTTATTTACTTTTACTGCAATTTACCCTTTTATTGCATTAGTCTTAGTTATATCTATGAGTTCTTCAAGCTTCGACGGGCTGCATCACCTAGATCTCTGTCAAACCCTTGTAAGTTCCGCGTGGGAGTAATCTGAGCCTTGACATCCGGGCGCATCGCTGTTGTCTCGTTCAGCTCTGCTCTAGTTATCCTGATCAAGTCTGAGTCTTGACATCTGGGCGTATCGCCGTTGTCTTGTTTGGATCTTGTTCTAGCTATCGTCCTTGTCGATTAACTAGTCAAATCGACTAGCACACCTTTGGATATCGAATTCGGGTAATAGCCCGAGGTGTTCGCAGATCCTGACGCTTTTTGTGTCAACAGGATGAAGCAATTGAATAGATTGATCAAACATGACTTAGTAAAAGGCTTGAAAGATGTTGTATTTGAGAAGGACAAACTTTGTAGCTCTTGTCAAGCCGACAAACAAGTTGGTAACACCCATCCAAAGAAGAGCATGATGAGTACTAGTAGAGCATTTGAGTTGTTGCACATGGATCTATTTGGACCAACCACATACACTAGCATTGGAGGGAACAAGTATGGATTTGTGATAGTGGATGATCTTACAAAATATACTTGGGTATTCTTTCTCAATGACAAGAGTGATACATTTGCCACATTCAAATCTTTTGTCAAGAGATGTCACAATGAGTTTGAAACTACCATCAAGAAAGTGAGAAGTGACAATGGAAGTGAATTCAAGAATACAATAGTTGAGGAGCTATGTGATTAATTGGGAATCAAACATCAACTCTCGGCCAAGTACACTCCACAATCAAATGGCCTTGTTGAGACGAAGAATAGAACCTTGATTGACATGGCAAGATCTATGCTTAGTGAGTATAATGTGAGTCAATCCTTTTGGGCCGAAGCTATCAACACCGCTTGCTACTCTAACAACTGGTTATATTGTCACCCATTGATGGAGAAGACTCCATACGAGCTATTGAATGGAAGAAAGCCCAACATTGCATACTTTAGAGTCTTTGGATGCAAATGCTACATCTTGAAGAAAGGGACAAGACTTGGGGAGTTTGACAAGAAGTTTGATGAAGGGTTCCTACTTGGTTACTCAACCACAAGCAAAGCCTATAGAGTGTGGAATTCGGCTAGTGGTATACTTGAGGAGGTTCATGATGTTGAATTTGATGAAACCAATGGCTCACAAGTTGAGAATGAGAATCTAGAATATGTGAGTGGTCCTCAATTGTCAAAGGCTATGAAGAACATGGATATTGGTGATATTCGGCCTAGGCAAGTGATTGACATTGAAGATGATAAAGATCAAGTGCTCAACTCACCTCAAATGCAAGCTAGTAGTTCTCAAGTTCAAGATCAACAAGTTGCTAGTTCATCTCAACCAAGCTCAAGCAATCAAGTTTCAACTCTCCAACCGACCAACATTGCAAGAGATCACCCCATTGATCAAATAGTTGGTGACATTACAAGTGTTGTTCAAACAAGATCAAGATTGGCATCCTTTTGTGAGCACTACTCTTTTGTATCATCCATAGAGCCAACAAAGATAGATGAAGCCCTACAAGATGTTGATTGGGTCAATGCTATGCATGAAGAGCTCAACAATTTCACTAGGAACCAAGTTTGGGAACTAGTTAAAAGACCCAATAACTACAATGTGATTGGCACAAGATGGGTATTTAGAAACAAGCAAGATCAAGATGATATAGTTGTAAGAAACAAAGCAAGATTGGTAGCTCAAGGGTACACTCAAGTTGAGGGTCTTGACTTTGGAGAAACATATGCACCGGTTGCAAGATTAGAGGCAATAAGAATCCTATTGGCCTATGCATGTGCATACAACATCAAGCTATACCAAATGGATGTGAAGAGTGCTTTCTTGAATGGATAAATCAATGAGCTAGTATATGTTGAGAAACCTCCCGAATTTGAAGATGACAAGAAGTCCAACCATGTGTACAAGTTAAGGAAGACTTTATATGGCTTGAAGCAAGCACCTAGAGCATGGTATGAATTTCCTTCTATCTAAAGGGTTCATCATGGGGAAGGTTGATACTACTCTCTTCACCAAGAAGCTTGGCAAGGATCTATTTGTGCTCCAAATCTATGTGGATGACATCATATTCGGTTCAACCAATCAAGAATTTTGTGAAGAATTTGGCAAGATGATGGCAAATGAGTTTGAAATGTCAATGATTGGTGAACTTAGCTACTTCCTTGGTCTTCAAATCAAACAATTGAAGAATGGCACCTTTGTGAGTCAAGGCAAGTACATCAAGGATATGGTGAAGAAGTTTGGCTTAGAAGTTTCTAAAGGCATTAGCACTCCAATGGGCACTAATGGACACTTGGATAGTGATGCTAGTGGCAACATGGTGGATCAAAAGTTGTATCGGTCTATGATTGGAAGCCTACTCTATGTGACCGCTTCTAGGTCGGATGTGATGTTTAGTGTATGCATGTGTGCAAGATTTCAAGCCTCTCCAAGAGAAAGTCACTTGAAGGCTACAAAGAGAATATTGAGATACTTGAAGCATACACAAGATGTTGGATTGTGGTATCCCAAGGGGTCCAACTTTAAGTTGATTGGATATTCGGACTCCGACTATGCGGGATGCAAGATTGATAGAAAGAGCACATCGGGCACATGTCAAATGCTAGGCATGTCACTTGTATCTTGGTCATCAAAGAAGCAAAATAGTGTTGCACTCTCTACTGCCAAAGCCGAATACATAAGTGCGGGTAGTTGTTGTGCTCAATTGCTTTGGATGAAAGCAACTTTGGATGACTTTGGAATCAAATTCAAACAAGTGTCATTGCTATGTGACAATGAAAGTGCGGTGAAGCTAACCAACAATCCGGTTCAACATTCAAGAACTAAGCACATTGATGTGAGGCACCACTTCATAAGAGACCATCAACTAAAGGGTGATATCAAAATCACAAGTGTTGGCACCGATGATCAACTTGCTGACATATTCACCAAGCCACTTGATGAGAAGAGGTTTTGCAAGCTAAGAAATGAATTGAACATTCTTGACTTCTCAAATATGTGTTGATGCACCCCCATATATGACATGCCCCTCCTTCGAGCTATACAAGGTACAAGTTGATTGACATGTCATTCATCCTTATTAGGACTTGTTAGTGCATCTAGACATCAATTCATTAGGCTCATTCATGAAAATCAAATGATTTGATGCTTATATGGTACCACTATTGCTTCTATGCTTGATTTGATCTAGTGGTAGCATATGACATATTTGTGGGCTTGCCATCCTAGTGTTTGATCTAGAATATGAACTTCAAATGTTTAGCTCAACATGGGCAAGATAACCATTCTAGGATGTGTGAACAAGCTTGTCCATGGTTTAAACCGAGTTAAAATACCTTGGGGCAAGTAATCTAGATCGAACCACAACTAAGCTTCTCTCCAATAATCAATAATTTGAGCACATCTTTTATGATAATAGATGACACAGGGGGAGAAGTAAGTAGTAAGACAAAGAAAAATATTTTTGAAAATTTGAAAATGAATGAAAGTACACAAGTAGGGGGAGCAAGCCTATGAATAAAATTGTTGCATATCTTTGTGCATTAATAAGTGCTTGCTTGCATATGTACTTATATTCATGATATGCTTGTGTGGTGAATGCAAGAAACCTAAAATGATATGGTGCTTGAAGAACTAGCTTGATTAGGTGTTTATATTTTCATGTGGTAACTAGTTCTCAAGTTTGCCTCTCAAAGTGTTTTCAAGTGGTTTCTAGGCATTTATGGTGCTAAGGATGGTATAATATTGCACTCCGATTGGTATCACGCTTCAAAGGTCCATCCTACACACCTTAGCATCATTTGGTATCATTCATTGTCCCACAATTCCTATTCATACATATGTGATCAAAATGAACCAAAATTATATATAACATATATAGGGAGAGCTAATACTACCAAAGTTGAAATTTTCATCATATATATCTATTTGTGAAAAGTTGTTATCAATTACCAAAAAGGGGGAGATTGAAAGACCTTGTTTGGTTTTGGTTAATTGATGAAACCTATGGACTAACCCTTGTACTAAGTGTATGATCAAGATAGGGTGGTTCACCTTGATCTATGGAGCCAGATGGATGACCATGATGGATCAAGTGCTCCATGGACTAAGGAAAAGAAGAAAGAGGAAAGCAAAAATGGGCTCAAGGCAAAGGTATATCATAGGGTCATTTTTGGTTTAGTGATCAAGACACTATAGAGAGTGTGATCACATTTAGGATAGCTATCCGTACTATCACAAAGGGAAAACTCGTATCGATTGCGGTTATCATGTGCCACTAGGTTTGCATTGCATCCATATAAAATGAACCTAAGTGACACAAACTAAATTAAATCCAAGAAAATATGTTGTAAAAGGCTAACACAGGGGAACAATGTTTGGAAGACATGGTGTTAGCACATGGAAGCTTGGAGAAGAAGAGGCGGCTCGGTTTGGAACTCAGAGGAGCTCCGAACGCAGGGTCCAGACGCAAGTCAGATGCGGTCCGGACCAATGCACCTGCGACCGGAGGCATACCCTAGCCTCAGCCAAGTCTGGGCAGAAGGACCGGACGCTGATCAGAGTCCGGACTCGGACTCCGGACTCGTGTTCGGATAAATAGGGCTCTCTGGACCTCTCTGGTGCAAGGTCCGGACGCTAAGTGTCATCTAGACACAAGACACCGGTCGCGAGTCCGGAGAGATGGAGCTCTCTGGTCCCTCTCTGGATTGGGTCCGGACGCAGGAAATACAGAGTCCGGACGTTACTGTTTCACGCGTCCAGAGATGACGTGTCTGCTCAGAAAAGGGGCGCCAACGGGCAAATTGAAAATGGCAGAGGGTCCGGACGCATGCGCGATGGTCCGGACCCCCCATGCATCTTGCGTCTGGAGTCACGCAGAAGATAGTGGAAAGGGGCAAAATGGCTAGCTCGGTTTGGATGACTATAAATATGTTTTGGCCGGCTCCTAAGGCTCTCTCTTGCACCTCTCATTCATTTGACATACTTGTGCTTGCTTGAGATAGTCCCCCAACTCATTCTCTTCACTCTTGTTGCATACTTGTGAGAGTTTGAGTGATCCAAGTGCTTTGATCATTGTATTGCATCTTAGTGGCACTTGGTCATCGTCATCACTGCGAAGTTTCTTGTTATTCTTGGTGTTTTTCAACACCTAGACGGCTTGGGCGATTGAGGAAGCTTCGGCGCAATTGGTGATTGTTTGCGGCCGACTTCGACGATTGTGAGGGCTTGTACCCAGCTCGGCGGAGCGCCAAAGGGTAACTCTAGTGGATTGCTCGTGTCATTGAGTTACTCTCATTTGGGTGGATTCTTGTGGCGCCCGAGTTAGTGGGCTAGACTTGTCATTGCCTATTAGCGACCGAATCACCACTTGAGTAGTCGACACAACGAGGACTAGCTTGGTGGCAACCAAGTGAATCTCAGGAGAAAAATCGATTGTCATCTTGTCTCCCGGCTACTCTTTGGTATTCATTGTGATTAGTTTTCTACATTGACATCCATACATCACAAGGCATCGGTATAACAATCACCTCCTCTCTTGCATTAATATTCATTCATATCTTGTCTAGTTAGCTTGCTAGTTAGCTTCTTTAGCAGTTGTTCTTGCTAGCTTGTGCTAAGTGTTTTAGGTTCTTGCTATTGATTGTTAAGCACTTAGTTAACTAGAATTGAATTGGATAGGTGACTTTGCACCTCAAGTAGAGCTAGAGCAAAAAGCTTCGCTTAAGTGTTATCTAACCTTTTGCTCTAGTGCTTTGTAGAATTTTTATTAGGCTATTCACCCCCTAGCCATCTAGGACCTTTCAATTGACATATCGGATTACTGAGCGTGCATTGAGACCTGATATGCCTTGCTCAAAACAAAAAACGGATTGGGCAAGAAGCAGCCCACAAAAATAAAACAACAAAGATAAAAAATCGACAAAAAAACAGACAACAGAACATTAGAAATTTCGATTATCTAAGGGGGCGTTTGATACAGCTTATGGAGCTGCTTCCAAAGCTGTTTTTCAGCTTTTGCAACCAAACGGCTCAAATGAAAACACTTATCGTGAAAAGCTCCGCAAAACCCGCTGAGACAAGCAGGCAGCGCGCCGTGAAGCTGAAAATAGCAGCTTGCTCGCACTTCTTCTGACATCGCGTGGGTCCAGACCCTTTTGTCCCGTTCATGTGGCAACCCCGGGTAGAGCTCGGGCACTGACTGCAACGGCGAGTAGGAGCTCGGGCATGACGGTGAGGTGGAGCTCGGCCGCAGGTTGCGACGGCGAGGCAAAGCGGGGGTGCAGGACGCGACAAAGCGGAGCTCGGGCATGACATCGCCGTGGAGCTCGGCCGCGGGCCGTGACGGAGTTGAATGGAGCATCGACCACAACGAAGCAGATCTCGGGCACAAGGGCGGAGGGCCACGCGACCGCTAGGTCGCTGGAGCCGGTGCAGGGGCGGAGGATGCAGGGCCAGAGTCCCAGAGATGGGGCGGAGAAAGTTCGCCGCGACGTTGGGACGCGACGCACTCGCCGAAGACGGGGGCGGAAGGCAGCAGGCTCGTGCGCTAGAGTCAAAGACCGCATGACTGCGTGAAGCTGAGCTGTTTTTATTGTAGAGGTATTATTTTCACTTCAATAATTTGCATACCAAGATAAGTTGTTTTACCAAATGGGTCACCAAAACAGCTTCAACTCTATTGCAGAGCTGTTTTTCGAGCTAAAGCCAAATAAGCCCTAAATCAGCTTATACAATACTAGGTGATAGCAACTGTCCTTTTTTTTTAATCCTCATAATTAGGGATACAAGTGGGCTAGCCCGCGAACCCACATATAGGCTTAATTTTTGCGGGTTCAAACGGCAACCCACAAAATTAAGCTTATATCCTTACTAAGTAAATGCCCGTGCGTTGCCACCGGAAATATAATACCATAGTGACATATATATATATATATATATATATATATATATATATATATATATATATATATGAGCGTGTGTTGTATCGTTAATTAAAAAAGACATTGTAATCGTGTCGTTGGGAACAAAAATATTACATAAGTCTTAAGAACAATAATTAAAATATAACTCTAAATTTCAAGTTCAAGATATGGAGTATGACTCCTTGTATATGAAGTATGCAGATGGTTGAAATCGTAGTTGGAAGTATCCTGCATATAAAAATCATTCATTAATTTTTAAAGCTAAAGTATTGTTAATATCTTGAAAAAAATGTATCGATGAATTACCTTTATTATGTAGTTATGTAGTCAGAACCTCTTTATATACAATATTCTTTGTGAATATATCCTTTATGAGTTTCTTCTTCCCCTTTCTCTTGCTCACGTCCTTCTCAGCAGGCGGCACGACCATGATCTTAATATTTGATTTTGTCATGGCTCTGGATAGCGCTACATACAATTGATCGTGTGAGAATACTAGTTCTGACAAGTATACCCCGACGGTAGGGATAGTTTGTCCCTGTGCCTTGTTAACGGTCATTGCAAACCTGAGCTGAATAAGGCACTGCTTTCGCTTAAATTGGAAAGGAAACATCTCATCGTCTGATGGACATAAGGGTATGCGAGGCAGAAAAAACCTCTTTCCAGCGTGTTGTCCCAACACAATTTCTGCATCTATGGTATTCTTTTGGAACCCCCGTATGATAAGTCTGGTACCATTACAAAGTCCATTGGCGGGATCAATGTTCCTAAGCAATATGACCAGACAACCAATCTTTAGCTTTAACACATGTGGTGGTAGACCATTAGGCGTCAAAGTGTTAAGGAATTCCTGAGAATAGTAGTTGTGCGGATCATCCACCGCACCATCAAAGCTATGGTACACCATCTCATCCCTATTAAAATGACCTGTCATCTTCATATTAATCATATCTACACACTCATTCCGCGTTGACAATATCGCTCGAGAGGTGATATAATCTTTGCTTGACATATTTGCATTGAGGTTAGGGAATATGCAATCAATTAGAGTATCAAGGTCACTATCTTCCCCGGTGTGCAGTATGCATATATCATGAGGAAGACATATCTCATCATCGCTATTTGCCTCTTATGAACCCCCACCAACGTGCAATAGGTATTTTGCAAACCACGGGTCGCTCTTTGCCCTCATGTTGTGCACCAGTTTTAGATGTCGCATAGAATCCCAAAGGTACGACATCCGTAGAGAGGCACCAACCACCTGAGCTCTCGACCCTCTCCGAACAACGGGAAGAACCTGTCTGAAATCTCCACCAAACACCATGGTCTTCCCTCCAAATCGCAGCTCAGGTCGGTCCATTATATCACGAAGACTGTTATCCAGTGCCTCGACACCTTGCCTCTTCATCATTGTCACCTCGTCCAAAATAATAAGGGATGCAGTCCGAAGTAGCTTTGCGGTACCACTTTGTTTTGTGAAACTGCAAAAGGCCCCATCATCGATAGTGAGGGGAATCTTGAAATGCGAGTGTGCGGTTCTGCCACCAGGCATTATCGAGGCTGCAACACCAGATGTAGCAGTTGCCACAACAATTTTTCGTTGAGCACGAATAGTAGCGAGAAGAGCCCTATACAGATAAGTCTTTCCGGTCCCACCGGGACCATCCACAAAGAAGAGACCCCCGTGTTCGGTATCAACTGAGGACATAATCTCATCGTATGCAGCTCGCTGCTCCTCATTAAGAGTGTCTGAAAGAGCCACATCATCCTCGTTAGCCTCAATGTTAGCCTCCTAAAAAATCTCTCTAGGAATATCATGAAAGGCATCATATGTGTTGTCGATATTAGGAAGTGGATACAACTTTATATCCTTCTGCATTGATTGTAGAAGTTTTTGAATATCTATGAGGACCATCTGCTCCACCATAAAGATGGATTGATTATTACGCTTGTAGTCCTCTGACATTGCCTCCTTGTGTTTCTCCCATAGTCCAAACACATCATTGGGCTCACAAAATACCAGTATTATTGCAAAGAGCCTTCGTAGTGCATATGGCATCATCCACCCGGTTGCCTCAGCAAGGCTCTCATCCAGCGTGTTGTCCTCTTCGATTAGGCCCCTTTTTCTGCAGCTTCACGAAAGGTTGGTTGGAGTTCGCCATCAACGGTCCTCAAATACTCAAAGGAGGTTGCACCTGCCACGTGGTTCAGGAGAACCCTAAGATAGTAACGCTCCCCCTCGGCTAGATTGGCAGACACGATTCTCCCAATCTGTCGTAATATATCACGACGTGCCCTCTCTTGCCAAAATTTCCCATGTGCTTGCCATGTATAAAACTCGGGAAAATCTCGGTACAATATACCTCGAGCCGTTTCATTTGTTCTATTCATCTCAAAGTATGCCGTAAGCATTGACTTTTCAACACCAGGATGATTAAGAACTCGTCGGACGCCTTCGCGCTTGTGAAATGACACCATGTGCATGTCTGGAAGATGGAGTTGCAAGGACAAAACAGCAGGGTACCTATCACTCAGATCAAAACCATATATCCTCCATAAGGCTTCTGGAGGGGTTACCCATCTAGCATCTCTGTACTGTTTGATCTCATCAATGTTCCCTTCACTGTCCTCCTTGTCAGCCTCTCTCACAGCCACAGATGCTCGGTCATGCCCCTTGTAGATGTACTTAAACGGATACTTGACTGCCTTGATGCTCCCACATGCTTCAACATTGATGTGGCAATTGAATAGACGGAGAAGATACGGATTGTAAGGCACGACCCATCTGTTGTCAAGCTCGTGGTCACAGACCTTTTCATTTCGACCATTGTCACGTCGTCTATAAACAGGGTATGAATCTTTGCCTTGTATTGTGACGTCACAGAAAGGTCGAGGGTAACGATTCTTGCATGAATCACGTCCCTTTGTGCATGGGCAATTGCGATTAAGAACACCGCAAGGGCCATGCATCATATGCTTGGTAACCATCTGGTACAAGACTGGATACTTCTTCTTGTTAGGGAGCTCAGCTGAGATGAGGAGATCATACTGCTCTGGGCATCTGATCTTGTACTTCCTGTCCATGATTAGTAAAAAATGTGCGTGCGGAAGACCCCTCTTTTGGAACTTCACAACATACACATGTGCTCGAACCTTTCCAAGGATATCCTTTTTAAGTAGCTTATCCTTTAGCTCTTCTAGTTTTGCTTTGAAGACCCGATCAATGAGATCTGGACGATCCTGTGGCGTCTGGCCAGGGTAGAGTTCACGCTTGATCTCATCCTAGTTCTGGTTACATGTCATAGTGAGGAAGATGTCCGGTTTACCAAATCTTCGTACCAAAGCCATGGCGTCCATATATCGACGCCTCATGTCACGTGGTCCTCCAATAAATGATGAAGGCATCACTGTCCGCTTTCCAACAGCTTCTGCTCTACCTTCACCTGCATGCAGGCTATCCACCAATCCTTGGTATAGATCGGCCCTAATCTCTCTCTGATGGTTGCGTATATAATCTAATCGAGAGCTCTCAATCTTGATGTATGTGTCAACAACAAACTGTTGGAACAAACGTTTACCGTAAAGTATGGGGTTAAATATTCCTGGACGCATCTGAAACTTGTAGCAGTAGTAGTCACGCACAGACACACATAGTCTACCAGCCGAGTCTACAAAAAATAAGTCATGAATTAGAGTTGTTTGTAAAATTACAATTAAGGTATATGTATGCGAAATATTAAATAACAAACATGTTTCTTCTTCGGACCCACTACGAGCCTTCTGTAGGGCACGATACTCTGCGACTTCTTCCATACTAACTCCTCTCTTCGGAATATCCATGTGCCAACCAAGCTCACCCTTAGGGAAGAATAGAGGGTACGAAAGAGCATCATAACATCCTTGGTATGAGCGAATGCCGTGTCTGCTTCTATCTTTCCCATTTAGAATAACACTATTCTGAAACTGACTAAGGAGTTCGCTTCCCTCGATCCAAACAACAGCCACCTCTGAAGCCAATGGCACGTTGTATGTTCTCTGGTCCAACTGCTGATCAAGGTTTATTGTGACACAGTAGTCCTCGAGGTGGTCTGCTTGACCCACACTCCTAAGATGTTCTGAGTATGGGTTGTCACGAAGGATAGCCACAAGCCTCTCAATGACTTCATTGTCTTTTTGGCACTGCTCTTTACGACTTCGACGATAGCGGTGCTCAAGTCTTGGATCATCGTCGTAGAAGTAAAGCTCAAGATGTCTGGGTTCCTCGCCATCTTCTTTGCCAAATGACCTTATGTTGTGATAGATCTGGCCGTGCACACGGAAGGTGTATATGCCACTGTTTTTCATGCTTGCAGTAGCACTATCAAGGCAACAATATAGAGAAGTGAAAGAGAAATGACCATTGAAAAACCTAATGTTGTTACAAAAGTGCCTAGCATCTGTGTCATTACTTGACCAAAGCCTCATAAGCTCATCAGGTACATTCACTTCATTGAGTTGGACCTTTCCACTGCGACAACAGAACCCAGGTGGTTCATGCTCAAACCTTTTCGCATCACAATGCTTGCAATTTGCAACATTTTTTAGCATATGTGTATCTGTAGGCATGTTACTATACACATTTTCATATCGGTCAGGTACATCAGGGACAGAAGTTGTGTCTTCATCAAGGCCTGGTTGGACATCGTCATCATCTTCCTCATCTAAAATGTTATTTAACCCACAATTGTAGTTCAGATAAAATAGTGGAAGATTTGATTTTATTTGGTACTTTGCACAAATACCTTGCCCAGCAAATAGGTATCCCTCATCCTCTTCCTCATCCTCTTCAAATATATCTCCCTCATCATCATCTATGACCACCAAAGATACATGAGTTAGTAGAAATATATGGGTAAAAACAAATAAAGGAGTACAAGTAGTTTTTAGAAGCTAGAAAATAGTGTAAATTACCACTGTCAATAGATAGTGGTGTCGTTGGTGTGACAGTTGTAGCCTGAAGGTTGGGTCCCGTCCTTTTTGATAATCATGGAATGACCATAGACCAGTTAGATACAATATGGTATACAATTCACCTAGATGGCATAATGAGGCATTAATATTTACCGTTGTTGATCACGACTGATTGAGGCAAGGGTGTGCTCTCATGAAGGTGTTCCTCGACCATGAAATCACCCTCTTTATTGCATGCCCTTGTGTTGGAACCAATGCAAAGCTCAAACTTTGTGTTATGACGAGTTAACAATGCATGTCTTTGTCCAGATGGAACATGTGATCTATGTGTTGGCAATATATCAGTTGATCCATCATCACTGACTATCTCATGAGGTGGAGGAATATAAAGAGGTGTTGCATTGGACTCTGGGATAACCCAATCACTGGAGTGTGTCGTGGATCCATGAGCTCCGGATGTAGCCACAGTGGGCCACACAACCTCAGGAGTATACATCGGGTTTTCCACGGCGATAGACTCTGGGTGTAAGGTGTGCTTCCGCTTCTCTTTGAATTTTTTGTCAGATAATTTCATTGTCTCCTTACGCTTGGCTTCACTATTATGAAGTCTTTGACGCTCACGCCTTACTTCCCTTTGTTCAGAAGTCATTTTTTTTACTTCGCACTATAGTCTCTCCTTTGTGGTGCACTTTGCACACATGTTTTATCAAATGCGGGAGTATGGAGATTGTTGAAATCAACACTGCTCTCCTTCTCTATAGTCTCCATTTCTTGTTCATCTATCAATGTAATCATATAAATACAACCATTAGCTCTATCAATGTAATCATATGAATGCAACCATTAGCTTTATTGACTTTTGCACCATTATAATTTTAGAAGATCTAAAATATTACATGGTAATTGAGTCTGACAGGAATCATTCGTATGCCCCATTCATCTATTTCAACAGGATCAACATTTTCCTTATTTGATGCAATCTCGTCATCTAGCAAAAAGTTACACATTATATATACATGAGCAAAAAGCATGTTAATTAATTCCTACATGCGCAAATAACTCAATATGTTAGATTTGTTACAATCGGTTGATTCGGTGACATGTTTTTTTCTTTGATGGTAGGATTCACGACGCCTCTTATTAATTGCATTCTTTTGGTCTTGAGACATTGCAAGCCATCGAGCTCTATCCCTTTCTCTCCTGCGTTTTTTAGCATTGTCTGCACAATAATTTTTTAATAATATAAGTTCAACATGTCATAACACAATATACAATGTAATACTTAATAGCGTGTTGCACTATCTTACCTTCTTTAGAGGTGTTGTTTTTGTCTTCCAATGGTGTACGAGAACAATTATTTTCCATTGTACAAATCTATAATAAAAAATAAACACAAATAAAAAAAGAGCAATTTAGTTCCTGACACAAACACTAAGTAATAATAGCAATAGCAATAATATCCAAAATTGGTTGGCATTGCAAAAGCAAAATATTATTTTAAAAACTCAGTTATTATATCTACATTTTTTTTTTCTGAAGATACGTTTAACTTAAACTATCTATACCTTGTAGATCTCCATATTTTTTTTGTAGATATGCCAGACTAAACTATCCAATTCGTGCACTCTAATTTTTGTTTGGTTGAGGAGGGTAGGATCAATCCATTTTCTGTTTGGTTCAAAGATACTAAAAGTACGATCACTGGCTGACATGTGTGGTCCACATGTCAGTTTTTTAATTAATTTTCTTTTCTCCGTCCTCTGCTTATCCTTTCCCTTCCCTTCCCTTCCCTTCCCTTCCGCATCGGGTGCCCGCGCCAGTGCCGCCGGGAATTCCTGCGGAGCTCGCCTGAGGACCGCCGGAGCCCGACTGGGGAGCCGGGGGCCGCTTGGGGAGCCGGGGGAAGGGGGGCTCCGGGGTACGGGGGAGGTCGTGCCCGCGCCGGCGGCGTCTGCAACTGCGTAGGCGCGTGGGGAGCTCGTTCCTGCACCAGGGAGTTCGCGCCTACATGGAGTCCACGTCGGCGGAGGCCTGGATCCGGGATGGCTGCTCGCCGTCGCGACTGCCGGTCGCGTCCGGAGCGGCGATGCTCGCCTACATGGAGTCCACGCCGGCGGAGGCCCGGATCTGGGATGGCTGCTCGCCGTCGCGACTGTCGGTCGCGTCCGGAGCGGCGGTGCTGTGGCTCGCCTCGCTCGCGCGGCAGCCGTGTGGCGACAGAGCCATGGCTGACCCTCGCCATCGCTTTGGTCGCAATGACGCCGTTGTGCTCGCCGTTCGCGGCCCGCGCCGTCGTCCTCGCTCCGCACAGTGCCAGATCGTTTGCACTAGAGTACCAGCGCACTCCTGATAACCTTGGCAAATATTTTCGATCCATGATGGTGCTGGATCTAAAAAACATGTATTTTTCTGTGAACTTATGTATGCCAGTGCCAGTGGAGCTCTCAAGAAGGTTAGTTGTACTGAAATTGTTGTTTTGATTCATTGACTTAGTTTTTTATAGCTCCTTAATGCATGTTTCGTCTGGAGCAGTTGCAAAAGGCAAACAAGTGTTTTGAAAAAGAACAAACGAAAGGTGATCTGTGAGGCCCATGTGACATTTTTACTGGCTGTGGAGGTTTATCAGAAGGGCTGCAGCAAGCTGGTATGTATTGTTAACACTAATGTTGTATACTACACAGAAGAATTTTTTTAAAGTACTAACTGATGAATGTATGCCTATGCAGATGTTGCATGACAATCAGATCATGACAACTCATACAGATGTTGCATGACAATCAGATCATGACAACTTGACCTGGCAAAAAAATGCAACGCATGGCAACAAGTCATACCTGAATCCTGACGATCTTGTGCTTCTGTTGGATGAGTTGGGTTGTTCAGCTCAGGGCAGCGGTGCACACTCAGCAATGGTGATGTGCTTAGGTATGAACGAACCACCTGCAAATGAAAAGAAGATAATACATTTCATGCAGACTGCATGTGTACATTTGAAATGGATGATGGATGTCCGATTCTCACCTTGTCTGGTTCGTCTAGGGCCTTGACGATGGCCTTGACGATGGCGGTAGGCGGTGCGGCTCGAGACGGACAAGTGGATGGACTGATGACGATGTCGGCTTGGATGGAGATGGCGGCAGGCGATGTGTGGATGGACCGATGACGTTGCGAGACGACCGGGTGATGACCCGACGGGCGGCGGCGGCGTCGTACGATGGCGGCAGGCGACGAACGGTGGACTGACGACGAGCCCGTCGATCGGGCAAGATCGTGTGACGGGCGGAGTGGGTGATCGTGAGCGATTGGGTGATGACCCGGCGTCAGCAGCGTCGGCGGCGGCGTGCGATGGCGGCAGGAGACGGACGGCGGCAGACGACGGATGGGCGGCAGACGACGGACGGTGGACCGACGACGAGGCCGTCGATCAGGCAAGATCGTGTGACGGGCGGCGTAGGTGATCGTGAGCGATTGGGTGATGACCCGGCGTCAGCAGCGTCGGCGGCGGCGTGCGATGGCGGCAGGCGACAGATGGTGGACTGACGACGAGGCCGTCGATCGGGCAAGAACATGTGACGGGCGGCGTGGGTGATCGTGGGTGATTGGGTGATACCCGACGGGCGGCGTCAGCGGCGTCGGGCGTGATCGTGGGCGATTGTGCGAGATTTATTTTCTGGGCGCTGATTGGGGACGTCAGTTGTTGGGATTTTTTTATTTTTAATCTGTAACTTGATTTTTATCCTTTTTTCTTTCCTCCTTAAAAAGCTCTCTGTCTGGCCCACTTGTCGGCACCGTAGAAGATGCCGGGCAGCATTTACGTCGGGCTGGTTTCGCTTCCGCTTTTTAGTTGTAGAGAAGAGACTCATAATAGAAACTCTCTTGCAGTTGCTCTCACTGTCCCAACTCCCACCTAGGCTTCTTCCACGCAGCCCACCTCGGCCCACTTTCACGGCACATCCAGCCCACTTTCACCGCCCCCAACTCCGGCGGCTGCTCCTCCCTGCGCGAGGTGGTGTGTGATTTCTCGTCCTTGCCACACGAAGCCTCAATGGGTGGATGCTGACCGTGTTGACCCCCCCACGCGCGTGCCGCCTGCTTCGCGTCTTCTCTCATCTCGAAGCTAGGGTTTTACCGGCCGCCGCCGCCATCCGAGTCTCCTCGTCATCGTCCTCATCTTCCCCTGCCGCCGCCCCGCCTCCGATGGATGCGCCGTCGGCATGGACGGCCCTGCGGGTCCGCGAGCAGTACATCACCTTCTTCGAGTCCAAGGCACACACGAGGTGGCCGTCGAGTCCCGTGGTCCCCGTCGACGACCCCACGCTGCTGTTCGCCAACGCTGGCATGAACCAGTTCAAGCCGGTCTTCCTCGGCACAGCGGCGCCGGACTCGCAGCTGGGCCGCCTGCGCCGTGCCTGCAACACCCAAAAGTGCATCCGCGCCGGCGGGAAGCACAACGACCTCGACGACGTGGGGAAGGACACCTACCACCATACCTTCTTCGAGATGCTTGGGAACTGGTCTTTCGGGGACTACTTCAAGGAGGAGGCCATCGGATGGGCCTGGGAGCTTCTCACCCAGGTACACCTTTGCTTCCCAATTCTAATTGAGGGTTGATCGCTTCGAGGTTAGTGAGTTGGATTTCCATGAGATTGTTCGAGGCTGCAGGTTTAGGAGGGAGCTGCTTATGGTAAGGAAAGTTGGGGCCCTTGCACTAAACATGGGTTTTAGTCTATTTCAGGGTTTTAATTCAATGATTTGGTAGACACAGGATGGTTAAAATGGGTTTTTGATTTGTGTGGTGATCTGGTATTCCAATATTTAGAGGCACGTTTCTGGACTCCTATATCAATATAATAAATATAACAAGATGTTTTTTTTTGTTATCTATGTACCTATTTGGAAATTTTTGGGATAGACGAATTGGTTGTTTGGAGCTGAATTTTTTATAAATTCGTAAGAAGCATAATATTTTTCGCTGATTCTGAGCTTAGCTACCTCTGTTTTAAATTTGAAAGGAAATATGCTCTATATTTGTCTGTGTAATGGTTTTAGAGCATCGCCAACAGTTTGCTAAATCACTTGCCATCCTTTAAAATTTGGCAAATCAATCAAAAAACACTCTCCAACAGTTTGTCAATTGGACTTGCCAATTCTACACGCTTGCCAAAAGATTGCATCGGTTTGCCATTTTTGTGAGCGCGCATCGGCTTGCCATCCTCTCGCCCGCGAGTCCTCTCGGTTTCCCGCATGCAAGTTTCCTCCACATGCAAGTTTCCTTCCTTTTTAATCTTATTTTTTTGGTTTGGCAAGTGAGAAATAGCAAATTGTTGGAGATGACCTCTTTCCAACTTGCTAAAACACAAGATTTAGCAAGTGAGAAATAGCAAATTGTTGGAGATGCTCAGTGTTGGTGTTTCTGAGCTGATTGTGATGATCATATTGCATTTTGAATGATTGTAGTCTGCTATAAGTAGGTAATTACATGAGTGAGTACTATGGTCTCATTGAATTAGTATAGCCTTCGGTAGCAAATAAACTGGGATTTAAATGATGGGAAATTTGTACTCCAATTTATAGGTTGTTTTGGCTTTTCTAGAGACAACTTTTACTCGTATATCTAGGTGCATAGCTTAGGCTATATACCTAGAAAACCCAAAAGGACCTTTAGTTTGGGACGGGGTGGTACAAATTACCAACTGGTGTATGAAACCTTTTTATGACCTACTGATTGCTATGTCATGTATTCACAGGTATATAAATTGCCCACTGATAGAATTTATGCCACATACTTTGGTGGTGATGAGAAATCTGGTCTTGCTGCTGATGTTGAATCGAAGAACATTTGGTTGAAATATCTACCGAAAGAAAAGGTTCTGCCTTTCGGCTGCAAGGTATAGTGCATGGGTTTCATCTCTAGCCTAGCCCAGTATGCTTGGGACAAAAAGGTTTTGTTGTTACTTGTCTTAATATTCTTTTTATTTTCTATTTGATTCATAACAAACAATTGAAATGCATTGCTTAAACAGGATAACTTTTGGGAGATGGGTGACACTGGTCCTTGTGGGCCATGTACTGAAATTCATTTTGATCGCATTGGCAACCGTGATGCTGCTTCCTTGGTTAACAATGATGATCCAACTTGTATCGAGATATGGAATCTTGTATTCATTCAGGTCAATATGTTATTCTTTTTATCTTTTCTTTAAGTAGCTATTTAATCCTAAGTGCCACGTTTCATACATCTTTGTTAATTCTTTCTATGTACTGACATAGTGGTTTCATTTTCAGTTCAATAGGGAGGCAGATGGCACATTGAGACCTTTGCCAGCAAAACATGTGGACACTGGGATGGGCTTTGAGCGTTTAACTTCTATCCTTCAGAATAAAATGAGCAATTATGATACAGATGTATTCATGCCAATATTTGATGCCATCCACCAAGTATGTTTGCCATCTGCACACTTCGTACTTCAAGTTACTTTATTTATTTATATTTACGCACAGGAGTGCATAGTATTCTATGGATATGCATTGATAATTTGGTACGAAACATGTAATTGCAGTTGGCTGGCGATGAAATTCAGCCATACTCTGGTAAAGTAGGTTCTGATGATATTGGCAAAGTTGATATGGCTTACAGAGTAGTTGCTGACCACATAAGAACCCTTTCTTTCGCTATTGCTGATGGTTCTCAACCCGGTGTGTGAACTCATTCTTAAAACACTTTTCCTTTTCCTATTTCAGTTCAATTATATTTCTAGGGCTTTCTTTTGCAGAATGATATTCCCCCTCTTAATATGAGTTCGTCTGTAGGTAATGAGGGAAGAGAGTATGTTCTGAGGCGCATACTTAGGCGAGCTGTTCACT
The DNA here is from genome assembly GCA_022036555.1 of Microstegium vimineum. Taxonomy (NCBI): domain Eukaryota; kingdom Viridiplantae; phylum Streptophyta; class Magnoliopsida; order Poales; family Poaceae; genus Microstegium; species Microstegium vimineum. Next base: position 15,580,360 of record CM039129.1, on the reverse strand, counting down.
TTGGTCATCAGAAATTGAAGGCAAAGCAAAGATTTTTTAGCTCGTAAGAAACAATCCATGATTTGTGTAATATGCCATGCCTTTATCTAGAACAATATGTTTGCATAACTCTATTTGAACATGGAATGCTACAAACATATGTTTAAGAGGGATGGATGTTGCCATATGGTATGACGACAAGGATAAGCTTTGTGTTCATTGTACAATTGGTAAAGTTACTATGTTTATTGTGAAGTAAGGCACAAAGTAAGATTTTGGATGTTTGTGCACAAAAGTTTTCTGCCTTGTGATGTTTTTACTCTTTGTTCATGATATGCAATTTTTGCCAGTGTTGTTTATTTAGGTACTGGTGTTATATTTATTTTATTCTTGTCCCAGGATAGTTCTTCTGGTTTGAATATATTTTCAGAGACTTAGTAATGCCTTTTGTTTTACCAATCTTATTTTTCGTAACTTGATTACCAATGTATAAATTGATTAGCCCTCTACTTCTGTATTGAAAACTACACTATTTTCTTACTGGATGTTGTATTCTTGAGTATCAAGAAAGCTACCTTTTTATTTTATTGATTTTACACATGTTTAATGTTGTATTGTTGACCAATCAATTACTAAATATATTTTCTTATAGTTTTGCTTCTGTACTATGGACCGATTAATTACTAAATATATTCACCAGTTTTTATTCAGTGGTTACTGTTTCTTGGGTCTACTGAGTACTGACAACTTATATTGTGTACATGTTTACTATATTTGACATCAATATCAAATTGAGGTTAAATGATGTTGAAGTTTAATACATGATAATTAATTCATGGTTGGTAGATGTATTTGTTCCTTTTCCTTGTGAAAAGCAAGATCTTCCCATATAAATCACTCTGAGTGCAGTGGGTTATTTTTTCAAAAAGACAGTGTCATAGCATATCTGAGCTGTGATATGTGTCATGAAGGTGCAATAACATACAAGTATAGTGATTTATGTCGAGTCTTTGGAGTAGTTCTAGGATTCTTGCATCAGTATTAAGTATATTAGGTACACATGTATAAACATATAAAATAGCTAATGCTCCATATCACTATGTATTGTATATATATTAGTTTGTAATGCTACTAAACCTGGGAATGCATCTGTCTCTACTAAAATATCCAATCAATAGCTTTGCTTTGATTTTTTAATATGCATATCCCTTAGAGGTCTGACGTGATTTACTATTGAAATTATAATATTCTTGAACAGGCTTGTAAGTGTTTTTGTCCAACTGATGGGTGATGTATTTCCTGAGTTAAAAGACAATGAAAAGAAGATCAAAGATATTATTAGAGATGAAGAAGAAAGTTTTGAGAACACTCTAGCAAAGGTAAATATTAGTTTCCTTAAGTTTTTTTTTTTCTGACTATGACATCCGTTTATTATTTCACTAGAGCATGAATCTTCTATTTAAGAAAGCTGCGGATGCTGTTAAGGATAATGGTGGAATTATTTCACTTAAGCATGGATATTCTATTGTAGGTTTTTTTTTTTGGTATTGTTTACCTCTATTACCACTAGTGCTGCTGTTGTATTTTTCAGGGTTATGAAAAATTTAAGAAAGCTGCGGATGCTGTTAAGGATAATGGTGGAACTGTACTTAGTGGCATGGCAAGTGATTTTGGTTTTTGAATTTCAATGCGTCATTTGTTTTTATTTTCACTCGAAGATAAAAATGCTTTGTTTTCTGAGGTAAGGTTGGTAGGGCACCTCTATTCTGTTGTATTGTTTGCAGGGTTCTTCTGTGTTTTTCCAACATGTACTTGTGCATTGTTAGTCTGATGTAGCAACAGTGGCCACTGAATAGCCCAAGACATCTAAATTGGTTATTGTGGCATCATATTTAGTGCCTGTTTGTTTCAGCTGTAGATTGTGAAAAGCAGTTTCTAGATTGTGGAATTGCTGTAGCTTGTGCGGTAGTCCTTTTATTTAACTTTGTTTGATATAATGCTTGATAGTCTTTTGTGTGTTGAGGGTGGGGGTGATGGAGTTCCTTTCTTCTCATTGAGTCTGATGCAAATGTTTCTAGAACTGTCATGCATAGATCTTTTACTATGGATGAAGGATGATAATCCAGTCTTATTTGTTAACCGCACATTGACTGCACTGCACGAACTATTTAAGGGTGCGATTTTCAGGGTGAATTCATTAGCCTGGCCAGAACAACCCAAATCTATGGCTTGTGGGTGCATGTCCATGCTGTTTGGTGCAAGGCAGCCTGTGTTGTGAATGATAGCCATGTTGTATGAGTTGGATGTGTCGATGCTGTTTGGTGCAAGGCAGCCTGTAGTGTGAGTGATAGCCCTGTCAAATGAGTTGGATGTGTCGAGAGGTCCAGGCCCTTTATATTGTTGCCTTGGCCACTTGATGGTGTTTGGTGTGGTTACCCCCTAGTTTGAACTTTATTTTTTCTTCTTTGGAATTTGGCTAGGTCATCATAGGTTTCTTGTGTTGGCTAATAATGGTGGAATTTATAACCGTGACTAGTTATTTTTACAATGAAAACAACATTGCATAATTAGCATAAGTAAAAATCTATCAATCCAGAGTACATCACAAAAGATTTAGGTGCGCATTCATCCAGATTACAACATAATTAGCATATTTGATTTATGGACTCATTAAACCTGTTGGGCCAAGCTTGGGCATGGGGTTCTTCTTGCACCATCTGGGCCAGGCACTTGCTTGTTTGGCAACCGAAAACTGTTGTGCTGCATGAGTGGACCTGGCTAGTGGCTAGGCATTCCTCCCTATGAAATGGTGACTGAGTTTGGTTGCCTTTACTTTTGATGTACTTAACTAGTTCATTTATTCTTTCAGGATGCATTTGTTCTTTGGGATACTTATGGTTATCCAATTGATTTGACTGAGGTTAGTTTTACATTTGTTATTTATCTATTAACCAGCTAATTTGCTAGAACATTTTTATGTTTATCATGTATTATTATTATTTCTTTGCGTAGGTCATGGCAGTTGACTATGGACTGACTGTGGATAAGGAGGGTTTTAATGCTTCTATGGAAGAAGCGAGGCAAAAAGCTAGAAATGCTCGTAACAAGGTTATTGTTATGTTTCTACTAAGTGTAGAAGTTAATCCTAAGAGTCTCTTGTGGTGCCATTAGTTATCCCATTATTTTTGCTGTTTGTGTTTCTGTATTTGCTGATAACATTTTGTATTATCTCTATGTTACTGGTATTGAAATCTGTTTTCCATGTTAGTTATTTGTTTATCTTTTAATTCATGGTAACTGTTTTTCTCCCCTTCAATTTTTACTATATATGTTTCTTTTTGCAGTCTGGAGGAAACTCTATTGCTATGGATACGCATGCTACAGCGCAGTTGCGCATAGAGGGGCTTGACAGCACTGATGATAGCCCAAAGTTTCTGTGGCCCAAGGTTAGTTAGACCTTTTGTTATCTTACACATCTATACTTAGTTCCTGTTTGCATCCTAGGGGATTCTAGAATCTGGATTCTAAAATCCAGATTTTGGATAATAAAATCTCTAACTGTATGAGTCCTCGTTTTTTAGTTATGGATTCTAGATATTTCAAAGAGTTTTTCTCCCAAATACCCCTCAGCATTGCATTCAATTAGCAGAGTTGCCTAGGTCCATGTGAATTGTATTTCATCTCCACCCCTGTGCCCGTTGGTTGCCGTATACCCGCACCACTTCTGATCTGTGCCAGGTTTGGTTCTTGTCTCCTACAAATATCGTCCTGCTCCATGATGCGCGTCCCTTCCCAGGCCTCTCCATCGATCAACCATTACCACAAAGCATGCATGTTCGACGGTTTACAATCCACGGGTTATTTGGGTCACACGGTTTTGTTCCCTTCTCTGGCATGCAAGGCTGCCGGCCGTGGTGATGGGCTGCAGGCTGCAGCCCATCGCCTGCAGGCTTCTCTCCTTTCGAGCCGTTCCTCTCCTGTCCGCCTCCCTGTGCCTGTCTTTGGAGCCACCACAGTCGACGCTCCTTGCTGTCGCGTTGCCAACCCGAGCTGCGCTGACGCCGCGACTTGGAGGTCCATGACAGGCGAGGAACAGCTCGCCGAGCACCTTACCCGTGATCATGCCGTGGTGGTGGAGGTCCATGGCAAGCTTGTGGCCCGACGGCAGCCCTGGCGCAGCATGCCACAGCCACCCTGCCTTACTGCTGATGCTTTCGGACCACCATGTGCGAGCACACAAGGGAGAAGATGAGCTGGACGGGTTAGACGGTTTCAGACCGATGTAGAACCATCCCGTAAGAGCTTCTCGATATGGTTTTCTGTGGGTTGGTTTGGTGGGTTTTGTTGGGTTGGACTGGACCATGTACAGGGCTGCTGTCTGCTCTCCCTGCCGTGAGAATCCCGTAGAGTACATGTGGATGTCGTAGTGTGAAGCGGAGGGCCCAAATCTGTAGAGGGGAAGGGGAATGACGACAGAGGAAATGTGTGTATCAGTGAGTAAATCCAAACTGCACCATCGTGCGATCTAACCCGCATAGGTGGTTCTATGCCACTCACACGTTAGGTTTTCTTTTTCCCGTGATGTGGCTTGCTGATGTTGGAGCTGCCTGCATGGCCACGAATACAGCCGCTCTGATGACCAATCGGATTGCACGGTGCTGGCCGCCTGGGGATCTAACACGTGTGCTTGTCATGCCGTTGATAGCTGTCGCGTACATCGCTCCACGCCGCACCCAAAGTCGGCTCAGGGCTGCTTGTTCACGCTCCTCAACCTTGCCGAAGCAGCACCGATCAGTGGAACCGAGTTTTCTACTAGTGGCGGCGGCTGGGTGGGGTGGAGGTGGCAAGAGCATCTGCATAGGTGAGAACGGCACAAGATGGCACGGGAAGATAAGGGTAAGGGCAAACGTGACTATTCGCATGTACTATCCTGCTTTATCTGGGTTTGGAGAGAGATTTCCATTATTCTGGCGTCGGATTTCCAGAATTCTACCCATAATCCGCCTTGTTTGAATGCCCGTAGATTTTTTATCTGGATCCTGAACTCCCAATGGATTCAGATGGGCCCTTATTAGTTATAGCCAACTTCTGGTTCTTCCCACACTTTTGATATTTGTTATTAACCATTAGGGTTAAAAGCCAATGTTTACTATGTTTTTCTTGATCTTACCATTAAGATTTTGTAGGAACATGAAAGTGTGGTGAAGGCTATCTATACTGGCTCAGAATACATTACTACAGCTACTGGTGATGAGGGCTTTGGGCTTGTGCTGGAAAGTACAAGTTTCTATGCCGAACAGGGTGGCCAGGTACACCATGTCTATATCAATGCAATAGCGATATGAAATCTGGCATTAAGTGTTTTTAAATTCACTCTCGTCTGGCTGGCAAGTTCTGTTTAATTGTTATTTTCAGGCAGTTCTTGGATAGTTACTGCTGGTGTATTTGATCCAAATGTGCCGTTCTAGACTTGTTTCAATTTGCCAAACTATTGTCATGTTAAAACATTTCTGTTTGTAACTTTATTTTATCTGTAGCATTTCACCATTTGAAACATAAAGTTTGTACTGTCCCTCCTGATCTTGAGACTAGAATTGTAGTGTGGGAACATTGATGCATGACTCTCAAGGTTCTCAATGTTACTTTTAATCTTGAAACTTGAAACATAGTGTATATTTGTTGGAAATAATCCTGTGTCTAGATGCATGCATGCTACTGTCAAGATTCATAGCATTTACTTTAGCTAAATTTCAACATGGAGTAATAGGATTAATAGGCTCCTTATTTGGGTAATATTCTGCATTAATTAGGAGGCTATCACAGCAACAATTGTAGCTCACGGGTCACGGCTGCCTATATATGAGAGAGAAACAGAAAATGAAGTCATTTTCTAGCCACCAAGCCCATTGTATTTGTGTGTGCTTGTGTGTTAATCGGGGGTACTCGACCACCGGGAGATAGGGATTTAGTGACTTACCAACCAATCAGACATTGAGGGCAAGACATACCATACAAATCACGGCTTCGGCTGCTGTAGTCCTCTAGCCGAGCCACTACTAGCGTGTGTGTACAGTTCACTTTTTTTTTTTGTTATGGAGCTATTCTCTTTCTTTTATTTTTATATAGTATAGAGAGCGGTAAATTAGTGCTGTTCTAAGGAAGTGGTAGCTGTATTCCTTAGTATCCTGTTGGGGGCTATCTTCCTTTCAATAATTTCTATAGCTTGATGTCATTATATCATGGCAATAATATACTGCAGTTTACATTCAAAGTTATATGCTTTTTCAAATGTCATCACTGAGACATACATTAGCTAAATCTTTTGGATTAACATGGATTTTCTGGCATCAAGATATTTGACACTGGGAGCATTGAGGGGTCTTTTGGAACTTTCAACGTGAACAACGTCCAAGTGTTTGCTGGATATGTTCTACATATTGGCTCATTTGCAAAAGGTTCCAAGGTTTTGTCTCTTGGTGATAGTGTGATATGCAAGGTGATACCTCTTACTAGCTACATGTTTGCACTGAATTAGTTCATATGTATTCTATCGTATTTCAATATGGCAAACTCATTGGTAGGTTGATTACAACCGGCGCACAATGATTGCTCCAAATCATACGTGTACCCACATGTTGAACTTTGCTCTAAGGGTATGTTTCTACCTTGTCCAAAATTGATGCAGTTGCTCTTTTTCTCTCCTGATGATTCTGCCATTGCATCATAGGAAGTACTTGGTGATCATGTTGACCAGAAGGGTTCAATTGTTCTACCGGAGAAGTTGAGATTTGATTTCTCTCATGGTATTGTGGTTCCTTTGTATTCCACTGACTGAATTTCATGAGCTCGTTTACTCAGCTGTTAATTCATATAACAGGAAAACCAGTCCAGCCTGAAGATTTGAGAAAAATTGAGTCCATAGTGAACCAGCAAATAAAGGACAAGCTGGGTGTATATGCACTTGAAATAAAATTAGAGGATGCGAAGCGCATAAATGGTCTTCGTGCTGTGTTTGGTGAAGTAAGTTTTCTTGCTCATGGAATGTTAATGTTTCTTTTTTAGCTAGTTATTAATGGGGTTCACATATTGATTTTGTAGATCTACCCTGATCCAGTAAGAGTTGTATCAGTTGGTCGCAAAGTAGAAGATCTGCTTGCAGATCCTGATAGCAAAGAGTGGTTATCCATATCGACTGAACTATGTGGAGGTTTCTTTTCAGCTCTCTGCTATGTAATTCTATGTTTCATGATTATGATATCTAAAATTTTGTGTATATATCAGGTACACATATCACAAACACAGGTGATGCCAAAGCATTCGCACTCTTATCTGAGGAGGGTATTGCAAAAGGTGTCAGGAGGATAACAGCCGTGACTGCTGGATGTGCCACCCAGGCTATGGAGTTGGCATCATCTATTGATTCTGATATCAATGAAGCATCTCAGTTGGAGGGAGCTTTGTTGGAAAAGGTATTGAGCATTTATCCTTTTTTTAGGGATTGTCTCTACTGGAATTGCAGTGTTGACATAGCATGCTCAGTTGAGTGCTACAATATCAACCAAAATATGTTTCGTGGGGTCATTAGAAACATTATTAATAAAAGCGGTTCTGATGCATGTCTTATATTAGTAATGTTTTATTCTTTAATAACCACTAGCAAACATGCCTGTATGTTGTAATGGATGTACAATTTGTTGCACAGTACTCATGCCAATGAAAATGAGCAAGCTATTTTTATTGGATTTTATTGGGCTTGGCCCAACCTTATAAATCAAATATTCTCCTTCGTCCAGATAAAGATGCAATTATAGCACAGTACCAAGTTTAAGTATCTTAAGTTTGACTAACTATATATAAAAAAGCATCAGTATTTATGATATCAATTAAGTATCATCAGATTTGTCACTGGATATATTTCCATAGTATACTTATTTAGCATTAGAAACATTAATATTTTTCTATATATATTGTTGGCCAAACTTTAGGCACTTCAACGAAGAATACACCTAGAATTGCATTCTTTTTGGGATGGAGGAAGTAGATTCCATGACCTTTAATTAATGTTAGTGCTATACCATACAGAAAATTGATAGGAGATACACTCAACTTAAATATGTGGATATTGTGTGCACCTGTTATGAGTTTAAGAAAGGTGGAGGGCGAACCACATGCTTGCCACGACATGAATGGGCTGTCAGCCAGGCCATAAACATGAGTAGTGCAGCACCGACAAAGGTTTTGCAGCTCCAAACTTGAAGTGAGAAAGGCAAGAGTGATGGACGACTGAGGGATGGATGGATGGTGGAGGAAAAAGTGAGACCGAAGAAAGAACTTTTTGCTCTTTAATATTGTATATAGATGTAGATATAGGTAACATGGCACTCTGGTTCAAAGAGATGTGAGGGATGACTGGCTGAGGGAAGGAAGAGGTGTGAGAGATATAGATGGTTTGGAGAAAGCAAGAGACGGCAGACACCCACTCTTTAATAGGAGGTTCAATGCAAATTGTAGAATGACTAATGCACGAGTGGTATAGAATTGTCAAACCACATTCTCTCATTTAAAGTGTTTATTATAGAATCTGGTTGACACCATTGGGCAGGTTGAAGGACTGCATCATTACAGTACTCCTGTGGATTCTTAGACCTCTTTGTATTTTCTGCTGAGATATATATATCATTCTAAGATTACCGTCTAATATCAATGTCTCTTTATCAGAAAATTGCTTCCATCAAAAGTGGCCTGGATGCAGCTGCTATCCCTGCTGCGAGAAAATCTGATTTGAGAGGCAAGGTTTCAAAGTTAGAGGTCTGCAAATGTTTCTATTTCGGATCTCATATATGCTCATGTTTAAGAAAGAAGAATCACCTACGTCATTTATGTTCTCTTTTTAATGAAAAGTAACCACCTAATAATTTACTCCCTCTGTTTCAAATTGTAAGCCGTTTTGATTTTCCTATACATAGTGTATATTTAGGTGTATAGCAAAAGCTATGTATGTAGCCAAAATGACCCACAATTTGCAATGGAGGGAGTCATAATTTAGTTTTAGGATGATTATAACTGTTGCATGTCTCAGGATGAACTTAGGAAGGCAAAGAAGAAAATGGGTGAGCAAAATATACAAAAGGCTGTGAAGTCTGCAATGGATGCCGCAGAAGCTGCTCTTTCAGGAAATAAGCCCTTTTGTGTTACTCATGTTGACGTGGGTCTTGATACCACGGCTGTCCGGGAGGCGGTTATCAAAGTCATGGACAAGAAGGTACTTACATTGTTCATTTTCGCTTTATTGTTAAAATAATGTTAGTGAGTAAATTGCTATAGTACATGGCATGTTGTAGTAGAACTATTTTGTCACATCTCAAGTCTTGGATATCCTGGTGAAATTTTGGATGTCTTGGCCCAGGGTTTGCCTATAATGTTATTCAGCACTGATGAGGCATCAAACAAAGCTGTTATATATGCTGGTGTGCCTCCCAATACTCCTAGTGGCTTGAAGGTGTTGGACTGGTTAACACCTTCAATTGCACCACTCAAGGGAAGGGGTGGTGGTGGCAAGAACGGCGTCGCCCAGGGTCAGGTGTGTGAGCAATCGAATCGATTCCCAGAATTTTCTATGGTCTTGGGTGCAAGTCGTCAAGTAATAAATGCCTAAATCAATTCTGTGACTCCTTTACTGCAGGGAAGTGACGCTTCTCAGCTCAAGGAAGCAATGGCACTTGCGAACAGCATTGCTTCAATGAAGCTCTGCTGATTGGTGATAACTGGTGCACTGCCCATGGGGTCTTGTGCGTGGCTGCTGTTGGATTACTCTTCGCTTTTAGTTTTCCATTTACCCAATGTACTTAACAGAAGTTCAATGGTGTTCACAGTTTCATTTCTACTTACCATACAATTGGAACCACAGGACATGTAACAGCGCAAAGCTTGTTAGTCCGATTTAACGAAAGGTTCTATACATACAGAGGGTTCCTTTGGCGAGCCATCGTTTAAATTTCGCTTTACCTGGTTTGTTATATTTAGCTCCAAGGACGGCTTTGTGTTCACACATATAGTATGGTAAGTGTTTTTAGATCAAAGTCATTCACCCAATTTTATTAGAAAGCGTAATGAATGCCCATAATCCGCAAACTGGGGAAACCAGTTTTACTGTTTAGCACCACGAAAGGAGATCAACCATCCTCATAACGAACCCTAACCAGAACTTCAACATCTTGGGAATCCAAGCAGCCAAAAGCAAGTTCTGACATAATGTTGATAAGACTCATCTTGGGAATCCAAGCAGCCAAAAGCAAGTTCTGACATAATGTTGATAAGACCGTCTCGAACAGTATATGGCTCTTCAAACCCAAAATGCATCTTCTACTGTTGAAAAATGCCCTCCAACATAGGTAAAACAAACACCTATTTTGCATACGAGGAGAGAGACAACACAAATAAGGGTCCTCTCTCCGTCATCTCTCTCGACTAAAATCAGGCGCCGTCGACCATGGTGGGCCCGTAGGAGGCGTCGGGGTGCGGTGCCCGCAGACGCGACGACGGGGCGGTCTCGGCGAGGAGCGCTGAGAGCGGCGGGGCGCGGCTAGGACCACCAGGAGCGGCGTGCGGTCGGATCGGCGAGGAGCGCCCAGAGCGGCAGCGCGGCGAGGAATTGCTCGGTAGGGCTTTGCCGGAGCGGCGGGGCGTGGCCGGACCGGTGAGGCGGGCTCGACGAGGAGCGCCTGGAGCAATGGGGTGGGCTCGACGGGGCTCTGCCGGAGCGGCTTTGGCGAAGGCGGGGCACGGCGATGCGGGCTCGGTGGGTCTCTGCCGCAGTGGCTCGGCAAGGAGGTACCGGAGCGGGAGGGCGCAACGAGGAGCAGCTGGAGCGGGCGGGCGTAGCGCGGACCGAGGAGCCGCCAGAGCGTGCGGCGGGTTGCCCTGTATTCCCATGTATTTGCGTTGGTTGTTGGAGAAGCCCAAGTTTTGTGTTCTTTACTTCCTGCTGTGCGTGACCCAAACAATGGAATGGGTATCGTGTGTTGTTGGAGATAGTCTAACAACAATCGAAAAGAGATGTTGATGTGCAGGCTCAGCGAACGTTTGTCGCCATCATGTTGATCATCTCATCTGCCGTTGAACTTAGCTTTGGTTTAACCATTGGGTGTTATGTCTTAATAAGCAGTGAGTCTTGTATATCTAGTGGACATGCCAACACATTCTTGTTGAACACCAAATCATTATTGTTCTTCCAAATAGTCCACATAACATCTTTCAATGAAGTTTTCTTCTTGACCATTGTCTTGGGAAAAAAGGAAAAAGTCTACATCAACCCTTAAGGTTTGGATAGGTGTCTCTACTTACCCCCTTCAAGTATAAAACTAGGTATTGGACACATTAAAGCTTATAAAACCGGTCAATCTACCCCCTAGGATGGTTTTGCTAGGTGTTTTTACTTGCGTGGGCAGTGGTTTTGTTTGCTGGCGCGCTGAGATGGACTATGATGTTGATGTGGACAATTGATGAGTGGGCCCACTTGTAAGTGACAGGTCCTCTCACTGATAGGTAGCTCTCACCCGTCATCCCCTACCTCCAACTCCTTCGACCTCCAGTTTCTGCCCTCGTGGTGGTAGTCTCTGAGGCACGACTCGAGGTTGTGCGACGGCAGTGCCACGAACAACACAACGGTGACGATCTACCATGAATGCCTAGCCGTCACCACAACGATGTTTGGGTGCTCCCGTGCGGCGAGGAGCAACCGAGTTGGCGCTCTAGCTACTGGAGAGCTCTGGTGAGTGACGACGGAGACCAAGCATGGTAGATCACACCGGTGGAGACCACAATAGCAGGGATGGAGTGGGGAAGGGGTCAAGATAGCGCAGCCGCTAGCGGCCATGGCGACTTACACTGGAGCTCGAGAATAGTGATTCAACCATGAATCTACTAGTAGGTGTTGTGGATCGGGTTCTCCATGTTCTTGCGAGTTCACAAGAACTTAAAAGAGGAGAGGAGGCGCCATGAGTGGGGGAGATCGGAAGCTCGGGTCAACCCCGACCATGGTGGCGGCGGCATTGATTTGTTGCCAAGGAGTAAGCAAGAGGGCATGGGAAGGGGCAGAGAGGTGGCGGCGTACACGACAGGAGCTCCGGGCTACCTTTTATAGGCGGAGAGGAGGAGAAGGGACGGGTTGCAGAGGGCTCGATGACTATGCCATCAATAGCGATCAGTATGCATGTGCAGGATGGAGAAGTGGGTAGTTGGGTCCTTGCCGCTCGATCTTCGTGGGTGCTCAGACACGGGGAGAAAGCCTAATCCACGCACCTGGTCCGGATCGAGGTGGTTGAGAGTCTCTATGTGATTTTGGTAATTGAGTGACAACTTAGGTGAACTAATATGTTTTTAAGTGATATATACACAGGAGATTAGTTCACATATGATTGTGTGATGAAGGAGCTTATTGCACATGAAACATGACATGGAGTCATGTGATCAAGGTGGAGAAGATCAAGATGAGGCTTAGCTTGATGGACCGGTTGCAAGTGTGAAGGGCAAGCGAGTGATGCTTGGCGCCGATGGACCAAGGCAACGGTGAAGAGCAAGTGAGGTCAAGATCGATGAACCAACACAGTCATGTGATGATATGGAGTGGATCATATCATTTGACAAGTGGTTGGTGCATGTGTTGCATCAACATTGGAGAAGGAGATGGAATGGAATGCGCAAGGCAAAGGTATAACCTATAGAGCATTTAATTTCACCGGTCATAGGTGTGTAGAGAAGTTTATGACCGGGTTTAGGATAGATAGCCGTACTATCAAGAGGAGAAAACTTGTTTGCATATCGGTTATCTAGTGCCACTATGAGCGATCTAACTTTGCGATGAATTAGGATTGAGTGGCGTGGTGAGAAGCAAGTAAAAATGCTTTGAAAATATTTGTGAAAATGCTAACACAATTGCACAAGGTGAAGAACACATTTGTGTTAGCACATGAGAAGCAAGGAAGAAGAGGCAGCTCGGTTTGGAACCCTAAGGGGCTCAGGACGCAAAGTCCGGATGCAGACCAGACGCCAACCGGAACATTGGTCTTGTGACCAGAGGCAAACCCTAGCCCTCGGCCTCTCTGGACAGGAGGTCCGGACGCTGACTCCGGTCGTGGGTCTGGAGCTCGGCGCTCTCTGGAACCTCTCTGGAGTAGAGGTCCGGACGCACGTGTGTTGGTCCGGTGTGGCACTGTTGAATGCGTCCGGAGGTGCTGCGAGCTCTCGGGTGTTCGGGGAATATTTCCGGACGCTCGGTGAAGTGCGTCCGGACCCGGTGAACAGTAGCGTCCGGAGGACACGTGGCGGCGATCGGTGAGCGCGCCAACGACTCTTTCAAATGGGAAGAAGGGTCCGGACGCATGTGGTATGGTCCGGACCCCCTATGAACTTGCGTCCGGAGGTACGCAGGAAAGCCCAGTGAAGGGGCAAAACGGCTAGTTTTGTTTGGGTGGCTATTTATAGCCCTTGGCCGGCCCTTGGGGCTGGTTGAGCACCTTGGGCATTTGTTTCCTTGGTTGTGCTTGGTTTGGGAGCCCTCTAACTCACTCATACTTGATAGTGTTCATCCGATTGAGTGAGAGAGAGATTACTAGTGCGTTGCTTTGAGAGATAGCTTCGTGTGGCACTAGGTGATCGAATTGCAAGCTCGTGGTGCTTGTTACTCTTGGAGGTTGCCACCTCCTAGACGGCTTGGTGGTTTGTGGCTCCGTCGAAGCACGCAAGAAGATTGTGCGTGGCTCCGGAGAAGAGATTTGTGAGGGGTGTTGTGCTCGCCCCGCGGGAGATCGCGAAGAGCAACTCTAGTTGAAGGTATCGTTGAGTGCCCTCATCTTGTGTTGGTTAGGCGGCAACCCTTGAGGGGGTTAGGCAGTGAGGCCTGTAAAAAGTCGTAAACCTCCAAGTGAGTGAGCCGATACAACGGGGACTAGCTTGGTGGCGACCAAGTGAACCTCGGGAGAAAAATCACCGTGTCAACCTTGTACATCTTCGCGGTGGTTTGCATTCTCCAAATCACTAGCTTGTATTTACTTGTTCATACTTGTGCTAGTGCTTTAGTTGTTGCTCTTGTAGCTAGTTTAGCTTGTGTAGCTTTGCTTAGTTACCTTCTAGCTTGTGTAGCTTAAAAGTAGCTCTTGAGTGGCTAATTGGCTTGTGTAGCCTTGTTAGTCACAATGCTTAGTTTGTGTAGCTAAGTAAGTTGAGCTCTCTAGTTGACTTGTGTAGTATTGCTAGAGAGCATTGCTAGTGAGCTTAGGTGCTTTGTACTTTGCTTACTAGTATGTGTAGGAGCTCTCGGTGTGCTTAGAGTACTAGTTGCTTAGGTTTGTGTGACCTTGCAACCTAGACTTGTTTAGGTGAACTTCCTAGCTTGGCACCTTAGTTAGCATAATTGACATACTTTGCTAGGTGCTAGAGTGATAGATAGAGGGGTGTAGTCTTGGCTAGACCGATAGTTTTAATTCCGCAATAGATTCGGTTAGCCAAAGCGATTAAGTTTTAGAAAATACTATTCACCCCCCCTCTAGTCCGCCATCTCGACCTTACAAGTGGTATCAGAGCTTGGTCTCTCATTTGTGGTCTTTACCGACCCAAGAGGATGGCGACTTATGGGCTAGATGTTGATTGTCCACACATTTTTGATGGCACACACTTTGCACGATGGAATAATTGGATGGTGTGTAATTTCAAATTTATTGGCCCTCAAATGTGGTGGATCGTAGATGTAGGCTTTTCTCATGTGTGGGATGAAGAAAACCTAACCCAAGCACAAGAGAAATGCCTAGATCTAGAGATCCAAGCTACTAACATCATGTATAGATCTTTGACTCAATGCATATTTGGAGAGATCATGGACATAAAGACACCTCATGAGATTTGGTCCTATCTCATTGAAAAATATGGGACGGTCTCAAGTGATGGTGATGAGTTAGTGGCGCATGAGGATGTTGAGCATGACCACAACTTGGTGATTGTGGAAGAGTGCTCCACCTCATGGTCAAGTGATGATGATAAAAGATCAACTACAAGCTCACTTGACAAGATTGATGATGGTGCCACAAGTGTTGCAAATGATGATGATACTCCATGCACACTTGGTGGTGATGAAGATGGTTCATGCTCGGTTGATGATGATGCTACTACAAGATCTCCTACATCACCACATTGCTCTATGTCAGAAGGTGACACTAAGGTATCAAATAGCAATGTTGTTGATCATGTTGATTCATATGATGAGCTTGTAGTTAAACTTGTTAGCATGAACATGTCTTTAGTGAATGAGAAAACTAAAACCTTGAAATTGGAAAAATAAATCTCATCTCTAAAGAAAATTTGTGAACAACAAAATAAAATATTTCACACTACTAGTTGTTCACTAAATGAGCTTAATGAAACTCATGAGGAACTTGTTGATTCTCATGAAGAATTAATTGAAATGCATGCTTCACTCCTTAAAGCTTCAACAAAGAAAATCTCAACTCTAAAAGACTCATGTGAAGAACATAAGCACTTACTTGATGTTCTTAAATCTTCACATGAAGAACTAAAGCTAGATCATGAGCACCTTCGTGTATCTCATGAGGCCTTGGTTCACAAACATGGCGATCTAATAAGTGAGTTGATGAATCTTAAAAAGGATGAAAGCTCATCACATGGGTCAAATGATCAATCACATGTTATTACTAACCCTTGTGATGTAGGCAAGAAGCATGTATCCACCTCTTGTGATGATTTACTTGATATATCATGTTCTTCACATATATATGCTTGTTCTACTTCTATGTCTTGTGAGACTAACCTTTTGAAGGAGAACATTGAACTCAAAAGTGAATTGAAGAATATGAGCAACAAGTTGGAGAGGTGCTACAACTCCAAAGTCACCTTTGAGCACATGTTGACTAACACAAGAAACTATGGTGACAAGAGTGGAGTTGGATTCAACAAGAGCAAGGGCAAGAAAAAGATAAAGAAGCAAGAACAAAAGAATCTATCTCATTTCATGTGCTTCATATGCCGTGATATGGGACATCTTGCAAATGGTTGCCCAAACAAAGAGAAGCTCAAGTTGAAGAAAGAAGAAGAGAGGCTAAAGTGTACTTGAATTTGTTGCCCTCATCACTTGACTCAACCTTGTTGCCCTTGTTGTACTTGAATTTGTTGTTGACCTTCTTGTTCTTGTACTTGTCTTTCTTTTCTTCGGGGCAAGCATGAGCTAAGTGTCCAAGTTTGCCACAATTGTAGCAATCCATCTTGGAGAGGGGCTTTCTTGAAGAGCTTGTGAAAAATTTCTTCTTCTTTGAGTCAAACTTGACTCCATTCTTGCTTAGCTTCTTTAACATCTTGGTTGTTTTCTTCACCATGAGAGCGAGATCATCATCATCATCATCGCTTGTGCTCTCATACACGACTTGCATCTTGTGCATCTCCGACGAGGATGCCTTGAGAGCCAAGTCCTTCTTTTCCTCCTTCTCTTTTTCTTTCTTCTTGGAGGAGGAAGATGAGCCACTATCACCAATCTTCATGTACATCTCATGGGCATTGATCTTGCCCAAAATTTGTGTTGGTGTAGCGGCGGAGAGATCTCCTTGGTGAAGCACCGTGACGATGTGGCCATACTTCTCAATGGGCAAGACACAAAGAATCTTGCGTACCACATCGGCCGGTTCCATTTGGTTGAGACCGAGCCCATTCAATTCCTCTACAATAATATTTAGTCGTGAGTACATTTCATTTGCATTTTCATTTGCATGCATAGAGAAAGAATTGAGCTTAGCCATAACCAAGTGATAGCGTTCTTCATGCTCACTCTTTGTGCCTTCGTGAAGTGCACAAATAGTGGTCCACAACTCAAATGCGTCTTTGGCATTACGCACTCGGTTGAAGACATCCTTGCTAATGCCACGAAAGAGTATGTTCTTTGCCTTGGCATTGTGCTTTTCAAAGTTGAGGTCCTCCGCGAAGAGAGTACCTCCCTTTGTGGCGGCTTTGAGCACGCCCACGTCAACGGCCTCTAGGTAGGCCTCCATACGAACTTTCCAATAAGGAAAGTCGTCTCCATCGAACATGGGAGGTGGTCCATCCCCATGGGACATCTTGCTCTAGGCGGTGAAGCCTAATTTAGAGCAACCTTGCTCCGATACCAATTGAAAGGATCAAGATGCCCAAGAGGGGGGTGAATTGGGCTTTTTTTAATTTCTAAACAAGAATTAAACCTATAAAGAGCCAATTAACCCCCTAGTGCCTACCGCTTGTGTGTCCTAGCTAGAAAGCGGTAACAAAGTAAAGGAAAGTGAAAACTTCCTACACAATTCTAGTGTGAATTGAAAGACAAGTGCGGAAAGTAATGCGGTAATAAAGAGCTAGGGAAAGAGATGCTTGACACGGCGATATTTTGCCGAGGTATCGAGGAGTCGACACTCCTACCTAGTCCTCGTTGGAGCACCTCGCAAGGTATAGCTCCCCCTCAATCCCGCGCAAGGGATGAGTGCTCTCTACGGGCTGATTCTTCGCCACTCCGGCTCGGTGAATCGCCCACAACCGATCACAACGTAGATGGAGAAGGGCCGCCGACAATCTTCTGGCGATCACCTTCCTCCGAACACCACCGGACCGTCTAGGTGATGTCGATCACCAAGAGTAACAAGCCTCGATCTTCGCTTGACTCACTCAAGCTTCACAACTAGAGGATGCACACTTGAACTCTTGGATGAACTAGAGGGAGGATGGATGGATTCGCGAATCACTCTCTCTCTCTCTAGGGCTCTTGCTCTCTTCCCAACCTTCTCAACGAACTTAGCAACTCAAATGAGCAAAGGCTAGGTGGGAGAGAAGTGGGAGGGGCTATAAATAGACCCTCTGAAAACTGCCTCGGGCTGGCATTTTAAGTTGGCGACGGACGCTCCGTCGACTAGGCGATGGATGGTCCGTCGCATGCCCAACGGCTAGTTTCTGTTCATAATTGAGGCGATGGACGCTCCGACGCCTAGGCGACAGACGGTCCGACGCCTCTGTCTAATGGCTAGTTCTGACACACTGTTCCCAGCGACGGACGCTACATCACTGGGCGACGGACGCTCACCCACAGCGTCCGACGCTGAATTCTGGCTAGGGTTTCAAAACACCCTCTCTGGAAGGTCGACGGACGCTCTCCGCAGCGTCCGACGCCTGGCCGACGGACAGCGTCCGACGCACCCTGGAAAACTTAGCCAGAAAACAACCTCTCTGGAAGGCCGACGGACGCTGTGGACTCAACCACCCAGCGTTCGGCGCCTTTGTCCGACGCGTCGGACAGCGTCCGGCGCCCCTGCCAGGAGCGTCCGTCGCCCAAAAAATGATTTTGACAACTCCGTTTTTCGTCGCGATGAATATGGAAGTTGTTCTAGGCTATCTTACGGTCACCATAGGCTTGCTTAGAGCTAAGGAAGTCAAGTGTACACCACATCTAAACAAGAAGCTTTCCTAAGTCAAGCTACTAGTCTCAACCCCTCTTAATAGTACGGTCAAAGGTAAAAAGAGAAAGCCCTATCTAATTCTAAGTGCCCTTCATCTCCTTATGGCACTTAGCCTATCATTCTAGGGTCTTCATTATGTCTCCTTAACAACCGAAACGATATCCATCTTGGGAGCTAAGTGATGACCTTTAGAGCCCATTTTCCTTGATCACCATGGCTAGGCTACACATAGCCTCTGTAAAACACACGTTAGCCATAATAATATTTAATTGTCGTTAATCACCGAAACCAACTAGGGCCATGATTCTTCAATCTCCCCCTTTTTGGTGATTGACGACAATAGAACCTCGAGTATGGATAAGAGTTTTGGTTAAGAATCGAGGGTGACTTGGAATGGTTGAGCAAGGGTTAGTAAGAAGGTAATGAAGTACACTTGCTCACCCAAGCCAAATCACAAAACATGGTACTTATGGATATGAATGAAGAAGCGGTACCTGATGATATTCTCAAAGGATGTATCGGAGTAAAACGCGGAAGCTCAAATATCGTTAGGCAAAGAGATATATCATGAACATGAAACAACTCACAAGATATATTAGAGAAACACAAGAGTTTGTCACATGCAACCATATATACATCAACAATCATCACATCACACATATAGACAAATGCATAAAAGAGACATGATGAAAGAGTATGGGGAAATAAAGCATACAAAGATCCAAATCCCTCCCCCTATCTCTATACTCGACCCTCTCTCCCCCTTTGGCGTCTAGCACCAAAAACTACGAGTCTGGGGCTGGAGAAGAAGGCGAAGTAGCGGCAGCTCGGCGATCCAGCATAATGAAGTCCTGAAGGTCGGACTCGTCTGACTCATCTGACACGGTCTCTGCTGGTGTAGGTGCAACTGGGGTGGCCTCTGAAGCTATCACTGGCACCTCTGGAGCTGCGGTCTCAACTGACTGTCGTTGAGACTCTGCTGGTGCCTCGGACGGTCCTGCCTCAGTAGTAGTGGGCCTGGGGGCCCGACGAGTGAAAACTCGAGGCGAGGGGGATCTGGTCACTGCTAGTGCCACTAGGGACACTGCCGCTGCAACCTCTGCAGGCTGAGTCTGACCAGGAGAGGACACTGCCACTGTAACCTCATCTGCTAATGATATGGCATCCGTCTGAACGGCAGCTGGAGGTGTGGTGACTGTCTGTGCCGACTGCTCAGGTGCGATCTCCGACGACGCAACTGAGGACTGGTGAGTGCCTGTCGCCGGAAGATCCACTGCGGTTTCTGGAGCTGGTGTGACCTGCTGAGGTGCTCCTGGGGAGTCTTCTCCCGTGATCTCCAGGTATGAAGCAGACAGATCTCGCGAGGCCTCTGCTAGTGTAGTTCCCCGGGTAGGAGTGAATCCCGTCTGGAACTCTCCGGGTGAACCTATCCAAGAGGACACCTAGGTCCTCGGAGTCTGGTACTCTGGAGAAGCTACTGGCGGGAAGGGAGGTGAAGCTGGTGCCTGACTCTGCTGTCCTCTGGACGGTAACGCTGGAGTGGGCACCACTACTACTGGAGGCTGCGGTGGCGGAGAGGTGAACTGCTGCTGCTGAGAGACTGCGGGCAACTGAAAGTGTGGCGTCGAGGTCTGCCCGGAGCTAGAGGCCAGAAGACGCTCAAGTAGAAGAGTCTGAGTCTCCTGGATCTCTGCCTGCTGGAGCTGGTAGGCTAGGAACTGGCGCTGGAACTCATCCTGCCTAGCCTGTGTCTGTGCCTGAGCGGCCAGCTGCTGCTCAGTGAGCCTCCGTAGGTCTGCAGCCTATCGTCTCTGCTCCTCTGCCTGACGAGATTGCTCCTCCTGCATCCTCGAGAGTATAGAAAGCAAGGTAGCCTCTGAGGAGTTGGAGCCTGGAGCTGGAGCTGCTGCAGCTGTGCCTGACCCACCAGCCTCGTGGTCATGTGTCATAGGTGTATACTCGTGCACGGGCTGGTAGTCCTCGTCCGAGCTGTCAGAGTCGAGATCCTCTCTAAACACTGTCTCTGCAGCTGTATCGATCTCGGCGTCCAAACCAGCTAGCTCTGCCTGAGCTATCTGCTCAACTATGGCATCGGCGACCTCGGCTGACTGTGGTGGCACTCCGACCTATCTCGTGCCTGGTCTGTAAGCTCTGCTGGGGCGAGGTAGCTGCCCATGAGCCACAAGCTGGCTCATCGAATAGACAGGAAACTCTGTAGCTGACCTCGTGAGGGTGACTCTCATAACCCCTGACCCAGTCTTGGCAACTACCAAGTAAGAGATCCAATGTGCGAACTGTAGCTGCCAATGACCTCTAAATCCAGCAGCTATGATGTCCTCGAGCTCGCTCACTATCAGATCCCATAGATCGAACTGCTCTTTCCGGACAATGTGAGCTAGGAGCCAAAGCTGAAGGCGAGTGATAGTATCCCTAGCTCCAATCCTGGGTAGAATGGTCCGTCTGAGAACCTCGTGGAGGATCCGAGCCAGAGGAGTGAGGTCTTGTGGCGTACGGCTCGAACCCTCAGTGAACGGCTGCTGAAAGTATGGACTGACAAAGTCTGTGGATGGTACTATGCCATCATGAGGTCTGCGAGGAGCCTCCTGATCCCCATAGCAAAGGCTGTGGATCCTAGTAGGAGAAGATCCGAGGTGAAAGAGCTCTCGGAACCTGGCAGCTGTAACCCTGAAGTCACGTCCCTTATATGCGAAGTGAAGGAACTCGTGATCAGGTGAGATCCACAGAGAGGCGTAGAACTGATAGACCCACTCCTTCTGATATGCCCCTTAGCGACCTATCAGATCTGTCAATCCCTGGATGTACTGGAGATGCTGCAGGATCTCTGGACCGCCGATCCCCTCAATCTGAGTAGCTGGGCACACTCTGTGGGCCCTGAGGGGAGCATCGGTGTCAACATACGCTCGGTAGAAGTCCTCGTGCACTGTAGTATAGAACTCTGGTCTGGCACGGGGGTCCCTCTGAGGTGGGAACCAGGACTGGAAGTCGACGAACCGAAGCATCTGAACTTGCTTCGCTGTAAGTGTCCTGACCTGGTGCCTCACGGGGTCTGGGAGCCGGGGTCCTGGAGGGCTGGGTGATGCACCTGAGCCTCGGGAACGAGTAACGCGACGGCTCATTAGCTCTCCAATAGAAGAGTGACCCGCGGCCTCGGTCGGCTCAGTCGCTGGGACTGACTCTGTCGCTGGTGCCTCTGTAGCCTCGACGGGCTCTGACACTGGAGGTGGAGGGGACTCACTATGCGCTCCACGGCGAGGTGAGAGCCTCAAGCTGGCGCGACGTCCTCCTCGCTCAGCTCTCTCGGCTGCCTCTGCTACTGCAAGAGCGGCTACTGAATCCGGATCCATGGCCGGTCTCTTGCGCTTCCTCGAGATAACCTTCTGTTTGCCCTTCCCGCGGTCAGTGGGTGGACGCGGTGGAGGTGGAGGGTCACCACCACTGCCGGGAATGGGACCTGCATTCTTCGTCCTTGCCATACCTCAAATCTATAACCAATCCACTGACAAGAAAGCTCAAGAGTCCAACCAACAACTCACTGCCAACCAACCACTGTCTCTGACCACTGACAATCCAAACAGCTGAAAGAGTGGCACGCCGGCCCTGGACTGTCCTCGCGAGGCTTTGCCTCGGTCCGTACTCGCGGGCTTTGCCCGAGTTCACTGACACTGCCCACTGCCTGAATCTCTGATCAACTGACCAAACTGACCCTGCTCGTCGGAAATAGATAGAGATATAAACCATAAGCATATAACTAGAGGTACGGAGCTATAGAGGCATGATATAAGATAAGGATAGAACGTGAACTGTCCAACTGCCATACCTCGAGCCTCTGACCAAAATGGGAGAAGAAAAGAGATTTCCCCGATCCGTCAACCGCACTCCGCAATCCGCAATTCAATCCACACTCTAAACAAAGCAGGGAGAGGGGTTTAGGATTTGGCAAGGTGATTTGCAAGACGGAGTGAGATTCACAGGGATTGAAAGAGAAATTCACCTATGAAATCGAAACCCGTCCAAGAAAGAGAGCTCCTCGGCCAAAAAGGGATGCACTAGCTTGGGTGGCAGAGGGAGAGATCCTGGCTCAGCAGGGAGCCTAGAGGGGTCGAGCAAAGGCGCAGGAAAGGCCTCAGCGGCGTAGGGCAGTGCAGGAAAGGAGCAGTGGCGCAGTGGAGACGAGTGGCGGCGCAAACGGCGGTGGCGCAGGTGCGGGGGACACTGCGGAAGGAGCCCGGCGGCGCAGGGAAGGGATCCACGGCGGCGCAAGGCAGGAGGCGGCGCTTGGTTGCTCAACGGCGACGAAAACCGGCGGCTAGGGTTTGAGCAGTGGCGCAGCGGCGAACTGAAACAACGGGCAAGACAGAGAGAGGATCGTGGGTTTTCAAAAAAAATTCGCCGATTAGTTCGCGACGGACGGTCCGACGCATAGGCGACGGACGCTCCGTCGGCATGCGACGGACGCTCGGGGAGCGTCCGACGGCATCGTCCGTCGGGCTTCCAGAGCCGATTTGAAACGCCCAGTCGCATTGACCGCGACGGACACTTGGGAGAGCGTCCGTCGCCCTTTCAGCGGGCAAATTTTATCTCAGGACGATCGCGACGGACGCTGAGGCAATTGACACCGAGCGTCCGTCGGCAGCGTCCGACGCCTTAAAAATAGAATTTTTCAAATTTTCTTTTTGCGTCTTTCTCCCAACCAAGTTCCAATCCCAATAAGATCAAAATAACACTTGATTGGACTTGATATGAGAACCATCTCTCAAACACTCATTTTCAATTATTTTGCCATAGGCTTAAATTTAGTTTTTAGCTCAAAATATTCGAATGGAAGCGCCAAGGAGTCATCATATGGCCACAAGAGGGGGTAATTGAGGAACTTGAGCTTGGAATTCTCCCCCTAAGTGGACTATCATAGAGGATGCTCAAGAAACTTAACCGGAAAAAAGAGGGCAAACAACACACATGCATATGCTTATGCAATTCGAAAGGTGAATCTAGGTTGCTTGCAAGTTTAAACCACGGTTAAGCTTTGTCACACGCTTTGAGGGCGGTTATCTTAACCGCGTTAGCCAAGCCTATGTGCATTACCAAATTAAACATGTTATATTACATATGAATGCAAGGTTCACACAAGATCATCTTTTAGTGAAATTAGAGTGATCAAGCACATTTAACTCGCTTCTCAACCTACAAAAGGTTGTTTCATCGAGTGGTTTAGTGAGGATATCCGCCAATTGCTCTTCGCTCTTAACTCCAACTAGTGTTATATCTTTCCTAGCCACATGATCTCTAAGAAAGTGATGGCGAATATCTATGTGCTTGGTGCGAGAGTGTTGAACCGGGTTGTTTGCAAGCTTTACGGCGCTTTCATTATCACACAAAAGTGGAACTTCTTTTAAAAACACGCCGTAATCAAAGAGTGTTTGAGTCATATATAAGATTTGTGCACAACTTGCTCCCATGGCAATGTATTCCGCCTCGGCGGTTGACAAAGCCACACTATTTTGCTTCTTTGAGGACCAAGAAACAAGAGATCTTCCTAGCATGTGGCACCCGCCGGAGGTACTCTTCCTATCAACCTTACACCCGGCGTAATCCGAATTGGAATAGACAACTAGTTGGAAGGGAGCTCCTTTGGGATACCAAAGACCCATGCTAGGGGTGTGCCTTAAGTACCTAAGGATTCTTTTAACCGCACAAAGGTGCGACTCCTTAGGGTTTGCTTGAAATCTAGCACACATACACACACTAAACATGATATCCGGCCTAGAAGCGGTGAGGTAAAGTAAGCTACCGATCATAGAACGATATAGAGTTTGGTCGATCGGTTTACCTCCCTCATCGAGATCGAGATGCCCATTTGTAGGCATTGGGGTCTTGATTGGCTTGCAATCCTCCATCTTGAATTTCTTGAGCACATCATAAGTGTACTTCTCTTGAGATATGAAGGTGCCCTCCCTCAATTGCTTCACTTGGAAGCCTAGGAAGAAGGTTAGCTCGCCAATCATCGACATCTCGAACTCCTTGGACATCAATGCACCAAATTCCTTGCTATGACCTTGGTTTGTTGACCCAAATATAATGTCATCGACATATACTTGGCAAACAAAGATCTCTCCATCTAGCACCTTGGTGAAGAGTGTGGTGTCCACTTTCCCGATCTTGAAGCCCTTCTTGAGTAGGAAGTCCCTTAGCCTCTCATACCAAGCTCTTGGAGCTTGCTTCAATCCATAGAGTGCCTTGGACAACCTATACACATGATTAGGACAATTTGGGTCTTCAAACCCGGGAGGTTGTGAGACAAAAACAAGTTCATTAATGAAACCATTAAGAAAGGCACTCTTCACATCCATTTGAAAGAGTTTCATTTTATGGTGTGAAGCATATGCCAAAAGGATACGAATGGCTTCTAGTCTTGCAACCGGTGCAAAAGTCTCCCCAAAATCCAAGCCTTCAACTTGGGAGAACCCCTTTGCCACCAATCTTGCCTTGTTTCTCACAACCACGCCTTGATCATCTTGCTTGTTCCTAAACACCCACTTGGTGCCAATGATTCTTGCTCCTTTGGGCTTTTCTACTAGTGTCCACACTTCGTTCCGGGTGAAGTTGTTCAACTCTTCGTGCATGGCGTTCACCCAATCCGGATCTGCAAGTGCATCCTCCACACTAGAAGGCTCAACAAAGGAAACAAAGGAGTGATGTTCAACATAAGAAGCAAGTTTAGATCATGTTGTTACCCCCCTTGATGGACTCCCTATGATGAGATCTTGAGGATGTGCTTGAAGCATAGGTGTAGATCTTCTATTGATCACTTGGGGAGGAGGTTGCGGTGCTTCAACATTGCTTGCTTCGGCCTCGGCTTGATCTTGAGGGATGTGAGTGTCTTCTTGAGCTTCCCTCACTTGATCTTCTTCATCAACTTGAGGCGTGTGAGGTGGAGAAGGATCTTGATTCGCTTCATCTTCAACTTCTTCCACCTCTTGTGGGTTGATAGCACCAATTGGCATGTTCTTCATGGCCTCCCTCAAGGGTTCATCACCTACATCATCAAGATTTTCATGCTCTTCTTGAGAGCCATTAGTTTCATCAAACTCCAAGTCATACGTTTCTTCAACTAAGCCGGTGGCTTTGTTAAATACACGGTATGCCTTGGATTTAAGTGAATACCCAACTAAGAAACCAATGTCACATCTTCTTTGGAACTTGCCCAAGTGTTGGCGCTTCTTGTAGATGTACACTTTGCAACCAAACACTCGGAAAAAGGATATATCCGGTTTCTTTTCATTCACAAGCTCATAGGGGGTCTTCTTGAGAAGCCTTTGGACAAATAGCCGATTGGCCGCATAGCATGCGGTGTTGATTGCTTCGGCCCAAAACTTCTCGGGGGTGTTGTATTCATCAAGCATTGATCTTGCAAGTGTGATAAGTGTCCGGTTCTTCCTCTCTACTACACCATTTTGTTGAGGAGTATATGTGGCGGATACTTCATGCTTGATTCCAACTTCATCACAATAGTCTTCAATCTTGGTGTTTACAAACTCGGTCCCATTGTCACTTCTTATCTTCTTGATCTTCACATCAAATTCATTTTGGGCTCTAGTTGCAAACTTCTTGAATATTGATTGAGTTTCTCCCTTGTCTTGAAGAAAGAACACCCAAGTGTATCTAGAGTAGTCATCAACTACCACCAAGCAAAAGAGATTGCCGCCAAGGCTAGCATAGGTAGTAGGTCCAAAAAGATCCATGTGGAGTAGCTCTAGAACTCTTGAGGTTGACATGAAAGCTTTGGTTGGATGAGTGTTTGCTACTTGCTTGCCGGCTTGACACGCACTACAAAGTTTATCTTTCTCAAACACCACATCCTTCACACCTCTAACCAATTCCTTCTTGACAAGCTTCTTCAAAGTTGACATTCCCACATGTGCTAATCTTCTATGCCATAGCCAACCCAAAGAACTCTTGGAGAAAAGACATGTTTGCAAACTAGCTTCATTTGAGGTGAAGTCCACTAGGTAGAGATTGTTGTGTTGAAACCCTTTGAATATCAATGATGAATCTTCAATCTTGGACACAACTACCTCATTTGGAGTGAAGAGACATTGGAAACCAAGATCACATAGTTGTCCCACGGATAGCAAGTTGAAGCTCAATGATTGTACTAGCAAGACATTTGATATAGATTGATCATTTGAGATTGCCACTTTGCCTAGACCTTGCACTTTGCCTTTTGAATTGTCCCCAAAGGTAATCTTGTCTTGCCCTTCACAATCTTCCTCAAGTGTGGTGAATATCCGGGAGTCACCAGTCATATGTTGAGTGCATCCACTATCAATCACCCAATGACTTCCACCGGTCTTGTAGTTCACCTACACACAAGCAACTTGGCGTTAAGCTTGTTGTTTGGGAACCCACACTTGGCGAGGTCCCATAGCCTTGTCCACCAACTCCTTAGCAACCCATAGCACTTTGGGCTTGTTCTTCATCTTTGGACCGAGAAAAATAACTTGAGGTCTACCCTTGGAGTCCTTGTTAATGATGAAGTGTGCATCATGAGCGAAAGACCTTATGTGCTTGGGCAAGGTCTTGGGAGGTGGAGTCTTGCATTGGGATTGAAGATGACCCTCTTGACCACATCCAAAGCACTTCTTGGGTTTGGGCTTTGGTGTGTCATAGTTGCTTCTCATAGCCTTGTTCTTGTAATAGTTCTTGGCTTCTATCTTGACCTTGGCCTTCATGATTTGGTTCTCCTTGAACCCAATGCCGGTCTTGTCGGTCTTCATGATAGTGTTCATCAAGAGCTCACTTTGAAGGTTGTGGCCTTTGGTGAACTTCTCCAATCCACTTGTAAGCTTGATCTTCTCAACCTTGAGCTTTGCATTTTCCTCTTTGAGAGATTTGATCAAGGTCATTGCATCTTTGTCATCTTGTTTGGCCGACTTGATAGTGAGTGGCTTGCTTGCCTTGAGGTTGATTAGCTCTTCCTTGAGCTTGGAGTTTTCTTACCTCATCTTCACATAGTTATCATGCTTGTCGGCCTCAACTACCTTCTTGCCCTTGCACTTTGCATTTTGCTCACTAGCAACTTCATCAAGCAAGTCCTCACAAGAAGTAGCTATATCACACTTAACAACTGGGTTAATAGCAACATGTGTAGCAAGATCATTTGAAAGCAATTCATTAGTTATCACAAGTGTGCCATGTTCATTTTTAACCTGGTTGTAGTCATCTTTTAGCAAGTTGTATCTTGATTGGAGCTCTTGTGTTGACCTCTCAAGCTTATCATGTTTCTCATTTGCTTGCTTGAGTGAGGCTTTGAGCTCCCTAGTGCTAGATGAGAGAGATTTATTCTCAAGCTTCAATTCATCATTAGCACTAGTCAAGTCATCAAGCTTAGCATGCAAGTTACCATTTGCTTTCTCTAGTGATTCACTTTTGCCTTTATACTTCCTAATGAGCTTAGTGTATTTATTGCAAATTTCAATTAGCTCATCATAGGAAGGTGCCTCAAACTCATCATCACTATCATCACTAGAGCTAGCCTCATCATCACTATCCTCTTTTTGTACCTTTTTGTCACCTTTAGCCATGAGGCATAGGTGTGTAGAGGATGAGCCCGGAGATGATAGAGGGGGTGGCGGTGGAGTAGATGAACCAATCACCAAGGCGACCACCTTTTCTTCTTCACTTTCATCTCCGGATGAGTCACTTGAGTCTTCAATGTCGGTGAGCCAATCACCAACAATGTAGGCTTTGCCATTCTTCTTCTTCTTGTGGAAGTTGAAGTTCTTCTTCTTCTTGAATGGCTTGTCATCCTTCTTCTCCTCATCACTTGACTCAACCTTGTTGCCCTTGTTGTACTTGAATTTGTTGTTGACCTTCTTGTTCTTGTACTTGTCTTTCTTTTCTTCGGGGCAAGCATGAGCTAAGTGTCCAAGTTTGCCACAATTGTAGCAATCCATCTTGGAGAGGGGCTTTCTTGAAGAGCTTGTGAAAAATTTCTTCTTCTTTGAGTCAAACTTGACTCCATTCTTGCTTAGCTTCTTTAACATCTTGGTTGTTTTCTTCACCATGAGAGCGAGATCATCATCATCATCATCATCGCTTGTGCTCTCATACACGACTTGCATCTTGTGCATCTCCGACGAGGATGCCTTGAGAGCCAAGTCCTTCTTTTCCTCCTTCTCTTTTTCTTTCTTCTTGGAGGAGGAAGATGAGCCACTATCACCAATCTTCATGTACATCTCATGGGCATTGATCTTGCCCAAAATTTGTGTTGGTGTAGCGGCGGAGAGATCTCCTTGGTGAAGCACCGTGACGATGTGGCCATACTTCTCAATGGGCAAGACACAAAGAATCTTGCGTACCACATCGGCCGGTTCCATTTGGTTGAGACCGAGCCCATTCAATTCCTCTACAATAATATTTAGTCGTGAGTACATTTCATTTGCATTTTCATTTGCATGCATAGAGAAAGAATTGAGCTTAGCCATAACCAAGTGATAGCGTTCTTCACGCTCACTCTTTGTGCCTTCGTGAAGTGCACAAATAGTGGTCCACAACTCAAATGCGTCTTTGGCATTACGCACTCGGTTGAAGACATCCTTGCTAATGCCACGAAAGAGTATGTTCTTTGCCTTGGCATTGTGCTTTTCAAAGTTGAGGTCCTCCGCGAAGAGAGTACCTCCCTTTGTGGCGGCTTTGAGCACGCCCACGTCAACGGCCTCTAGGTAGGCCTCCATACGAACTTTCCAATAAGGAAAGTCGTCTCCATCGAACATGGGAGGTGGTCCATCCCCATGGGACATCTTGCTCTAGGCGGTGAAGCCTAATTTAGAGCAACCTTGCTCCGATACCAATTGAAAGGATCAAGATGCCCAAGAGGGGGGGGGGTGAATTGGGCTCTTTTTAATTTATAAACAAGAATTAAACCTATAAAGAGCCAATTAACCCCCTAGTGCCTACCGCTTGTGTGTCCTAGCTAGAAAGCGGTAACAAAGCAAAGGAAAGCGAAAACTTCCTACACAATTCTAGTGTGAATTGAAAGACAAGTGCGGAAAGTAATGCGGTAATAAAGAGCTAGGGAAAGAGATGCTTGACACGGCGATATTTTGCCGAGGTATCGAGGAGTCGACACTCCTCCCTAGTCCTCGTTGGAGCACCTCGCAAGGTATAGCTCCCCCTCAATCCCGCGCAAGGGATGAGTGCTCTCTACGGGCTGATTCTTCGCAACTCCGGCTCGGTGAATCGCCCACAACCGATCACAACGTAGATGGAGAAGGGCCGCCGACAATCTTCCGGCGATCACCTTCCTCCGAACACCACCGGACCGTCTAGGTGATGTCGATCACCAAGAGTAACAAGCCTCGATCTTCGCTTGACTCACTCAAGCTTCACAACTAGAGGATGCACACTTGAACTCTTGGATGAACTAGAGGGAGGATGGATGGATTCGCGAATCACTCTCTCTCTCTCTAGGGCTCTTGCTCTCTTCCCAACCTTCTCAACGAACTTAGCAACTCAAATGAGCAAAGGCTAGGTGGGAGAGAAGTGGGAGGGGCTATAAATAGACCCTCTGAAAACTGCATCGGGCTAGCATTTTAAGTTGGCGACGGATGCTCCGTCGACTAGGCGACGGACGGTCCGTCGCATGCCCAACGGCTAGTTTCTGTTCATAATTGAGGCGACGGACGCTCCGACGCCTAGGCGACGGACGGTCCGACGCCTCTGTCTAACGGCTAGTTCTGACACACTGTTCCCAGCGACGGACGCTACGTCACTGGGCGACGGACGCTCACCCACAGCGTCCGACGCTGAATTCTGGCTAGGGTTTCAAAACACCCTCTCTGGAAGGTCGACGGACGCTCTCCGCAGCGTCCGACGCCTGGCCGACGGACAGCGTCCGACGCACCCTGGAAAACTTAGCCAGAAAACAACCTCTCTGGAAGGCCGACGGACGCTGTGGACTCAACCACCCAACGTCCGGCGCCTTTATCCGACGCGTCGGACAACGTCCGGCGCCCCTGCCAGGAGCGTCCGTCGCCCAGAAAATGATTTTGACAACTCCGTTTTTCGTCGCGATGAATATGGAAGTTGTTCTAGGCTATCTTACGGTCACCATAGGCTTGCTTAGAGCTAAGGAAGTCAAGTGTACACCACATCTAAACAAGAAGCTTTCCTAAGTCAAGCTACTAGTCTCAACCCCTCTTAATAGTACGGTCAAAGGTAAAAAGAGAAGCCCTATCTAATTCTAAGTGCCCTTCATCTCCTTATGGCACTTAGCCTATCATTCTAGGGTCTTCATTATGTCTCCTTAACAACCAAAACGATATCCATCTTGGGAGCTAAGTGATGACCTTTAGAGCCCATTTTCCTTGATCACCATGGCTAGGCTACGCATAGCCTCTGTAAAACACACGTTAGCCATAATAATCTTTAATTGTTGTTAATCACCGAAACCAACTAGGGCCATGATTCTTCAATTAGTTTCTGTGCAAATTTCATGGATAGTGGATAAGGGATACTTTGGTTTTGGAGTGGATCTTGTCAACACATGTGCAGCAGTTTTCAGCATGTACCTATGTGGAAAGATGTGAAATCTGGTAGCAATCTAGAAGTCCAATGAAGCTCAAATTTTTATGTCTACTAGATGACTTAGTGAAGCACATCTCCACCAAATTTCATGATCATTGGATATGTACTTTGGGATGTATGATATATTCTTTGAAGGGTACATAATCTGCCAGAAAAGTGACAAACATTGGATTATTCTAGAGTCACTTAGATTGAAAGGTCCTCAAGTTGGAATCATGTTTATAAGTGATTGAGGTACCTATGATTGCTTTTGGTTCAAGCTAGAAGCATGGCAAGCATTGAGTACAAGGCCATTTGATTGTGGAGTATACTTGGCACATGTTTAGTACTCAAGATGAAGATCAATCAAACAAAGTCATTTCAAGTGAGTATGAAGGATGATTCTTAGAGATAGGTCACTTCTCCCTAAGTGTAGGGGCTTGCCGCCGGTGAGGTGAAACCAAGTGTGGTACTTGGAAGGCTAACATGGAAGTGGTGATCTAGGGGTCATTTGGATGCTTAATTGAAGAAATCAATAGGATTGATCAAAAGAAAGCAAGCAACACCCAAAAGAGAGAGATTCATGAATTTAACCTACAAGTGGATATTCAAGTGATATCATCTTCTACATGTGGTACATCATTTGGTACTCTCTCATACAAGCAAAGATCAAGAAAGAAGCAAGTCAACCGCAACAAGAAAGTGCACTTGATCTTTAGTGGTTCTCAAATCATATGGGTGAAGAATGGAATTCATATTGATATTCATTGGTCTTCACCATGCTCTTAATTGGACTTCACATTGCTAATTGGAGATGAAATCTATATGACTATCCTCTACTCCAACATAGCAAAGGTGAAATTGTTTGACATATGCATACATATTGCTCTAAGACATGTTTAGTGCATATAGTCATACATAGTGATCATTCATTGAAAATCAAATGAATTTGATGATTATAGCCTACCACTATAGCTTGATTGAGTTATTTGATCTAGTGGTAGTATATGAGTATGTTCATGAGCTAGTAAACCCAAGTACTTGATCTATTTTGGATTGTATAAGTGACAAGTACAACCTCTATAAGATAACCACTTAATGCGTGTGAACAAGCTTAGAGAGGGTTTAAACTGGACTTGGAAGCTTATGCTATTCATTTTAGTTCAAGTCCAACATAGAAGCTCATGAAGATTAATCTAGTTCAAGCACAAGACAACAATGCAAATGGATATCAAGATGCAACGTACAAATGGAAACTAGACTTATGCTAATCTTTCAAAGAGTATCAACTTTCATATTGGTACTTGCAAAAGATGTCTAGTTCTAGCATACTTGTGATGATCCACATTGAGTTAATTCAAAATAATTCTACAAGTGGTAATCTCACAAGTGATATCCTACAAGCTAACAAGTGATCCTCAACTTTAAGTGATCAAATCAAAAGTTCTCTTGTTTGCAAAGCTTATTTGGATGACAATTGCTTTGACCAAAGGGGAATTGCCCTACTCAATGGATTAATGGTCAACGATCTTACATGAAGAGTCATTCCAATACATAAATGTTAGTGTCCATCAAAAAGTATCAACCATCTACCCTAGTGCAACCTTTGCATCAATAAAGAAGTGTTACCTTTTATGGAAATTGTTGACAAAGGGGGAGAGATTAGTGCTAAGATATGAATATATATTGGACATGCGCTAAAGGGAAGAGACATGGACATGGACATAAGGGAACAAGATCAAAGGATCAAAGTCTTGGACTAAGTGATGCACACAAGTAGGGGGAGCAAGCTCATGAACTTAATTGATGACATTTAACATGTGCATAATCATGTGCTTGCTTGCATATTGCATAAGTATTATCTTTATATATATATATATATGCATGCTTGTGTGGTGTATGCTAGTTATAGGAGTTGAATGATGACTTGATAAACTAGCATGCATAGGTTGGTAAGCTAGATATTTGTTCCTTCAATTGGTATCTAGAAACCGTGTTTATAATGTTGATCTCACGGGGTTTCTAGTGTCTTTGTGGTATCTAGCTAACCATGGTGGTGCTAATGATGAACTTCAAGTAGAACTACAATGAGTATCTTCAAAGGTTTTTCCTATAACCCTTAGCATCACTTAGTAGTCCTAGCACTCCCAAAACTCTTATTTATGCATGTGTGCAAGGCTTAAAACAAATCTTGTTGAGCACACATGTAGGGGGAGCTATCACTACCAAGTCGGATCTTGTGGCATTTATCCAAATCTTGTTATAGAGCTTAAATGTTGGATAAATGGCATAATGTCCAAAAATGATCTTAATTTCCATATCTTTGTAGAGTTGTCATCAATTACCAAAAAGGGGGGGATTGAGAGTCTCTATGTGATTTTGGTAATTGAGTGACAACTTAGGTGAACTAATATGTGTTTAAGTGATATATACATAGGAGATTAGTTCACATATGATTGTGTGATGAAGGAGCTTATTGCACATGAAACATGACATGGAGTCATGTGATCAAGGTGGAGAAGATCAAGATGAGGCTTGGCTTGATGGACCGGTTGCAAGTGTGAAGGGCAAGAGAGTGATGCTTGGCGCCGATGGACCAAGGAAAGGGTGAAGAGCAAGTGAGGTCAAGATCGATGAACTAACACGGTCATGTGATGATATGGAGTGGATCATATCATTTGACAAGTGGTTGGTGCATGTGTTGCATCAACATTGGAGAAGGAGATGGAATGGAATGTGCAAGGCAAAGGTATAACCTATAGGGAATTTCATTTCACCGGTCATAGGTGTGTAGAGAAGTTTATGACCGGGTTTAGGATAGATAGCCGTACTATCAAGAGGAGCAAACTTGTTTGCATATCGGTTATCTAGTGCCACTATGAGCGATCTAACTTTGCGATGAATCAGGATCGAGTGGCGTGGTGAGAAGCAAGTAAAAATGCTTTGAAAATATTTGTGAAAATGCTAACACACTTGCACAAGGTGAAGAACACATTTGTGTTAGCACATGAGAAGCAAGGAAGAAGAGGCAGCTCGGTTTGGAACCCTGAGGGGCTCTGGACGCAAGGTCCGGACGCAGGACAGACACCAACCGGACCATTGGTCTTGTGACCAAAGGCAAACCCTAGCCCTCGGCCTCTCTGGACAGGAGGTCCGGACGCTAAGGAGCGTCCGGACGCTGACTCCGGTCGCGGGTTCGGAGCTCGGTGCTCTCTGGAACCTCTCTGGAGTAGAGGTTCGGACGCACGTGTGTTGGTCCGGTGTGGCACTGTTGAGTGCGTCCGGAGGTGCTGCGAGCTCTCGGGTGCTCTCGAGTGTTCAGGAAATATTTCCGGACGCTCGGTGAAGTGCGTCCGGACCCGGTGAACAGTAGCGTCCGGAGGACGCGTGGCGGTGATCGGTGAGCGCGCCAATGGCTCTTTCAAATGGGAAGAAGGGTCCGGACGCATGTGGTATGGTCTGGACCCCCTATGAACTTGCGTCCGGAGGTACGCAGGAAAGCCCAGTGAAGGGGCAAAACGGCTAGTTTTGTTTGGGTGGCTATTTATAGCCCTTGGCCGGCCCTTGGGGCTGGTTGAGCACCTTGGGCATTTGTTGCCTTGGTTGTGCTTGGTTTGAGAGCCCTCTAACTCACTCATACTTGATAGTGTTCATCCGATTGAGTGAGAGAGCGATTACTAGTGTGTTTCTTTGAGAGATAGCTTCGTGTGGCACTAGGTGATCGAATTGCAAGCTCGTGGTGCTTGTTACTCTTGGAGGTTGCCACCTCCTAGACGGCTTGGTGGTTTGTGGCTCCATCGAAGCACGCAAGAAGATTGTGCGTGGCTGCGGAGAAGAGATTTGTGAGGGGTGTTGTGCTCGCCCCGCAGGAGATCGCAAAGAGCAACTCTAGTTGAAGGTATCGTTGAGTGCCCTCATCTTGTGTTGGTTAGGCAGCAACCCTTGAGGGGGTGAAAGGACCTTGATGTCGCCCAGAAGGACTAGAGGGGGGGTGAATAGGCCTGTTTAAAATAAACTTGCAAACTTTCTGTCAGCACAGGTCCGGCACTGTCGGCCTTGGGTCCGGCACTGCCGGGGTGCCCGGCACTGCTGCTCTAAAGCCCGGCAGTGCTGGTCTCCAGGACAGAACTGAGCACAATTCAAAATGTATAACTGGAATGGAAATTGTGCTTGAATGAAAACCTTCCTAGAGGTGTAGGGAACCTCTAGCACCACTTGAAAGTGGTAGCAACACACCCACCAAGTAGATTGGGACCAAACCCTAGAAATCACCTTGAGAACAAATGTAAGTAAGGCAAACAACACAAACACAAGTGACACAAGATTTATCCCATGGTTCAGCGTCGCCACCAAGGCTGGCCTAAGTCCACGTTGTTGAGGTTCGCCACACAAGGCTTAGGCTCGCCACACAAGGCTTGCCTTTCCCTTGTTCTCAAATCAAGAGTGAACTCTTGAAGTGAGGGGTGATTTACTAGCTACAATGAATGGTTACAAACCTCCCGGGGCTGCCACACAAGTTGACAAGCTCCACGGGCGACGCTCTAGCCGGCTAGGAGCAAGCTCCAAGAGTAACGAATGCAATCCACCGACTTGAACGCGAACCAAGTGCTCTAGACAATGAAGAACAGTTTGGGCTGCTCTCTAATGGAGTTTGGAGGCTCAATCTCTCAAAGGATTGGAGAGGAATCAAAGGGAGAAGCTTGAGGGGCTCCAATGAAGTTAGAGAGAGGGAGAGAGCTTTCTGTTTCAGCACTAGATGGGGAAAGGTCGAGATGACCGTTGGGGGCAGCAGGAAGGGGAAATAAATACCCTCTGTTGTCCAACGGACACTTCAAGTCCTGGCACTGCTGGGCTACATCCCGGCACTGCCGGACAGGTCCGGCACTGCTGCCCTACAGCCCGGCACTGCTGGACTCCCCGCACTACTGCTCAGGGGAACAGCACCGCTGCGCTGCCCAAAAATGCTCCGAATGAAAAACTGTTTTGCAAGGAGACTGGGCATGGTATGAGAGGATGTTTGGTGGAATTTGAGCACTTGGTTGCACATTTAATCATGCACATTGCACCCCCCTTTGTAGTATGGCCTTTCCTAAACTCAAATTCAAAACATCAAATAAATTAAACGCTTTTGAGTTGGTCACCACATCCTTTGATAATTTGGGGCTGCACCATTGAATGTATTGTCCTCATTCTTGTAATACCTTGAGCATGTGTTTGCAATCATCCTTATCTCATCTCTTTGAGCAAACACACCTTAGAGCTTGTGACTTGAATCTTCCAACACATATGAGTTCAACCCATGGCTTCAAGTCACTTCCACTAATAAATTGATCCTCAACATAATATGACTCCTCATATCTCGATTAGTACTTCGACTCAATGCAAGTACTCTCTTCTTCACCTTAGCCATAGTACCTCGGTCTCCTTGACCTTCACCTTTGCTTAGTACCTCGAAGTCCTTTCCTTGCTATCTTCACCCTATCAAGCCATACTCAAGTCACACCATATTAAGCACCGATTGAAAACCATTTCTACAATATTGTGATCCTTGCTTGATATCTTGTAGATATGAATGTTGAGATCAATCAAGCTTTGATATATGAGACTACATATCAATATGATGAAGCCAATTCACAATTCCTTAGATCTTCCTGATTTTGGCTTGACACTCCTATCACTCACTTCAATCTCTGTCTTCACACTTCTAGCTTGATCATATAAATGCAATGTGATTTCCCAAATCTTTGTCCATACAAGCAAACTAAAGTAGATTATTCCCATGATCTTTCAATACAACAATACAGAAATTGACCTTCATTCAACATTATGTGGAATACCATCAAGTTTGCTTTTCTTGTTAAACCTTTGATACACTTAGCAAACTTGTTAGACCTTTAATAGTATTGTCATTCATTTCACCAAAACCCACTAAGGGGCTAGATGCACTTTCAGGGGGTTAGGCAGTGAGGCCTGTAAAAAGTCGTAAACCTCCAAGTGAGTGAGCCGATACAACGGGGACTAGCTTGGTGGCGACCAAGTGAACCTCGGGAGAAAAATCACCGTGTCAACCTTTTACATCTTCTCGGTGGTTTGCATTCTCCAAATCACTAGCTTGTATTTACTTGTTCATACTTGTGCTAGTGCTTTAGTTGTTGCTCTTGTAGCTAGTTTAGCTTGTGTAGCTTTGCTTAGTTACCTTCTAGCTTGTGTAGCTTAAAAGTAGCTCTTGAGTGGCTAATTGGCTTGTGTAGCCTTGTTAGTCACATTGCTTAGTTTGTGTAGCTAAGTAAGTTGAGCTCTCTAGTTGACTTATGTAGTCTTGCTAGAGAGCATTGCTAGTGAGCTTAGGTGCTTTGTGCTTTGCTTACTAGTATGTGTAGGAGCTCCCGGTGTGCTTAGAGTACTAGTTGTTTAGGTTTGTGTGACCTTGCAACCTAGACTTGTTTAGGTGAGCTTCCTAGCTTGGCACCTTAGTTAGCATAATTGACATACTTTGCTAGGTGCTAGAGTGATAGATAGAGGGGTGTAGTCTTGGCTAGACCGATAGTTTTAATTCCGCAATAGATTCGGTTAGCCAAAACGATTAAGTTTTAGAAAAGACTATTCACCCCCCCTCTAGTCCGCCATCTAGACCCTACAGTGGTGGCGATGCTTGGTCCATGCATTGGGCAGGCTGCGACGGGAGGAGCTAGAGGTGGGATGATGGGTGGGGGCCACTTATCGGTGAGAGACCTCGTTTTTGCGCCACAAGTTCCCGGTACAAGTTATTTATCTAGCCAAAATAGCAACATCATTAATATTGAAGCAACCCCTAAATATATAACATATCCATAGGTTAATAACTAATAATTTTATTATTTATATTAGTCATAATCCTTCAATCAAATCATTCATAAAATCAGATATATCATCACATTTACAAACCCTAAATATAATTTTGACTATCAAATATTAGTATTGTTACCATCAAAGTAGTAAAGCACAACTTTGCGGAAGAAATGAAGATGGACAGACGTAGAGGAGGGCAGAGCTGGCCAGAGAGGGCCGACCGAGTAGGAGCCAACCGCGTGGGTAGGCCGAAGGGCCGGCCGGTGAGGGGCGTGGCCGACTGGAGTCGGGGTTGGCCAGGGAGGGAGGCCAACCGACCGGGGAGGGGGCCGACGGTGGCCGACCAGGCGGGGAGGGGGCCGACCAGGTGACTGAGGTGTGGCGCAGGGGCAGAGGGCGAGGGAGCGGCAGCGGGGAGAGACAGAGTGACAAAGAGCAAGAGAAAGGAGGCCGCGTGGCGCTGTAACAGCCAGGTCTGTCGTGCCAAGATCCACGACGTGGTAGGCCTGCCATGTCAGCGCCAGCCACAGTCACGACCTACCACGGTGGCACCCCTGCCATGCCACCATACACGACGCGACAGTATAGTTTGGTCACGCCAGGCATGGTGGCGCGGTCAAAAGTGTTAGTTTTTTTAAAATAAAACAATGTTATTTTTAAAATTTCTTGGCAAAAAGGGTTAAAAATAATAATAATAATCTCAGCGGTCACCGACTCGCCTAAATAGCCGGAGAGTTATAGGGAAATTGGATAGATTATTATTTCCAATGAAAAAAATTGAACGAAATTTAAACAAATGACCATAAATTGGCAAATAATAAATCTTAAAAATAAGATAGTGGGTTTTCACTGAGAGATTCAATGTGATTCAAAGAAATTTCTTGACCGGTTGATTTAGTTATACCAACCTCTCCAACGATAAATCCAAGAAAAACTATATTCTTGCTACTATGACTACAATCGGTTTTATAGCAACATTTATCATGACTTCTATTCTTTTAGGAACAATGTTTTAAATAGTATAGACGACAGTAGACAATAGCGACTACCAAACCATAAACCCCCCTCTCTCCTCTTAGTTCATTTTTTTTCTCATGATGCCTCCGACCGTTTGCATGAAAGAAGCCGATAATGCTCGGGCAGAAGCCCACACCTAGGGTTTTCTACCGACGTTGCGCCCCACTCGGTTGTCCCACTTCCTCAACTTCGGTCGACCTAGCAGTAGAAAAAAAGATGTCAACGACATTTCATCTGAGTCCGAATGTCAGCGAGAAACAAAAAAACAGACACAAACCCATAGAAAATTCTATCAGAAGCAGGGGCAGACGATTCAGATGATGAATTAGCAGGAGGCTGCGTTGCAATAGGATTCGCACCGATCAGTAAATTGGCAAGAGGCTGCCACAGGACCTGATACGTACAAGAATCGGACATTGTATCATCTAGATATAAGTTGCTCCATATGAGATACGTAGGGAGCAACCCAATATGTATTGGAAGTGGATTTCGTATTCATCATCTCTAGTTGCAAATTGTTCTAACTATACGAGACACATAGGGAAATAAAGAAAACGAGATGGAAGAAACTCTCCATTACCCCCGAGTAGTTATGGAGAGATGGACGTGAAAAATGGATGGAGAGAAATTTTACCTCTTGAATATTAGATACTGATATATACATACATAACTGTGTGTGCCATAGCTATACTATATTTAACAAGTAGCAATAGTTATGTACTATTCACATATATACTAAGGGTTTTCATTTTGTCTCATTGAAAACTAATAAAAGGAATAAAACATACAAAAATAGACATATATAACAAAAAGTTGTTATTACCAATAGACCAAGCAACCTGGCTACAGAATACCGTATTCTGTAGCCAGCTACAAGCTATATATGAGGTCGCTTGGTCCCTCTGAAGTGGCCCGGTTCAACCACATGTTTCTCTCCCCTCCCGGCTTCTACCCCCTCATTCATTGCTCGAGCTTT
This sequence comes from Microstegium vimineum, assembly GCA_022036555.1. NCBI lineage: Eukaryota > Viridiplantae > Streptophyta > Magnoliopsida > Poales > Poaceae > Microstegium > Microstegium vimineum. Next base: position 15,540,505 of record CM039129.1, on the reverse strand, counting down.
CCAGAATTATAGCGGCTCCCTCATTCACTGCCCTCTCCCACGTCCGCCGCCCCCGCGACTCGTCGTCCCCCACCCCCCGCACCTGCTCCTGCCCCCGCCGGTTCTGGGATTATGGAAGGAGGTGGGTACATGCGACATCGGCGTCGTTCCAATTTCAGGCGCGACTCATTGAAAATCCATGCTCCTATTAATTTGATTTTTCGTGGATTAAAATGTTCCCAATCCAAATCCAATCTGACATTTTCTTAGCAGATTGATTCACGTGCCTCAGGACTTTGTCCGACGACGAAGTGGCTCCCGCATGTTTTCCTTCCTTCCACAGGCGATTCATCCAATGGACATGACATCGAGGTGAGCAGCTGTGCCATTCCATGGTTTATTGATTTTGGATTTGGATCTAAAACTTTCAATCATCTTTCTATGCAGATTGGTTTATTGATTTTGGATTTGGATCTAAAACTTTCAATCATCTTTCTATGCAGATCGAAGAGTATGATTTACTGCCGAGCTGGGCTCATGGATTATGGGTTTCCACTTTCCAGTCAGCTGCCATCCGCACGGACGGGACATGATCTTCGCATGAGCATCCGCACATAGCCACATCGATCTCCATCAACCCTCAGGTTGGTCACTCCCGTAGTCTCCTTTCTCGGTTAATTATTTGTCAGTCATCATTTATTTAATTCCATTTGCCTGATTAGTCATCTGGATTTTGGAAGCTGTTGGTGACTTTGTAGATTGAAATATTGTTTATAGTTGCAAATCTATTGGCCACATTAGTCATAGTGCGTAGGTTCGTAGATCCTATAAATTTTAGGTTGGATCAGGTGTCAAATTCTTGAATGTTAGATCCATTTTTTAGTAAAAAAAATCCTATGTTTTTACTAGAAAATATCGTAACTATTGTATGCACTAAATCAGTATACATTAATGTTATGATAATAAGCATTACTGCCTTACGCTAATTATCGCGATTTACTGCTCAGACATTTGAAGCAGTCACGTGTTTGTCCATTCTTCAGACACTATTAGTATCCCGTAGCTGTTTACATTTTTATTTTCTTGGTAACTAATCACTCTGTCATTGTGTATTTTCTAATCCTTATCCTATGGGCAGATTGTAACTTTGGTTTTGTTATTCTAGCAGATCTGTTGGTCACATGAACATCCGTAACAGATAGAACTAAAGAGGTGTCTGTCAGGTAATTGTTGCCCTTTCCTCTTTTTGATATAGAACAACTTATACTACTAGTAAAATTTGTCAAATAAAAGTTTATAATATAAAATTCTCGTAAATATTATTTGTTCAAATTCTTGTAAATACAGAGTAGTTCATTCAAAAATTCTTGTATGTCACTGTTCTTTGATTTACAAATGTAGTCTAATCAGAATAGATTATAGTGATTCATATATAAAGGACATATATTGTAATATATCATTTGAGGCAAAATTTTGGTTACTCCCTAACTAAATTGTTGGTTCGAATTATTGTAATTACTTAACAGCCTATTGGATTCCTCATTTGAGTAGCATCAGAGTACCATGACCCTAAATTGTGGTAGCTCCCTATCTCCATTATGGTAATTTCGACCATCCTTATTAATTTATCTTCTACCATAGTCCAAAATTCTCGAAAATACTTATATTGATAGTAGCCATTTTTTGTAAATATCAGTGTAACTTATGTTGAAGGAAATTTCATAATATAGAATTCTCGTAAATATTATTAGTGAAATTCTTGTAAATATGTAAACACAATTCTCATAAATATTATATAACTTATACTGAAGTTACTATAATTTCTTTCATTCTTGTTAATTTTTACCGTTAACCATAGTCCACAATTCTTGTAAACTCTTATATTCATAGTACATATTTTCTTGTAAGTACCAATGTAAGTTTGTCAAATGAAAGTTTAAAATATAAAATTCTTGTAAATATTATTTGTTGTTGTACCAAGTTGGATGGGGTGAGTGACACATTATGTGGTTTTTAACCTTTTTCACTCAAAAAACCAGACCAACACTTGGTTTTTTCTTTGTTTAATAAAAAATGCGGCAAAGCTGAAACGCCCTGAACTCTTGAGTTCCAACTGAGAGTGTGAGATGCTTTGTACGCTTCAGCAGATCATGTGTGTGGCGTGTCCTTCATACATCTGATAAGTTCCTGAATCCACGGTTCCCAATTTTGTTGCTTGTGTAATTATCATATTATTTACCATATTTTTTACTATTTTAGATTAGACTAGAAAATATGCCCGTGCGTTGCGACGAGAATTGATTTTCTCTCTCTCGAATTTTAATGTTGTCGCTAACCCATGCTTACTTGTTTGTATAGATGATGATTTCTGATGATGATGATGATGTCTTGTGAGAAATTACCTAGCAGAATCTGTGCTCTTTTAGAGAGCAGCCTTTGGCATGGTTGATTGATCTCATCCCAATTCTTATTATGGACAGCACGTGATGTATTAGTTGTCATTTTTTTCCTCATCATAGATATGTATAGGTTCTGTGCTATAAACAACTGTGTATCTACAAATTTTGGTACTTCTCACAGATTAGTGTTTCTTGTAAGTTGCTCGAGGAAATCAAGATGGTAAGTTGTCCTAACTCACTTTCTCATTATCAACTGTATTCGTAAATTCAACATTTTGTTCATTCAGGTTTGATTAGGTCATAGTTCTATAGTTGGAGTTTGGTTTATCTTGGGATGAACTACATTGCTAATATTGATCTACTGTCGGGCGGCAGCCATCCACGTCCCCAGCGGCGACGAGACCGTCCGTACTAGCTATTTGGCTGATCCGGCCATAGAAGATCGAAGCTCCAGACGAAGCAAAGTGCAATTTTAGTAAATGGATAACTATAACTGCATCTTTTTTTTAGCAAATGGTACAGTAACTACAGAGTGAACTTTTAGATTCAAGTAAATAATGATATCAAGGACAAGGATTCTGCATATCATTTGTAAAATTCTTGTAAATCATAATTTCAAATGCATGAGGATTGTGGTAATTGGCCCAGTCAAAAACAACTAGATGCAAAATTGTAGAAACTCGATAACCTAATTATGCTATTCAAATTTTTTGTATTTATTTCATGATAAATCTTGTAATTACGGTATCTTTTAAATAGTAACCTAAAAATTGTAGTAACTACATAGTACCATGATGCCAAATCATATATAGTAACTACACAATGCCATCATGCCAAATTATAGTAACCTATCCGAATTATCTAATCACTCAAATTCTGGTAAGTATCCTTTTCTTTGAAAGGAAAATTCTCGTAACTATCTTAATACTATATATAGTAAATTAACTTCGCTTCCTGATTAAAATAAACTTATCGTAAATATATATAGTCTATTTAAAAATTTGATGTCTAATTGTGGTAACTCCTCGTAACTTTGAATTACCGGAAAATTTTCAAGGTACAGATGTGCATGCGTACTCTGGTATAACTACCAAAATAGCTTATCGATTTACCATAGTCCATATACAATAGTTTATTCGGTGCATGCATACGCTAATTCACTTTGTATGCTCTCCGTGTATATATGCTAATTCACATATTCTCGTAACCACTCATTCTATATATCTTGCATGCATGCACACGGTAGACCGCCAGCTCCGAAATCACGCCGTGATCATAGAGCACTAGTGACGTAATTAGATTTATTTACCATAATTGACCGGCTGTCTCTCCCATCTGCTCCGGTTAAATGAGTACGTTACGAGTTAGATGCTGCCGAGGGCCCGAGGCCTGGTGCGGACGGACGGATGGGTCTGGCTACAGAATAAGATATTTTATAGTCAGTTACATATTATACTCTCTCTCTATATATAAAAAAAATACTCTTCTACAACCTATGTACTCTACCCCATGGGTGGTAGCTCCCCACCCCAAAAACAGAGACATGTTCTGGACACGCACATGCAGTTATCAGACTGCAAAACACAGTGTAGTACAGCGGTGCAGCCAAACCTTTCTCTCCGCCCCCTACGTGTCACTGTGAAGGTGAATTTTCTGGTACTTTCAAAAAGCAATATCTCAGAAAGCATCCGTTTGACGATCCGTTTCAAGATTATTTTTGAAAATAATGTCCCGAACAAAATGAGATCCATTATGGCTACATTTTGATAAACTTTCAAATGTGGGGTCCATGTGCAACTTTTGTTTTTAGTAGAGAAGATACTCAATATGGGTTTTGTTTTATAAGTTTAATTGCAAAGGTGATATTATAGTACAAACATATCACAAAAATGATAAAACTGTTTAGAATCTATGGCCATTAAAATTTTGTAAATCATCCAAATTTGAAAATATCAGTATAAAAATGTAGTAAATATGGGTTTTATTTTGTAGATAAAATCAACACAAATAATATGATGCCAACAAAATAATATCGCCTAAGCTATTAAGCGAATATCTCATCTCACATGCCGTTCACCGTCTCGGAACACATGCTTATTGCTGTGGTTCCTGACATAAGCGCCTGCCAGCGTTTCTTGTGTAAAAAAAACGTCTGTCAAAGTCACAAGGAGACTGAAAGAGGAGGTGCAGGAGAGGCTGGCGATTTTTTTGAATCGCAGGTGCTCCAAATCCTGGTGGGTCCGCCTGTCAGCGAAAAGAGATTGTAACATGCGTACTACTAGCATGGTCCATTCTACCAAATCAAGCAAGACATGGGTAAGCAATGTACCTTCTTTGCTAAAACAATACACTATAATCCAGCCGCCCATAGTGCCACGTGGTAGGTAGCGATCTGAGGTATGCGCATCTACCACCCCGGGGATAGCTACCCACTGTGTAGAAAATCCACACTAATATATAGGACCACACTATTTAGCAGCCTGGCTGCTGCTGAATACTATTCAGCGCCTCCGCCGTAAGGATCAGCTCCAAATTTTTATTCCGGTGAGAGTAGATGTAATCAAAGTAATGAAATGGTGGTGACATTTTATTACTCTCTGCATGGCTAGTGATGATGACATTGAATGACAGCTGAGCAGGTACTTTAATGTCATCAGTGCATTAAATTAGATGAGACTCTCACTCTCACTTTTATTTTCTATAATACGACAACACCATTTGGAATAAAAATTGAGATGTTTTATCGGGATATTAAATCATTTGAGTGTCCATTTTTATTTTGCCGTGTTCTGTCCTATTAATATTCGAAAGATTATGTATAATATAATCGATATGGCATGTAATCCGTTTTGGATAGAATGCACCGTTTTGGGGCCAACTTTTTCTATTGTCTTAGTAGTACTCCAAAGTATATCCAAAAGTACTAATTTATTTATTGTGCTGCGTATAGATGCAACATATCTAGAAAATTATTGTATTACTAATAGTATTATTGATTATATAAATAATTCCGTCCACACCCGTGTGGAGTAAAATTAACTCTTATAATCATCAGGACGTCATGTCGGAGTAAAATCAGTCATGTCTTCGGACAAGGTAGTTTTTATTACTATCAATATCATTTGTTTCTATAAATAATTCCATCTGAATCCGTAAGGAGTAAAATTAATTTTGATAATTATCAGGGGTCGAGCCTTCGAACATGGTAATTTTTTTTGTGACTATGTGTATCATTTACTTCTATAAATAATTCCACTCGACATCTGAGTAGTAAAATGAACTCTGATAATCATTAGAATTTACAGGTTAGGATAATTTTTTTATTATTAAAAATATCATTTTCTTGTATAAATAATTATCTCCGGACTGTGAGGCATAAAATTAATTCCAATAGTCATCAGGGCGTCCAATCTTCGATTATGGTAGTTTTTATTATTATCATTATCATTTGCTTCGATAAAATAATTCCATCCCAACAATTGAGGGGTAAAATTATCTCTTATAATCATCAGCACTAATTCCTATTAATCTTATTTGTTTTTATAAATAATTTGGTTTGGACACGTGAAGAGTAAAATAACTAGATAATTCAGTATGGACACATGCTCATTTGTTTCTATATGAGTCTTTTTCTTACTATTTGCTTCAATAAAAAAATCTTATTGGACACGTCTGTTGAACCCCTAGCGTCTAATTTTTATTAGAAATTATTGTAATTATTATTTGCTTCAATAAATAATTCTGACTGAGCTTTTGTACAACAAAGGTGGTTGTGATAAATTTTAATACTCATAGTATTGCCTGCTTCTATAAATATTTTGTCTACACCTCTGAGTATATATTTTTGTTATTACTAGTGGTATTATTTTTTTCGGTAAAAAATATTCTAGACGAGACGTATGCAGTACTTTGTCGTTCTACTTACCGAGGTGCGGTTTAGAATATTTTTTTATTACCAATGCTATCGTTTACTTTGATAAATAATTTTAGATCAACCGATGCGCATTAATCTTGGTTGTGCCACTCATCAAGATATCCGATATTTTTTATTACTAATATTATCATTTGCTTTCAGACGCACCAATTTTTATGAGTAAATTATCCATGAGCACCGAGACATCCGATATTTTTTATTACTAATATTATCATTTGCTTTAATAAATAATTCTGCACACGCCAATTTTCATGAGTAAATTATGCATGAGCACACACCGGGTAGTAAAATACAAATGGAATTACTTATTTTATTTAAATTTGGCAGCTCTGCCAGGAGTAAAATTGAAAATATTTTATCCACAGGTGTAGTATTTGAGTCTCGAAATAATTCAAAGTGGCCTCATACATAGTTAAAATTAGTTGAGCTAATTACATATATAGGCATCCGATCTCACTATCAAACTTACGTAACCATGGTAATCACTATCAAATTTGTGTTTGTATATTACAGCATAAAATCGTAGAATTATCACACAAAAAGTAAAGATACTACATCAATATTACATGAACTGTTGAACAAAAATAATACAAAATGACCACACATTACGTAAAATAACCATGATCATGACTCTGTTCTCCTGACTGTAATAAAACCATAATTATTGCCTAAATCACTGTCAACTGAGTTCAAAATATTTCTATTTAGAATATCCATTTGATCTAATGCTTTGGTAATGAGCAAGTCTTTCCCAAGTGGCTCTGTAGAAAAATTAATAGTTAGTAGAAACAAAGGAGAAATGCACTGAGGAAATTTTGTTGAAATGAATTGGAGATTCAGATGTGTGCACACAAAAAAGAATTATGCTTCATCCTGGCTGTCTGGTTGCCAGCGGTGACCAGGGAGGGTTGCCCGGCCCTAGCCGTGGCCGCACCTCACCTTGGCTCAGTCGACCGTACTCGACGTCGCTAGGCTCCCTTGACCGCTCCATGCTGACACCGGGCCGAGTGCTCCAGGTGAGGTTGCAGATCTACATGCCGGCGGCCTGAAGCGAGCCACCGTCGCTTTGCAGCCACCTCTTGGACACCAAATCCAGCCAAGGGGATGCCGGATCTGTGTGCATTGGGCCTGAATCCTGCCCTGGCCGCCGCCGCCGCCACATAGACCAACCTCAGGAGTACCTCCAGGAGAGATACAACAGAGAGACGGGGTAAGACCTAGCTGTCGTCGTTCCTACCCTCTCCCGGACTGCTGGCGTACGTGTCTGCCCTTCTGTGACGCGAAAACAACATAGTTTGCTTTATCAAATCACAAACCAGAACCATATGTCGGAAAATTTAGAAGAAAAAAGATCAAATCAAATAAAAAAACCATTGTCGTAGATGAGGAGGGGACCTGCCCGGGAACGAGTAACGCCATCAAGGGGCTGCTTTTGCTCGGCTGGGCCACACAAGCGCCGCGGAGCAGATCACACTTCCGGAGAGGGGCACCAGCGTTGGGAGAGCATATGGGTGTCAATATTTTAAGAGGTGATAGCATGGTCACTTTAAGAGGGAGAGCTAGAATCAGGGCGGGTTCACAGGCCGAACAAAATTAAAGATTTTGTTGTCATCACGGGATACGTGCATGCATGCAAGTTTTATTATCTAGTAGCGTATGATGGAGTAAACATTGTTGAGTATAGCAAGTCAAAAAAAATACTACTCCAATGGAATATTCAGCATGGGTTTTACAGTATATGACGTTAAAAATTTATTACTCTAATTAACTATTAATCACGGGTTGTTGGAATGAGAGTAAATTCCGCACTCTTTGCATGCATGTGAGAAATATAATCCGAGCATAGGATTTATTATTACCAAAGATAATTGAATGAGTAAAATCCGGTTGGGGTGACATTTATCACGGCGATTCGGGTGCATGGCCGGAGAGGGGCAGCGCCGCTGGTGCTCTAAATATTATTTAACACCCTGGCTCCTAAATAGTATATATATATATATATATATATTGTATGTATATTATGCACCTGGGTGTATTTTCTATAGAGAATGCACCCAGGCCCAAATTGTGTGGACCGGCGTGCATCCGACCGGCGCGCACGAACCAGCCCACCTGTATTCGACCCGTCCCCGCGCCTCCACCCTCTCGCCTCCCATCTTCTCTGCCTCTCGAATCCAGACAGTCACCCCCCACCCCACACTCGCTACCCTCCGCCGTTTTGCGGTTTTGCGCCGGAGAGAAAACCGCCGCGAGCGCGTCGGCGACAAGCACCCTGCTCCGCCGCGGCAACCGCCCATCCGTTCTACTTCCCGAGCCCCCGACCGTCATTGCCCCCACACCTGCTCCTTCCGCCCGGGGTGCGGCACTGCGCCGAAGAGGGGAACCGCCGCGGGCGCGCCGGCGACAAGCACCCTTCTCCACCGCTACGCAGGTATGCCCATCACATCGTACCCCCCTGCACCCATTTGCTCATCAGGGTCGTCGTTTTCGTAGCATATTTCACCCGCTGAGAAAACCCCAATCCCCCATTCCATCCCCGCGTACAGGCGCCGCTGCGCCTCCGTATCGCCGCCATTTTGTCGGCTTTGTTAGATGGTATTAGGTTGGTAGGTTTTTAGCCCGCTCACCCGATCCTGTCGGCTATGGATTAGATGCAGTAGAGCACCGCAGTTTAACGGATATCACGAGATAGGGTTCGAGCATCATTGCGTCGCGCCCCAGTTTATCTCGATGCAAGTGAAACCGCAATTCCCCCCTATGTCCTTGTTTTTCTGTTTTTAGTGATTAGCTATCATTTTTTATCATGTTGTGTATATCTAGCTTATCATATTACATGCAACTGGTATGGAATTTTAGATGCAAATGGCTGATAATCCATCTAAAAATCAGACAGATTGCAATTTTTGAATCTCATGCTTTTTTCCTTTTTTGCTACAGAATGGGTGTAATAGTTGCTGTATGATGATATGTATGTTTTGTGTTTTGTATCATGTTGTGTATATCTAGCTTATCATATTACATGCAACTGGTATGGAGTTCTAGTTGCAAATGGCTGATAATCCATCTAAAAGTCAGACAGATTGCAATTTTCATATCTCATGCTTTTTTTCGGTGTAATAGTTGTTGTATGATGATATGTATGTTTGCGTTTTGTATCATGTTGTGTATATCTAGCTTATCATATTACATGCAACTGGTATGGAGTTCTAGTTGCAAATGGCTGATAATCCATTTGGAAAACCAGACAAATTGCAATTTTCATATCTCATGTTTTTTTCCTTTTTTTTTTGCTACAGAATGGGTGTAATAGTTGTTGTATGATGATATGTATGTTTGTGTTTTGTATCATGTTGTGTATATCTAGCTTATCATATTTACATGCAACTGGTGTGGAGTTCTAGCTGTAAATGGTTGATAATCCATCTGGAAAACTAGACATATTGCAATTTTTTAATCTCATGCTTTTTTTCTTTTTTTGCTGCAGAATGGGTGTATAGTTGTTGTATACTGCAATTAGTATATCTGTATACAACATCTTGCAAATGGAAGGAACCCATCGCTCGCCCCGTGTTGTTCTGCAAGGGCAGCAACAGGATACTGCGCGTAGGGGCAATGAGAGGAAGAAGAGACTAAGGCTGCCATCGCCCCGTATGCAAGCTGATGTTCAATTAGATGAAGGACATGAAGGAGAGGACGTTGAACTAAATTCCCAAGATCCAGATTTTGATCATGTCCATGATGGTGATGCTGGCAGCGGTGAAGCCGATGGCGCTGATGGTGATGCAGCTGATTGCGATACAGCGGTTGCAGTTGGTCAGAAGAGACCCCGCAGGAAGCCTCCTGCACTTCGATGCTCACCTTCAAAGATCAAAGAGCTCCTCAAATCTCTCCCTGCCGATGTCGTCATCAAAGCAGGCGCACTTGGGTTTGGTGCAATATTGCAATTCAAACCAATATGCTTGGATAGGAAACTGCTAACGTGGCTTATGGTGAGGTTCAACCCAGAAACCATAAAGTTGGAGCTGGGGGGCGGCAAAGAGATCGCAATCACCGAGCATGAAGTTTGGTGCATGTTTCAGCTTCCATAGGTTGGTGGCGACCCACCATCAATATCTGATGATGAAGCTCGTAGCAAGCGGAACGAGCTAGGGGAACTAATATGTCCAAGGACATAGAAAATGCACGGCATTAGGATCCCAGATATCGTGCATGGACTGAAGAGCAAGGCAATCAAGGGGGAGTTAGCTCTCATGGCATTTTTCATGGCTCTATTCCATTCTCTGCTGTTCTGAAGCATCAGGCTTGAGGATGTCATATATACTGAGAATCTGAAGGACATCGGCAAGATCAACTGGTGCAAAGCAGTTGTTGACAACCTTTGCAAATCTGCACGCTTGTATAAAAAGGACTTTCCGGCGAAGGGCGCACAAGCACCCATGTCAGGCTGCGGCATTTTTCTGATAGTAAGTCTCTCCCTTTTTTTTTTCTGTTTTGTACCTTTTTTGCATCTTATCCAGCTCTCGTGTTGTAACTAGGCAAAATACTTGTTGTAATTTGCAACCAACTATATTAGAACCTACTAATATATATTACCTTTCTTTTTTTGCAACTTATCCAGCTCTCGTGTTGACCCTAGGCAAAATATTTGTTGTAATTTGCAACCAACTATATTAGAACCTACTAATATATATTAGCTTTCTTTTTTTGTACGTTTTTCATTTTTTTGCAGATGTTATATGTGGATCACTTGCAGCATGGGCTTGATGTAGACTCGTTCTCTCTGCCTCGATGTGCTATACTGGACAGTAAGACAATCGATTCAATTGCATGTTTGGATCATATGAGAGACGTTGCAGATGAAGTTACTGTGTATGGCAACCTCAGGGTCAGTTTGCTGTTGATCATAGTTTTTTCTCTCTTTTTTTCTGTTTTCCTTTTTTGTTTTTGTTTTCCCCTTTCTATGTTTACGTTTATGATCAATTGAGAATCATAAATTTTTTTTTGCAGTTGAGAAGCATTGCTGGTACATATTACACGCCCGCCCCTACTTTCGCCCCATCTGTCAATGCCCCCCCTCGCCCTGATACTGCTGGCACTTCAGCCGACGCGGCTGGCACACATGATGCCCATGAGGGTCATGTTGTCATGGATTTTCAGCCTCCAGTGCTACATCAATATCCGAGTTTGCAAGCTGCTTTCGGCTAGAGTATTGCTGATGTAGTTGGAAGAAGCAGGAAGTCAGAGGTACTGAAGATATTGAAGGAGTTTGATAATAGCACGGCCATGGCCCAGACGTACGCTACCAAGGATGCAAAGTACATTATTGTGGCAAATGATCTCTTGAAGACAAGCCACCAGGAGTGTTTCAGTGCTATGTAGAAGCTGCTAGATGACTCTCGCATTCATAAAGAAGCTGCTAACGAGCGTAGAAGGAGAAAACAGACGAAGAGTAAACCTGCAGCACCAGGTACCTTTTTTCACATGGTTTTTGTAATTACTGATTTACATGTGTTGCAATTACTCCTATATATGTGTTGTAATTATGGTGTCTGATACAGGGTTTGTTTTTTGACTTATGCATATGTGTTGCAATTTATTTTCTATACACCATCAGTTTGTTTATTCCTTCACATCCTTCTTTTTGTTTTTATGCAGCAACAGCTAATTCACCCGTTGATCAAGATCAACATGAAACAGGAGGTGTCGAAGCAGATGCTTCGTGAGATGAAACTGTTGGTCAAAATCCCAGAGTAGATATTCCAACTTACGAACGACCAGCAGGTACTTTTTAAGTTTTCACATTTGTTTTGTTATCCTTTTTTTTCATTTTTGGGTGCAATCACCATCATCATTTTTTTTGTTTGCATTTGGTGGCAGATGAATACACCTATGATGACTTTGCTGATCAAGGATTTGAAGGACATGGATCTGGAGATGGTTTTGACGAAGAAGTCATCGTCGAAGATTGTACAAATGATGATGAAGAATCTGGTGGAGGAGTGGAGCGACAAACAGATGATTGGGAAGGTGGAAATCGTGGAAGGAGTCCTCCATTACTTTTTTTTAAATACAAGGAACCATCAGGTACCTTTTTTTTTCCTTTTTCTTTTGTTTTTTTATTTTTTTGCAGTTTGTTATATATTTAAGTTGCAACTAAAAACTTTTTTCTGTTGCAATTGGTGCAATGCACAAATGGGATTGACGTGAAACATCAGGTGATGAAGACATGTCTAGCATTGACAATGTTGACGCCCAGTCACCTGTGCCCACGTCGCCAACGTCTAACACCAATGTTGATGGCTAGGATAAATGCATATCAAGTAATTCTCTATTTCATTTGTTGTATTTTATTATTTTCTTTTTCCTTTTCTTTTCATCCTAATTTTTATATATTTTTCTTGTCATACACACTAGCACCGCCTTCATTGCGCGGTCCTGTGCAGGGGTTGGATTCCCTAGTAAACCACCTGACATCCATATATGTCGACGACCCTACTGGCCAGGTGACATGAATCATCACTTTTTTGTTCACTGACCAGGGGTTGGATTTTTTGTGTTACACACATGCAACATCGATATGGATTTTTGGTTGTATACTTGACTCGATTGGTTTTTTGCAATTTGTATTTGTACATAACAAATCCAATGAGATCGGTGATGTATCCAGGCAAGAACAGGATACCAATATTCAAGACGAGGCACAGTCGACCCCAAGAACCCGCCCGCTCGACAACCCTACTGGCCAGGTGACATGAATCATCAATTTTTGCCCACTGAACAGGGTTTGATTTTTTTGTGTTTACACACATGCAGCATCGATATGAATTTTTGTTTGTATACTTGACTCGATTGGTTTTTTTGCAATTTATATTTGTACAGAACAAACCCAACGAGACCAGTGATGCATCCGGACAAGCACAAGATGCCAAAATTCAAGACGAGACACAGTCGACCCCAACAATCCACCCTCCTCTTGTATGTTATGTACACTATATATTTTTTATATGTTTGTTTTATTAGGTTTGCAGCTAACTGTATTCTTATCTGTCATTTTTTGGGTTTTTTTGCAACTGTGCTGTTGACCATGTTGCAATCATGTTTTAAACCATGTTGCAAATTTGTTTTTCCACAAAATGGTGTATAGCAAATGTAGAGAGCGCCCATTTTTTACCAGCATTTTTTCTTATATACATTTGATGTTTTTACAGAGAAAGCAACTAGCATCCAGGAAAAAGATAGTTTATCAAAGGCAAACTGACAGGAACAAGAAGCCTGCACCACGTCTTAATAAAGATGAGGAAGCGCGTCATAATGAATGGGAGAAACAGATGCTTCAGATGCGCGATCAAGCTGACAAAGAGATTGCTACGTTGAAGAGCAGTCTTGTTGGTGAGGCAGACCCAGCGTAGCTGCATGTGATACATGTTTTCCAGATGATCTGATTGATGACATCTTGAGCGTAACCCCACCCATCCGGCTGTCTCAAGAGGAACACGAACAAGGATCGCAAGACTTTAATCAGTTCCAGAAGATGATGTACAAACATGTGGGACAACGTCTAAAGAAGAAGCCAAGGAAATAATTGAGCTTAGCCATGACCAAGTGATAGCGTTCCTCACGCTCACTCTTTGTGCCTTCGTGAAGAGCACAAATAGTGGTCCACAACTCAAATGCGTCTTTGGCATTACGCACTCAGTTGAAGACATCCTTTCTAATGCTACGAAAGAGAATGTTCTTCGCCTTGGCATTGTGCTTATCAAAGTTGAGGTCCTCCGCGAAGAAAGTGCCTCCCTTTGTGGCGGCTTTGAGCACGCCCACGTCAACAGCCTCTAGATAGGCCTCCATACGAAATTTCCAATAAGGAAAGTCATCTCCATCGAACATGGGAGGTGGTCCATCCCCATGGGACATCTTGCTCTAGGCGGTGAAACCTAATTTAGAGCAAACCTTACTCTGATACCAATTGAAAGGATCAAGATGCCAAAGAGGGGGGACGAATTGGGCTCTTTTTAATTTCTAAGCAAGAATTAAACCTATAAAGAGCCAATTAACCCCCTAGTGCCTACCGCTTGTGTGTCCTAGCTAGAAAGCGGTAGCAAGTCAATAGAAAGCGAAAACTTCCTACACAATTCTAGTATGAATTGAAAGACAAGTGCGGAAAGTAATGCGGTAATAAAGAGCTAGGGAAAGAGATGCTTGACACGGCGATGTTTTGCCGAGGTATCGAGGAGTCGACACTCCCCCCTAGTCCTCGTTGGAGCACCTCGCAAGGTATAGCTCCCCCTCAATCCCGCGTAAGGGATGAGTGCTCTCTACGGGCTGATTCTTCGCCACTTCGGCTCGGTGAATTGCCCACAACCGATCACAACGTCGATGAAGAAGGGCCGCCGACAATCCTCCGGCGATCACCTTCCTCCGAGCACCACCGGACCGTCTAGGTGATGTCGATCACCAAGAGTAACAAGCCTCGATCTTCGCTTGACTCACCCAAGCTTCACAACTAGAGGATGCACACTTGAACTCTTGGATGAACTAGAGGAGAGGATGGATGGATTCGCGAATCACTCTCTCTCTCTAGGGCTCTTGCTCTCTTCCCAACCTTCTCAACAAACTCAGCAACTCAAATGAGCACAGGCAAGGTGGGAGAGAAGTCGGAGGGGCTATAAATAGACCCTTAGAAAACTGCCTTGGGCTGGCATTTTAAGTTGGCGACGGACGCTCTGTCGACTAGGCGACGGACGGTCCGTCGCATGCCCCAACGGCTAGTTCTATTCATAGTTTGGGCGACGGACGCTCCGACGCCTAGGCGACGGACGCCCTGCCCAATGGCTAGTTCTGACACACTGTTCCCAGCGACGGACGCTACGTCACTGGGGCGACAGACGCTCATCCCAGCGTCCGACGCTGCACTCTGGCTCGGGCTGAAAAACACCCTCTTTGGAAGGTCGACGGACGCTCTTCCAAGCGTCCGACGCCTGGCCGACGGACAGCGTCCGTCGGACCCTGAAAAACTTAGCCAGAAAAACATCTCCACTGGAAGGTTGACGGATGTTGTAGACTCAACCACCCAGCGTCCGACGCCTTTGTCCAGCGCGACGGACAACGTCCGATGCCTCCGTCAGGAGCGTCTGACGCCCAGAAAACAGTTCTATCAACTTCGTTTTTCATCGCGATGAATATGGAAGTTGTTCTAGGCTATCTTACGGTCAACGTAGGCTTGCTTAGAGCTATGGAAGTCAAGTGTGCACCACACCTAAGTTATGAAGCTTTCCTAAGTCAAGCTACTAGTCTCAACCCCTCTTAATAGTACGGTCAAAGATAAAAAGAGAAGCCCTATCTATTTCTAAGTGCCCTTCATCACCTTATGGCACTTAGCCTATCATTCTAGGGTCTTCATCATGTCTTCTTGAAATCCGAAACGATATCCATCTTGGGGGCTAAGTGATGATCATTAATGCCCATTCTTGTTGATCACTATGGCTAAGCTACGCATAGCCTCTGCAAAACACACGTTAGCCATAATAATCTCTAATTGTCGTTAATCACCGAAACCAACTAGGGCAATGATTCTTCAGTAGCATAATAGACATCTTTGCTAGGTGCTAAAGTAATAGATAGAGGGGTGTAGTCTTGACTAGACTGATTGTTTTAATTCCGCAATAGTTTCGGTTAGCCGGAGCGATTAAGTTTTTAGAAAAGACTATTCACCCCCCTCTAGTCCGCCATCTCGACCCTACACCTGCACCGTAGCTGCTGCTACCAAGAAGAAACCCTCTTCTCAGCATCTCTAGGAAAGATGGTGTTGTCTCACTCCCTCCCGCAGCCAGTACCGGCACTGACGCCTGCTGGTTGGGTAGAGACATTGGCGTGAAGGGCAGGGAGACCTACTGGTTTTCCATGGTGAAGTCAAAGCCACTGCCTCCGCCTGTTGACATAAGTGTTGGGAGCACATTGGGGAATAAGCTTGTCATTGTGGCGGACATCGTCATATTAGGCACCATCATTAGTTGTGTGTTGATGCTCATCTTGTTGGAGCTGGTGTCTGTGCCAGGGGATAATTGTGCATAGGCGGATGAGGACGATGAGGTGCCTGAGGCTGAGCCAGATTTGGAGGTGCGCTTGTTCTTGCGGCACCCACCACCAACTGGGACATTGCGGAGGGTGCCACCATGTGTCCAATAGCGGCGGCACGCCTTGCAGAAGTAGCGTGGTTGCGTCGTGCTGTAGTTATTGTAATAGCAAAATTTGGTGGTGTTGGAGTCACAGCGTGGCCAACTGAGCGCCTCAGGCAGTTGCGGCTGCAGCTTAGGCTCCCCACTGCCACTTGTGTGTTACGTGGCCTGTGCCTCCTTTGGGCTCCTAGCTTCTTCCTTTATAATGGGGGTTGAAACCATCATCTCCTACACCAAATAAATTATGGATGCACAAATTATTAACATGCGTGAGAGACACTGTTAACTACACAAGAAAAGAGAAATAATAATATAACATTACACTTTTCACCCAACTTCTTGATTTAACAAATTAAATAATTATGAAGCATATTCTTGTTCAAAACCATAGAATGAAATATAGACTACCTTTTTAGATGGAAATAAAGTGACAATTTTCTATAGTAGCTAGAATGTGTGATAACCACAATCATACCATTTTAGGGCAGATTGTTGCATTGTGTTCTATTATTTATGTATGACACACAAAAACCAAATATCTATTTTATAGGTCCCACTTTTTCTTGCCTGATCCCATCATCCTACAGGGCCTATATACTTAGCCCATTTTTGTATTTCATGAAACCTGGCACCATAGTATTTGGACACCAATCACTGCAACCCCTTTAACCCTAATGGCCCCTCGAGTCACCTGCTTTCCACCTCCCTACAGTCACCTATGGTATCATCACAACCCCATACCTAACACACTTATGCCCTCATCCAGCCCCACACTAGTGCCAATTCATTGCTCACTGGAGGATACTAAGAGACACCCTGCCATGCACGCCTAAGCCCTAATCTTTGATAGGCCCATGTATGTGTCCCACCTATATCACTTTCTACACAAACCAGTCACTCAAGTGTGCATCATCATCTCTATCCCCATTGAATTGTACAACAATTAACCGATGTGATATATATGATCGCCAATTTTCCTATTTTGTATTACCAATCCTCATCTTCTCACAGGGACCATATACATTACCTACTTGGCATTAGGAATCCCAACACATGAATATTAAGTCGTCAATCAGTGATGCCTCATTTTCCTACCCTGTTTAATCCTAATTCTATAAGTTAGACCATGTTAGTTACCCACACCACCACTAGTAACACACCTAGCATATTCTTGTGCCGCCATACTACCTGCTCACCTGTGTTGGATGATGGGTGTTACCCTGGCACATGCTTGAGCCCTCATGCTCGATAAGACGATGTTTGTGTCTCACACGCATCGCATCTGATCCCTTTTAAACCTAAGGACCTTTCGAGCCACCTGCTTTCCACCTCGCTCCCTACAATCACCTATGGTGCGGTCACTACTATACCTAACACACTTATGCCCTCACTACTTGCTCACTTGTGTTGGACACTCAGAGATACCCTGCCACGCCTAAGCCCTCGTCTTTGATATGCCCATGTATGTGTCCCACCTCCATTGGTTTCTACACAAGCTAGTCACTCAAGTGTGCCTCGTCCTCTCTATCCCAACTGAATTCTACAACAGTTACACCATGGGATCGATACATACGATGGCACGTTTTCCTATTTTGTCTTGACCGATCCCCATCATCTCATAGGGACCATATCCATTACCTACATGGCATTAGGAAGCCAAACACCTGAATATTAAGTCGGCAATCAGGTGATGTCTCATTTTCCTACCCCGTTTAAGCCTAATACCATAATTAAGTTAGACCTTGCTTGTTGCTCATGCTGCCACTAGTAGCACACCTAGCACACTCTTGTGCCCCCATACTACCCGCTCATGTGCGTTGGATGATGGGTGTTACCCTGGCATGCTTGAGCCCCGATGCTCGATATGCCGATATTTGTGTGTCTCACCTGCATCACATCCGACGTCAACGATCCACCATACCCTTGTAGACTTAATCCCCTCTATCCCACCCCAATAGTGTCTTATTCACCTTCTCCACCGTACCATGCATGCCCTCATCTTTGCACAACATCGCCCTTCTTTGTCTTCGGTGGCTCCCTATCATCGCTACATCTACCATGATATTAACTTGGCTTTTCTAGGATGTCATTACGTTGTCACCGTCTAGTCCTCATCCTATCACATCACTCTGCCACGATAGGATTTCCCTCAAGGCTCACGAGGCTATGGTGAGCACCAAGCAGAACCTTAATCTCATTAGTGTTGACAAATTAAAGTCAGAGAAGAAGGTATAAAGACGAGTCTTATTTCCCCCCAAAATGCAGTGATATATTTGTTTAAATAAATTCCAGATACTTGTTAATAATGCACGCTACAGACAAACAAATCAAGATGGCTGAAATAAATAAACAAAACTAATATAGGAAACTTTGAATTAATTTGGAAGGTGATCCAGCAATATTGGTACTTGCACACATTCGAATATGTGTGTACGCCTTGATTATAACAGTGAGCTAGCTACTTGAAATCAAGAGAAACACAAACGAGCTTGTAAATAATTCGATTGAAGAAGAAGAAGAATAAACATTTTTAAAGGTTAACAAATATGCACATGTCTCTTTGCATATCGATCTCTATTTATATATCGGGGTTATTAAAACTCACTCGATTCTCCTCGCACCACAGCATTCGGGACTCCGTGGCTCATTCGTGGGCTGACATCTAGCACGGTCTATTTTACATAAAAGCCCTTCTGCTTTCCAGAAACCAACCCGCAGTCCAGTCCATCGTCCATGAACCCGTATGAAAATATTTTATATAACCCACTGATATCAATTTTATTTTGATGCGAAGAAGAGAAACTTTGAGATTTCATTTTTTTCATACAACACCTCCTCCCAGCCCTCCGCCCCGACACCTAACCCGCATCCTCATTCTCCTCTTTCCTTTCTCTTTCTTCTCCATTCTCGCCGCCGTCGCTGGAGCCCCGGGAGCCACACCAGCTCCACGGCATTCTGCGGACACTACAGCCAAACAGGGTCGGGGGAAGCTGTGCGATTGGTTTTGGAGATCGACGGACTCCCCGCGTCGCATGTGCGTGTAATCTGGCGAGTTGAGCTCCTCAGTCTCCGGATCTGGTGTAGTGGCTCTGTGGGTTGGGACAGTTCAAGCACATGAAGACCAACAGCTTCATCACTTTCACCGGATCTGCGAGCTCCCCGGCCATCATGTTGGAGCATTCCTGCTTCCATCAGATCTGCAAGCTTCTCGTCATGTGGGAGCAGAGATCGGAGAGGAGGCGGAGTCCAGCTAGGGTGGCTTGCAAATCTCAGCCATCTAGCAGTAGCCTTGAGCACTCCGACGTTGGCAGGAATCAGTGGCGAAGCCAGGAAATTTAGAGATCCCAGGCGAGAAAATATGCTATATGCTTAACAGTGGTAGAACACACACATAAATAGATATATTATACACCAAGTTATAATTTTTTTGGCATGCAAAGTCAAATAAATCTTGGCTCCTAAATCTTTTCAGCATGAATAAGGTAAAATATGTGTTAATTAAGAGTTAAAAAAATAATTTACATACTAAACTACCTATGATTGGCAGGCAGGCAGCCTTGGAAGCCCGGCCAATGTCTCAGGGTGGCCGGGCCTTGGCTCTGCCAATGGCAGGAATGGTTGACTCTATAGGCAACAACGAGCTGCTAGCTGGAGTGGTGCCGGTAAGCTTTCCTCCCCATTTCTGCTGCTTAGATCTGCTCCCGTTGCTTGCTGTTAATTTGCATCTAATCATCATCAGGATTCAGAATGTCCCATCACACACAGAGGCAGTCATGGAGTCAAAGATGCAGGTCGACAAGACTTGCCAAGTGTTTTTTTTTCTTTATGCTTCTATAGGTATTACTTTGTTTTTTAGTACAAGCTTTCTTTTGATATTAAGGGTACCCTAATATCAATGTGTTTTGCCTGCCTGAGAATCACCATATATATGGCATAAAGAATCATCATATTATATGGCATAAAAATAACTCATAATAATGTACGTGTGAGAATGGTTCAGGCTAAGCTTGAGTTCAAACTACTGAGCTTCAACGGAAAGAGCAAGACTAGAAGTGTGTTTGCAACTTTGGATATTGTTATACTTATCCTCTGGTTTCGCCATACAATTTATTTTCTTTTTCATTGTTTCTCTCAAAAAAAATGTGTACTACTTCTCCTTCTACTAGCCATTCTCATTTTCCATGTCAAGCATTGAAATTATTGCGAATTCCTTGGCTGCAGCACCAAATCCCAAAGGTGGTTACTTGGTATTCTTTTGGAAGCAGTACTTGGTGGATGGCATGAGTTTCTAAAAGCTAAAACAGAGCATGTAGCAGTTAAATTGTTCAGGACTTTTAAACAGAGCATGTAGCAGTTAAACAGAGCATGTAGCCAAACTATTACAGTTGGTTACTTTGTTTTTCTTTTGGCCTCGTGTTAAATTGTTCAGGACTTTTAAAATGCAGTGATAGTGGGTATCTATGTAGCCGAAAAGCATAATCCCTGTAAGAGTAGCTGTGCCATGGCTTCTATGGTTGTCATGATCTGCTCCTTTGCATTTAATTTTATCTTAGATGTCCCTATACTGTTAATATCTGCACACAAAAAAAAATCAGATACACTTAAAATTTATCAATGCTTTCCTTCATAGTAGTTTAAGATTGCTACTGATTTGGTGTAACTCTTTCAACAGGTGCACAGAGATGCGATTCATGGTAAATGTGGATCCCTGCTCATCGGCGCCACTATCGTCACCACCACCAACATCCCATATGGCCTTGAGAGGTTTATAGGAATATAGATTGATGTTAAGTGCACCACAGTTACTGATTCTATGAGTCTTTTCCTATTCTGTACCAAATTCAATAACTTTTTTGAAGTTCATTATGGTTGCATATGTACTTCCTACTTAGATACATGTTTCTTTTTCCGAATGTAACCCCAAACTAATGAGACTTGTACAATTACCTTTTTTTTACATAAGGTGTAATGACCTTTGCAAGTGATGCCTGATGCATGTCTTCAAAGATGTCTGATGACATTCGTGCTTTGATATATTTTTTATTCTACAAAGGTATTGAAGAATCATGGACCCTTGTGTTTAGGCGATTAACGACAATACTAGATCACTATGACTAACGTGTGTTTTGCAGAGGCAAAGTTGTTTATGTTAGGTCATTAGTGATGCAATTTGAATGGGCTTAATGGATATTCATGCCCCCAAGATAGAAATTGTTTCGGTTGCACAGGATAAAGATACACGTCGAAGACAGGCTAGTTCTTAGTGCCATAAGGTTGAGAAGGGCGCTAAGTATAGCTAGGGTTTTGTTTTTCCTTTGACCGTACTATAAAGGGGGTATGAGATTAGTAGCTTGACCTAGGAGAGTTTAGGAAAGTGGGTATATGCACACTTGTCACAACTAGTCCTAGAGACCTTGCTTTCAGCCCTTGGTAAACCCTAGAAATCGTAGGAGCAAAATCCCCTGAGAATTCTCAGCGAAAACAGTTGAAATAGGGGAGAAAGAGGCTCCGGACCACTCTGCCTAGTAGGCGTTGGACCGTAGGAGAGTGGTCCGACGGTCCCTGACTTAGGCAAAATCTCAGCTCGAGGAGCTCCGGACCACCTGTCTGGAAAGCGTCGGACCATAGGAGAGTGGTCCGGTGGCTTGGTTCAGAGATAGAGAAGGCTCCGGACTAGTCCGACGCCTTAAGACAGGAGGTTGAGTTCATGTAGAGAGTTCCCTGGCTCCGAACCAGAGCGTCGGACCAGGGCACCGGACCAAGGAGAGTGGTCTGGTGGTTCGTAAAAGAGAGGAAGTTTTTCACTCAGAGAGCACCGAGGCTCCGGACCAGTGCGTCGGACCAAGCAGAGTAGTCCGACGGTGCCTGAGTTTGAATCCAGAGTGAGCTCCGGACCAGTGTGCATGGTCCGGTGGTATAGGCTCCGGACTAGTCCAGTGGCTTCGCAGAGAGAAGAAAAAGTAAAAAAACGGCTAGTTTTGGAGGTGGGGACTATTTATAGTTGCCCCCTTCATCTTAAGAGGGACTCTTGGCCATTGTTTCAGCTGGTGACACCTTGAGAAATCCTTTGGAGAGTCAAGAGGCTAGTGAGGGAGAGA
Source organism: Microstegium vimineum (assembly GCA_022036555.1). Classification (NCBI taxonomy): domain Eukaryota; kingdom Viridiplantae; phylum Streptophyta; class Magnoliopsida; order Poales; family Poaceae; genus Microstegium; species Microstegium vimineum. Next base: position 15,517,923 of record CM039129.1, on the reverse strand, counting down.
TTAGAGAGAGTTCATCTTGTTCTTCCCTCCTAGAGTGATTAGGAGTGACTTGTGTGCATCCATCCATCTTCCTAGCCTTGAGTGGGTCAAGTGAAGGTCTTGTGCTTGTTACTCTTGGTGTTCGACAGCACCTAGACGGTTTGGTGGTGTTCGGAGGAAGTGACCGCCGGGAGATTGTTGGCGGCGCTTCTCCAAGCTTCTGTGATCGGTTGTGGGCGATTCACCGAGCCGGAGTGGCGAAGAATCAGCCCGTAGAGAGCACTCTACCCTTGCGCGGGTAGAGGGGGAGCGATACCTTGCGAGATGCTCCAACGAGGACTACGGGGGTGTGTCGACACCTCGATACCTCGGGAAAAAATCGCTGCGTCACTGAGAATTTCTTTTCCCTAGCTCTTTACATTCCCGCATTACTTTCCGTCCTGTTTTTACATTTTCTACTAGAATTGCCTAGGTCGCTTTTATTTCCCATGAACTGCTACCGCTTTCTAGCTAGGACACACGGATCGTAGGCACTAGGGGTGATTGACATTTGATAGGTTTTCATATTTGCTTTAGAAATTTAAAACAAGCCCAATTCACCCCCCCCTCTTGGGCATCTTGATCCTTTCAATTGGTATCAGAGCCTTGTTGCTCTAAATTAGGCTTCACCGCCTAGAGCAAGATGTCCCATGGGGATGGACCGCCACCCATGTTCGATGGGGATGACTTTCCGTATTGGAAAGTGCGGATGGAGGCCTACCTTGAGGCCGTGGATGTCGGCGTTCACAAAGCCGCCACCCAAGGTGGATCGGTGTTCGCCGAGGACCCATACTTTGAGAAGAACAATGCTAAGGCAAAGAACATTCTTTTCCGTGGCATTTGCAAGGATGTGTTCAACTGTGTGCGAAATTTCAAAACCGCGCATGAGATTTGGACAAACATTTGTGCTCTTCACGAGGGCACTAAATGTAAAAGAGAAGAGCGTTATCACCTCATCATTGCTAAGTTAAATGCTTTCACTATGCTATCTCATAAAAATGCTAATGAAATGTATTCTCGCTTGAATGTGCTTGTAGAGGAGTTGAATGGCCTTGGGCTCTCTCAAATGACACCGGCCAATGTGGTGCGCAAGATACTTTGTGTCCTTCCAATAGACAAGTATAGCCACATCGTCACGGTTCTTCATCAAGGCGATCTCTCCGCAACTACACCAACGCAAGTGTTGGGCAAGATCAATGCTCATGAGATGTATATGAAGATCAATGATGGAACTTCATCATCCTCCAAGAAGAAAGAGAAGGAGGAGAAGAAGGACTTGGCTCTCAAGGCATCTTCAAGAAGTTTGCTACAAGAGCTCAAAATAAATTTGATGTGAAGATCAAGAAGATTAGAAGTGACAATGGCACCGAATTTGTGAACACAAAGATTGAAGATTATTGTGATGAAGTTGGGATCAAGCATGAGGTGTCCGCCACATATACTCCACAACAAAATGGTGTCGTAGAGAGGAAGAACCGGGCACTCATAACTCTAGCAAGGTCTATGCTTGATGAGTACAACACTCCCGAGAAGTTTTGGGCGGAGGCAATCAACACCGCGTGCTATGCGGCAAACCGTCTCTTCATCCAAAGGTTATTAAAGAATACCCCCTATGAGCTTGTCAATGGGAAGAAGCCGGATATTTCATTCTTCCGGGTGTTTGGTTGCAAGGTGTACATCTACAAGAAGCGCCAATACTTGGGTAAATTCCAACGGCGGTGTGACATTGGTTTCCTTGTTGGTTATTCACTTAAATTCAAGGCATACCGTGTATTTAACAAAGCCACCGGCTTAGTTGAAGAAACGTATGACTTGGAGTTTGATGAAACTAATGGCTCCCAAGGAGCGCTTGAGGATATTGATGTAGGTGATGAACCCTTGAGGGAGGCAATGAAGAATATGCCAATTGGTGCTATCGACCTGCAAGAGGTGGAAGAAGTTGAAGATGAAGCAAATCAAGATCCTTCTCCACCCCACACGCCTCAAGTTGATGAAGGAGATCAAGTGAGAGAAGCTCAAAAAGACACTCACATTCCTCAAGATCAAGCCGAGGCCGAAGCAAGCAATGTTGAAGCACCGCATCCTCCTCCTCAAGAGACAAATAGAAGATCAACATCTATCCTTCAAGCTCACCCCCATGATCAAATCATAGGAAGTCCATCAAAGGGAGTAATGACTCGCTCTAGACTTGCATCTTATGTTGAACATCACTCGTTTGTTTCCTTTGTTGAGCCTACTAGTGTAGAAGAAGCACTTGTGGATCCGGATTGGCTGAATACCATGCATGAAGAACTCAACAACTTCACCCGGAACCAAGTGTGGACACTTGAAGAGAAGCCAAAGGATGCAAGAATCATTGGCACCAAGTGGGTGTTTAGGAACAAGCAAGATGATCAAGGCGTGGTTGTGAGGAACAAAGCAAGATTGGTGGCAAAGGGGTTCTCTCAAGTAGAAGGACTCGATTTTGGAGAGACCTTTGCACCGGTTGCAAGACTTGAAGCCATTCGTATCCTTTTGGCGTATGCTTCACATCACAAAATGAAACTTTTTCAAATGGATGTGAAGAGCGCTTTCTTAAATGGTTTCATTAATGAACTTGTCTATGTCTCACAACCTCCCGGGTTTGAAGACCCAAACTTGTCTAATCATGTGTATAGGTTGTCCAAGGCACTCTACGGATTGAAGCAAGCTCCAAGAGCTTGTTATGAGAGGCTAAGGAACTTTCTAATCAAGAAGGGCTTCAAGATCGGGATCGTCGACACTACACTATTCACCAAGAAGCTTAATGGAGAAATCTTTGTTTGCCAAGTATATGTCGATGACATTATATTTGGGTCAACGAACCAAGACCATTGCAAGGAGTTTGGTGACTTGATGTCCAAGGAGTTCGAGATGTCAGTGATTGGCGAGCTAACCTTCTTCCTCGGCTTTCAAGTGAAGCAAATGAGAGAAGGGACCTTCATCTCTCAAGAAAAGTACACTTATGATCTACTTAAGAAGTTCAAGATGGAGGATTGCAAGCCAATCAAGACCCCAATGCCAACTAATGGGCATCTCGATCTCGATGAGGGAGGTAAACCGATTGACCAAACTCTTTATCGCTCTATGATCGGTAGTTTACTTTACCTCACCGCATCTAGGCCGGATATCATGTTTAGTGTGTGCATGTGTGCTAGGTTTCAAGCAAACCCTAAGGAGTCGCATCTTTGTGCGGTTAAAAGAATCCTTAGGTACATAAGGCACACCCCTAGCATGGGTCTTTGGTATCCCAAAGGAGCTCCCTTCCAACTAGTTGGCTATTCCGATTCAGATTACGCCGGGTGTAAGGTTGATAGGAAGAGTACCTCCGGCGGGTGCCACATGCTAGGAAGATCACTTGTTTCTTGGTCCTCAAAGAAGCAAAACAGTGTGGCATTGTCAACCGCCGAGGCGGAATACATTGCCATGGGAGCAAGTTGTGCACAAATCTTATACATGACCCAAACACTCTTTGATTACGGCGTGTTTTTAAAAGAAGTTCCACTTTTGTGTGATAATGAAAGCGCCGTAAAGCTTGCTAACAACCCGGTTCAACACTCTCGCACCAAGCACATTGATATTCGCCATCACTTTCTTAGAGATCATGTGGCTAGGAAAGACATCACACTAGTTGGAGTTAAGAGCGAAGATCAATTGGCGGATATCTTCACTAAACCACTCGATGAAACAACCTTTTGTAGGTTGAGAAGCGAGTTGAATGTGCTTGATCACTCTAACTTCACTAAAAGATGAGCTTGTGTGAATCATGCATTCATGTGTAATATAACATGTTTAATTTGGTAATGCACATAGGCTTGGCTAACACGGTTAAGATAACCGCCCTCAAAGCGTGTGACAAAGCTTAACCGCGGTTTAAACTTGCAAGCAACCTAGATTCAAATTCTGTTTTGCATTGCATATGCATGAGTGTTGCTCTTTCGTTTCTTTTTTGGTTAAGTTTTTTGGTCATTATTAGATTCAACACTTAGGGGGAGCAATTCAACGCTCTAGCTTCAGCTAATACCCCTCTTGTGCCCCTAAGGTGACCCTTGGAGCTTTATTGAACTATTTTCTTATGAAAACTAATCCTAGCCTATAGCAAACTACTTCTAAAATTGAGGGTTTGAGAGATGGTTCTTATGTTAAGTCCAACAAGTGCTCCTCTTTGCTCTTTTGTGTTGGTACTTGGCTAAGAGAAAAGATTAGAGAGAAAAATAGGAAAATTCAGAGCAAAATTAAGCACCGGACCACCCTCCGGACCACTCTGCAATGGTCCGACGTAGTGGTCCGACGCCTTGTCCCTCACTGCTTAAAACTTTTCCAGTCACAAAATCCGTCAGACCAGAGTCCGACGCTCCTCCGGACCAATGACAAGTTGTCCGGTGCCTCTGTCAGTTCTATCTATGCACCGTCGGACCAGTCCGGTGAGTCGTTCGACGCCCTGGTCTGGTGGTCGGGTGCTCACTGTTTTTCCCTCTCTGCACCGTCGGACCAGTCCGGTGAGTCGTTCGACGCCCTGGTCCGGTGGTCGGGTGCTCATTGTTTTTCCCTCTCTGGTACCGTCGGACCACCCATCGGACCAGGCTCCGGACTAAGCGGAGTAGTCCGACGCTTCAAAATTTTGCGGATAACCCCCCGCGAACGGCTCTGTTTCAACTCTATTCTCGTCAGCCGTCCGTACGCCGCGCCGTCCTCCGCCATCTCATCTCCGCCACCAGCTCCCCCGCGCCGCCATTGCCGCCAGTGAACTCTCTCCGGTGCGCCGCCGCCTCACCGCCACCACTCCTCGCCACGCAGCAGTGCCTCTCTACTTCTCCATCGTCGGCGTCTGCGCCCAGCGCCGCCCTGCCACCTCACTCCTCCTCGCCGCCGGGAACTCCCCCTCGCGGGCGTCAAACTCCCTGCCAGCCAGTCCTCTGCCTAGGGTGGAATCCCTCCCTCCATTGACCCTGCTTGCAAAGTCCAAGGAAGGCACTTCCCCCTTAGGGTTTGCCCTAACCCTAGGTTTGGTTTCGACGCGTTCGTCCTCGAACGAATTCATTTCGTCGTCGTCGACTCCGCCACTTCTCACTAGGGTATGGCTTTCATTTACGATATCGCATTTTGTCGAGTCATCAATTGAGTCATGTCCTAGGTTTATTCCTTAAATATCTCTTAAGCAATTCAATCCAATTCACTATTCTAAATGACAATTGCTTTCCTTCAGTTGGGAATACACCCTTTGGAGTGTGGTTTGGTACTGAAATTGCTCTGATTAGATATGCCTTCTTACCTTAGGTATCATGTCAGATTTCGTTCTATCACTTATCTAGATGTTTGCTTCTATACGGATTCTTATCTCTAGATTTTATATATGCTTATGTATACCCTGTCTATTCTATCCAGCAGCAGTCAGTGGCAGCTTAAACTCGGGGCAAAGCTCGCGAGTAAGGATTGAGGCAAAGCCTCAGAGGTTCAGTCCAGTGGCTTGCAGGCCCCTCTTTCAGTTGATACTTACAGCGATCAGTGATTCTTGTGGCAGTGACCTTTCAGTGGTTCTTGTGGCAGTGACCTGTCAGTGTGTTCTTGTCAGTGGCTTGCTTTCAGTTGACAGTGTCACTTTGTTTGATCCAGTATGACTCGCAGTACTCATGCTCGCGCAGCTGGGTCAGGTGATGATACTCTGCCTCCTCCACGTCCTTCCAGCGATAAGGGTAAGAAGCCAGTGGTTGAAAAGGCAAAGAAAAAGAAGCGCAAGCTCACAGAGGCTGAAAAAGCCGAAGCAGTGGCCGATGCAGCAGACCGCGCAAAGCGAGGCGGTCGCCGAGGCACAGTCAGACTTGGCACCCCTCCGCGGGATCTACCTTCTACTCCTCCAGCTGGGTCGCATACCGAGGATACTCCAGAGGAGCCAGAGCTTGTCACTAAAGCTCTGGGTACACCGTTGGCACCGCATTCCTGGGGGCGTTCCACTCACTCCCAGTCAGCTCAGTCACCTCAGTCAGCAGCTCCCACAACAGCTTCAGCTTCAATTCACCTCGATCTGAGGAATCTTACAGCGAAGCAGGTGAAGAAGCTACGGTTTGTTGCTTTAGAGAAGTGGTGCCCGGATCAGCGTGACCCCAGAGCCTCACCCGGTTGGCACACACCTCTCATGGAGGATTTCTATAGAGCAGCTCAGCTGACCAGCATTCAGATTCGACTGCACAGGGTTTGCTCCTTAGAGAGCATAGTTGAGCTAGCTGGTGAGGAGATCAGGCCGTTCCTTACTTACCTTCCGGGACTCGCCGATTTACTTGGCCGTTCCGGTAACTACATAGAGGGATGGGTCAGAGAGTTCTACGCCTCAGTGTGGGTTGATCCAGAACACAAGTTTGTGCAGTATACTTTCAGAGGCGAGCGATACAGGCTCTACTTGACTAGACTCAGAGAGATCTTTCACCTCCGTCAGCAGGGTGGCGAGCTCGATTTACATTATGAGTGCTACAGAGGAGCTTCCGTGCCTCGCAGAGCTCGAGGTGGTCGTACGCTGTCAGTGCAGGAGGTGGCTCCTCTCTTCAAGCCACCCTTCTCAGAGGGCTCCAGACGTAGCCCAGCAGAGCTCAGACCCACCGTTCACAGGTTGAACGAGGTCCTCCGTTGTACTTTGCTTCCTCGCACGGGTTACAAGGAAGGATTGACAAACATGCAGCAGCTTCTCCTTCAGGCCCTAGTATCTCAGACACCGTTCGACGTCGCAGACTTTCTTGTGTCAGAGATTGAGGACGTGATAGCAGATGGTATGAGGGTCCGTCGTCAGTTTCCCTATGCTCATTGGATTTCATCGATCATAGCTATTGAGCTTGAGGGAGCGAACCCTGGACTCCGCGCCCTGCTAGACCAGTCACCGACTTCTTTCCCGGCCTATAGAGTCCTTGGGTCGTTTGACAGCCGGTTTGGGAACCGGGTCCTTCGTCTGGTCAGAGAGCGGACTGCTCCAGCTGACAGAGCTAAGGTTGATGCTCAGGATGAGGCGATCCGCAGTGTTGAGCAGCAGGAGCTCCATGGACTAGACACTGGAGCTGATGTGACTCCTGAGGACACTACTTCAGACAGCTCAGATGCTGATTTCCAGCCAGTTCCACAGATGCCCCCACGGGCTCATGACACTGAGGCTGGCGGCTCTGCCTCTGCCACCGAGACCATGATGCTGAAGATTCTTGACCGACTGAATGAGCAGCAGAGTTCCTTGGTCACTGCAATTACACAGGTACAGCAGCGACAGGATGAGATGCAGCGACAGTCTGAGGAGCGTCACTTCGAGATGCAGCGACAGATGCTAGCTATGCAGCTAGAGTCACAGCGCCTACAGTTACAGTCTCAGCAGCTGCAGCAGCAGAACATGGTCTTTATGGCTCTATGATGAAGTGGACAGGCGCTCCTCCTCTTGAATTTCCTGCAGCTCTTCAGATACAGATGATGAGCACCTCACAGCCCTCTCAGTCAGTTGGACAGATAGGAGGCCCACAGTTCTCAGTTGGACCCTCAGTTGGCCCTTCAGTGGCCCCTACGAGCTCCGCCGGTCAGACAATCACTCCCACCCCAGCCGTACAGTCCAGTGGACTTCAGAGTGCCGGATTGACCACCCCGTTCCAGTCTCCGGCGACTCATATGACTCAGTGGTTGGACACCTTCGGCCCGACTCAGCAGTTCACCCCTCTCACTACTGGTTTCACTCCGCTCACTGCTACGATGGGTGCTACTGCTAGAGATCTATCTGCGTCGTTCAACGACATTACCGGGCAGCCGTCCCCCACTGGTCCACAGATAGCAGCAGAGGTTGAGGCCGAGCTTGTTGCACCGACAGCTGATCACATCGCTCCTCAGTCGCTTCCTCAGAGGCTACACACGACAGTCGGGCTCCAACTGTGTCTACCCCACCTACAGCTGCAGTTGCTACTGATGCCACAGTGGTCACTTCCACTCTAGTACAGCCTCCGCAGTCTCCGGTTCTTCAGACTCCAGTCAAGTCAGTGCATGAGGCACCACCAGACACCGCCGCTCCTGAGGCTCCCGCAGAGACCCTGGCATCGGTTCCTGATCCTACTTCTACTCCAGCTACTGCTCCAGAGTCTTCGACCGTAGCAGGCCTGTCAGCTACCGACCCCCAGACTGCTTCACTACCAGCGTCAGACACTCAGGGGGAGGACTCCGATGATGAGACATATCTGGCAGCTTTCAGGGTGCTCGACCGCTCCACGGCTGCTTCCACTCCGCCTCCAGATGCCTAGTTTTGGTGCTTCGACGCCAAAGGGGGAGAGGGAGAGTCGAGTAGATGGGCTAGCTTCAGGGAGAGCTAGTAGGACTCGTTCTTTTGATGTGTATAAACTCTATTGCATCATGCATCACGTTTACCGTCTTTATGCATTGTATGATATGTGTGATGGTTGAGACTTGATGGTTGTGTGACATGTGTGGTCATTCTTCTTTATATATCATGTCACTTGGTTATGCTATTGCTTCCGCGCTAATCTCTGATCTTTTGGCTATAGCATATCCTTTATGAAATCAAGTACTATGCTCAATTCATATCTATTGTGCTTGTCATGGCTTGAATGGTTAGGCATGTACATGTCTTTATAATCACTAACCCATGCCTATCTCATGTCAAGTCATGTTTTTTTCTCTTATCAAAATTCACTCATTATTCTCTACTCGAGCTTGTATTGTCGTCAATCACCTAAAAGGGGGAGATTAAAGAATCATGGACCCTTGTGTTTAGGCGATTAACGACAATACTAGATCACTATGACTAACGTGTGTTTTGCAGAGGTAAAGTTGTTTATGTTAGGTCATTAGTGATGCAATTTGAATGGGCTTAATGGATATTCATGCCCCCAAGATGGAAATCATGTCAAGTCATGTTTTTTTTCTCTTATCAAAATTCACTCATTATTCTCTACTCGAGCTTGTATTGTCGTCAATCACCTAAAAGGGGGAGATTGAAGAATCATGGACCCTTGTGTTTAGGCGATTAACGACAATACTAGATCACTATGACTAACGTGTGTTTTGGAGAGGCAAAGTTGTTTATGTTAGGTCATTAGTGATGCAATTTGAATAGGCTTAATGGATATTCATGCCCCCAAGATGGAAATTGTTTCGGTTGCAAAGGATAAAGATACACATCGAAGACTAGGCTAGTTCTTAGTGCCATAAGATTGAGAAGGGCGCTAAGTATAGATAGGGTTTTGTTTTTCCTTTGACCGTACTATAAAGGGGGGTATGAGATTAGTAGCTTGACCTAGGAGAGTTTAGGAAAGTGGGTATATGCACACTTGTCACAACTAGTCCTAGAGACCTTGCTTTCAGCCCTTGGTAAACCCTAGAAATGGTAGGACCAAAATCCCCTGAGAATTCTCAGCGAAAACAGTTGAAATAGGGGAGAAAGAGGCTCCGGACCACTCTGCCTAGTAGGCGTCGGACCATAGGAGAGTGGTCCGACGGTCCCTGACTTAGGCAAAATCTCAGCTCGAGGAGCTCCGGACCACTTGTCTGGAAAGCGTCGGACCATAGGAGAGTGGTCCGGTGGCTTGGTTCAGAGACAGAGAAGGCTCCGGACTAGTCTGACGGTTAGTCCGACGCCTCAAGACAGGAGGTTGAGTTCATGCAGAGAGCTCCCTGGCTCCGGACCAGAGCATTGGACCAGGGCACCGGACCAAGGAGAGTGGTCCGGTGGTTCGTAAAAGAGAGGAAGTTTTTCACTCAGAGAGCACCGAGGCTCCGGACCAGTGCGTCGGACCAAGCAGAGTAGTCCGACGGTGCCTGAGTTTGAATCCAGAGTGAGCTCCGGACCAGTGTGCATGGTCCGGTGGTATAGGCTCCGGACTAGTCCGGTGGCTTCGCAGAGAGAAGAAAAAGTAAAAAACGGCTAGTTTTAGAGGTGGGGACTATTTATAGTTGCCCCCTTTGTCCTAAGAGGGACTCTTGGCCATTGTTTCAGCTGGTGACACCTTGAGAAATCCTTTGGAGAGTCAAGAGGCTAGTGAGGGAGAGATTAGAGAGAGTTCATCTTGTTCTTCCCTCCTAGAGTGATTAGGAGTGACTTGTGTGCATCCATCCATCTTCCTAGCCTTGAGTGGGTCAAGTGAAGGTCTTGTGCTTGTTACTCTTGGTGTTCGACAGCACCTAGACGGTTTGGTGGTGTTCGGAGGAAGTGACCGCCGGGAGATTGTTGGCGGCGCTTCTCCAAGCTTCTGTGATCGGTTGTGGGCGATTCACCGAGCCGGAGTGGCGAAGAATCAGCCCGTAGAGAGCACTCTACCCTTGCGCGGGTAGAGGGGGAGCGATACCTTGCGAGGTGCTCCAACGAGGACTACGGGGGTGTGTCGACACCTCGATACCTCGGGAAAAAATCGCTGCGTCATTGAGAATTTCTTTTCCCTAGCTCTTTACATTCCCGCATTACTTTCCGTCCTGTTTTTACATTTTCTACTAGAATTGCCTAGGTCGCTTTTATTTCCCATGAACTGCTACCGCTTTCTAGCTAGGACACACGGATCGTAGGCACTAGGGGTGATTGACATTTGATAGGTTTTCATATTTGCTTTAGAAATTTAAAATAAGCCCAATTCAACCCCCTCTTAGACATCTTGATCCTTTCAGGTATTTTCTCAAACAAGAAAACTATTGTTGTAAATTTGACCAAATATTTTGGTCCTTAAAAATTTATCAAATAGCCAAGATAGGGCGCCCAAAGGACGCCTAATGTTCTAGTAATATGGAAAGAAAGTAGCCAACACGTCTCCCGGAGCGGCCGGAGGATCGAGCGCAAGGAGGCGATCATACCTGCTGGTGCTGGTGATTGTGGGGAGCCGATGCTGCTGCAGGGCTGCTGCTGGTACTGGAGCTCAAGTCCATGGATCGGATCTTTCCTTCCACGCCCTAATAAGCTGTAGCAAATATAGCATAGATATATACATGAGCAAGCACATACATATATGCACCCGCCCACCAAATAAAGGATATATCGATCGATCAATCGTTCTAGCAAAGAGACTCGGCCATCAAAATCTCTTAAAATCTGTCAACCAAACCTGTATCAAAACACCAAGAAGCTAGGATTGATCAGAGACACAGCACGCGCGCACTGGATGTTGTGCCGGCGGCCTTCCTTCCTCTTGTCGCTCGCTGGGGAGGAGGGAGAGAAATAAATAGATCGAGATGGTACTGTGACTGTGAGAGATCGATATGCCTCCTTTCGTTGTTTATATTATAGAGATCGAGGAAAGGGAGAGTGGGCTCAGGCTGGACAAACGGCGAGCCACCCAGCAGACAGTGCAGTGGAAAGTGGAAACGGGGGCGGATTTCCGTGAAAGCAAACGCGCGGGCGCGTCTGCTAGCGGATGACGTACGGATACATTGCATGCACGGCACACATGAAAGCCATGCATGGTCTTATGGATGGAGCACCTACCGGCCGGCCACACTGAGATGCCTTGCAGGTCTTCTCTTCCGTTCGCATCGCATACAACAGAAACGGCAGAGAGAGTACATACGTCTGACAATCATGACAAGCTCAACGGTGCAGTGCTCGCACGTACTCATCTTCAACTACAAGCCTCGCATCCTTCCTTGCACGGCTGTTTCCCCCTTTCCTACCTGAAAAAACAAACAAGCAAACAAACAGACAGAGGTGACAGTACGTCGCATAAGTACGTGATGATGGTCGATGCTAGAACTAGAACACGGCATCACACACGAGCACACACAACATGCATATGCATCTCGAGTAGACTCATCAGATTTAGAAACCAGCGGCTTAGGGCCTGTTTTGTTAGCACCCACTAAAGTGTAATTAGTCACTAAAATTAGTCCCTAAAATACCAAAACCCCACTAAAGTTAGGGGCCACTAAACTTTAGGGGGCATGTGATAGCTATTTTAGTGGGTTTAGTCACTATATATTGAACCAAACAATTAAGGTCTAAACTTGTTCTCGATGTAGCTCCATCCATCGTACTACATCATCTGTATATAGAGTATACGAATTATTATTGGTTGAGTACCTGAGGCAGAGTGTAATCATCAAGCAACTTGATGCATGGTCTTGCTCTTCGATCAGCCTTGACTCTCTCGACCAATGCAAGTAAAGCAACGATGTCGATTGTTACCAGAATTTTAGTTATAGATCCGATTCCTACAACAAGAATATTTTATTTTTGTTTGACAAAAGATGAAAACAAACGAATTTTTGGTCCATCAGAGTGCAGTTTGAGAAACCCAAATTCATTTTTTTCAAGATAAAGGATAGTTCATATCCGGCTTCTTCTACCAAACGGAAGAAGCAGGCCAATTATTATAACTCACAAAACCAAACGTCTCGGCTGTAGAAAACCACAAAGACACAGCCAACAAGGAACCCAAATTCATATTATTATTGATTTATGCATGATCCTTCTATGGACCACATTCTCAAAACATACACGGCGAGAATAGTTGCACCTACGAATCAAAGGGATCCTGGGATGGATTATAACGACTCTTTGTATATGAAACTGGAAAAGAATGTTGATGCAGAGACACATGGGTTTTCAACTATACAATTTCTCAATTTTCTTTTTGCAAAAAACCACAGGAGCTTTCTTTCGGTTTCAAATATAAAAGGAATGGTGCTCTCTCCCACAGCCGCCCAACAAAGACACCATATCTTTCTAAGACTATCAATACTCCATAGCTACCCAATTGCCTTTCGTGTTCTGCTTCCCAATGGTAACGCCTGTCTTACAGTGTCTCACCATATAAAACATTTGCTTCCGGAAAACACGCAGTCAATTCTGAAGAGGCTCTATTTTTATCCAATGCTTTTGATCAGATATGGCCTTTTGCTTGTCACTACAACCAGAGTTTAGAACAGAGACTGGTTAAAAACAGGGAAATATCAACCTTATCAAGCAAAACCACCATGGTCAGAGACAGTTCTTAACTGCCTCTATTCATACATGATGACTACCAGGTGTTAATTAGCAATCAACATGTAATGCAACTAACATGGGTTAGCTGAAGCGGTGCAGAATATGATTATGCCTCAAAACATCGTCAGAGGACCTGATGAAGGTCTATGCAATGGATGTCTTGCCTCATCTGGTGAACCATTCGCAGCCCTGAGAATAATAAGAACACACTACACCTTCACATGTTCACGGATGAATTGCTCGACAGCTGAAACAGTACCGGTCGAACCAGCACCCTCAGCAACAGCCACCGTGTTCTGGCACTGCCTGAAGTTGAATGCCTCTCCAGGGACCCCGAGCTGGACTTCATCAGAGATGTCAGCTGATGATATGGCATTCCTTGATTCCCGGAGCTTGTTTCTACAACATGGGAAAGAAGGGCAGGCATTAGAAACATTGTGAACTCATTAATATTTTACATCAGTTGGAGACTGGTACACATGTTTTTTGCATGTTCGTTTAAAGTTAAAGGTGGCTACGAGTTATAGATCTGTTAGACTGACTCCAACAGCATACCCAAATGCCAACCCAAACCGAAAATAGGTTCGGCAAAGTACATTTGGGTGTCAAAATCCTCCTCCAACCGATGACGCAAACGCCGGACGCATTTTCCGTCGGAGGGCAACGCAAATTTGCGTGCTTCTCCACCGTGACGCATTCGTCGCGTGGTGGGCCCGCAACAGGGCGCGGCTGGCCCTTCCAGGCTCCGCGGCGGGGTGAGGCGGGCCCGACACGACGGAGGAAGGCGACGATGGCGAGTCGGCTCCGCGGCAGCGCGAGGCGGCCGGCTCCGTAGACGACAAATCCGTGGCGGAGGGAGGCGGCCGGCTCCGCGGACGACGCCGGCGAGTCGGATCCACGGCGGAGTGAGGCGGCCGGCTCCGCGGACGACGACGGCGAGGCGGATCCGCGGCGGAGCGAGGCGGCCGGCTCCGCGAACGACGACGGCGAGGCAGATCCGCGCCGAAGCGAGGTGGCCGGCTCCACGGACGACGACGGCAAGGCGAATCCACGGCCCGACGCGACCTCTTCATCTTCCTCAGTCCGGAGCTGGGAGGGGAAGCGGCAGCTAGACCGCGTCGAGGAGGGGGAGAGGGGAGGCGGGGAAGGGAAGCGGGGGCAGGACCACGGCGGGGAGGGGAAGCGGCGGCGGCGGCGGGTGCTGGAGATGCTACCGGGGAGGGAGATGGCGGCGTAGGCAGGAGGCGAGATTTGGGGCGCGTTGTTGGAGAAGGTGATTTTTTGGGGCGTTACCTATTGGCTCTGCAGGACCCAAAACAAGGAGTGGGTCTTGTTTTTGCATTTCCACGGTTGGAGACAGTGTTAGGGATAAGAAAAGGAGATATGCAAGAACTATCACAGCATTTATTGACTAGTTGGTTCGAGTCATTCAAATTCCAATTGTGCAAGCACCATAAATGTTTAGAGGAGAGAGTTGTCCTTACATTTCTTTCTCCAACTCCTTTATGAACTTCTATGAGTGAGCTGTAACTTTATCTGTCTTGTTGCAGAATATAAGCACAGGAACTTTTTTCTTCACTACAGTTGTCTTTTGTCAGAATGTCATACAGGTACCTGCAAAAGGATGGTAATATTGTTATGCAATGTTAACAGCATTAACAAATGATCAAATAGAGTAATTTTTCTACAATTTTAATAACGTTAACAAATAATCAAACATAATAATTGTTATGAAATGTTAAGAATATTTAGGCTAGCCACACGATGTTAACTATAATAAGAAATTAATAAAAAAGAATAATTTATGCAATCTTGGGATATGAAGAAAGCTCCTAATCACAGTATCACACAGCTCATTTCAATCCAGCACAAAAACAAGTAAAATTAGATGATATAGAAAACAAAGTTATTTGATAAATATTAAAATAGAGGGCACAAAAATTACTCTGCAGCAGCTTGCATGCTAGACAAAAAATCTTGAGCATCAACAACGAAAACAACCCCAGCTGCTTTAGGCAGGACTTCATCAAGCTTGGGCTTGAGCCTTGAATGGCCAGGGACATCAACAACATGCACAGGTTTTACTTTGCCTTTCTGAAAAGGGCAATAGGAAGGCTTAGTAAAAATTTTGCAGTAAAAAAATGCATGTTTCTTTATAAAAACTATGCTATTCATTTTATTTTTATCTCATTATGTCTGAAAAATAATTAACTCTATAAGTTTCTTACCCCTTCTTGCTCCGAATGCAGCACAAATGTGTCATTGTTTTCTTCCATTGAAGTCACAGTTCCTTGATGTGATGAACCATCCCGAAGCTGACAAGCAGACACAGAATTACGCAATTAGCAGATCAATAAAATATAGTATAACCTACCTACCTATTACAATGGCATTGATATGAATACAGAATACCAAATGGTCTAACAGACAAAAGGAACAAAAATATATTATCCTGATTTTTAATCGTATCACAATGCAGTGCTTCTAGAATCAGATATGAGCATAGTCAAATCAAACCAAACCAACTATCCTATATATACAAACAAAATCCAACCACATAAGAAAGAGATGTCCTGCTAGAATTTATTGCACAAAATGACGTTCAAACAAGATTATTTTGCAAACTAGATACTTGTGCTTCATTATTTTGCAAACTAGATGCGTGTACTTCACTTGTAGAACCCTACACCCCACAGACAAAGAACAGCAGTTACCTGGCAGAAAAGAGTAGTTTTACCACTGCCACTAAGCCCTGATAGCACTATAGTATTTGGCTGAGGATTTCAGACAAGATGCTGTGGAAATAGGAAGACAGGGAAAGTAATTGTTTATCATTCACTACTCTAATGTAATCAATTGTGGTATGATAAAGCAGAGATCTTAAAAAGCAACATGGTGGAAACAGATAATATGCAGAGCGTGGCACATGGCACCTCATGTATATTAGATCATAAGGCATCTATGAACAAAAAGCAAAACCCTTCTTTGTTAAAGAACAGTAAATACTAAATCATTTTAGAGCTGGAACAATTTACAATGCACACCAACTATTGTTAATAAAAAACATGGGCATAATCTTCAATTATTTAATCGATAGCACTCCATCATAATTTCCCTGTTCAAATATTCGAACTTGTGCCACAATGACACCTCAGAGTCTGAATGAACCAAGGCTAAAAATTTCCACTACATGCTTCCTTTCTAAGCACAACTATAATTTGTGAAACTAACAAATGTTCACAACTCCACAGATTGGCTAATTTATACAGCTATAAATGATAGTGTGCCCCCCCCTCGCTAATTAGGAAACTGTGGCTTGCTGTTGCTTAATTTAATCAGACTATAATCTCTTCCTCCACTGCCCAAATCATCTCCCATATAATGTAGGGCATGGACTTGGTCACATTTTATACCCATATATATGTATCAGAAGACAGCACACTAGAGCTAAATATGCAATTCCAGATCCACAACTAGTTCATTCTCCAGTGAATGAATGAATTAGATCGAGGACAAACAAAGCACTTAAGCAATAACAACTCCGGCGCTTTTATTTAGGCGGGCGAGAATGTCTTTCCTGAGATCCCTGTTGTATAGTCCAGTCTTCACCGGTCGTTAGTGTTCTGAGTCATAGATCAGCATTCAGTTTTCTGTTTCCTAGTTTTCAGCATCTAGGAGCTGCGCGCGGCTATGGCGGGTCGTGGGATGGCACGAACTGTAGTGCGCTGTGTGCCGCACGGTTAGGGGAGATCACCTCCCACTCATGCATGTAATCTGTTTTATATTCAGTGCATCAATACAGAAAACGCTACCAGTTTGACAGCACCAAAAGATCAAGTGTTCCATTGCTTGTTTCTGAGTGCGTCTTCCCAGGTTCGCCGGCGTGATAGTTCACCGGCGTTCCCAACAAATGGTATCAGAGCGGTTAGAATCCGGGAGTGATGTCGGCCCCTGTGACCGGTGGCCATTCGCCATCTCCACCACCGCGCCGACATGTTTCCCACTCACCAGCACCGAGCCGAGGGCGTCGAGACCGCGGTGAGGTCACCGTCGAGCGCGTGGTCAAGGAGTCGAGCGGCGCCATCCAGTACCCCACGCTCATGCGCTCCAACTACGAGGAATGAGCGCTCCTCATGAAGGTCAACCTGCAGGCGGTGGGTCTCTGGCACGCCGTCTGAAGAAGGCGAGGAAGATCTCATCGAGTACCGCGAGGACCGCCTCGCCTTGGCCACCATTCTGCGTTCAGTGCCCACTACTATGTTGGGTTCCCTAGCCCGCAAGCGGACGGCTCGATCGGCATGGGCGGCGGTCCAAACCGTCCGGGTCGGAGTAGATCAAGTGCGGGAGGCGAACACCCAACACCTACTTCAACAGTTCGGCGACATCGGCTTCAATGAGGGTGAGTCCGTGGATGACTTCTCGCTCTGTATCATGTCTCTCGCCAACAACATCCGCACCTTGGACCACGACATCATCGACGCCCAGATCATGAAGAAGATACTCCAGGTGGTTCCTGACCACCTCGAGCAGATTGCTTACTCCATCGAGACGCTCCTCGATGTCAACGAGCTCTCGGTGGAGGAAGTAGTCGGCCGACTGCGCGCCATCGAGCAGCGCAAGAAGAAGCCGACTTCCACGGCCGCGTCGTCCAACGTCGATAAGCAAGGTCGTCTGCTCCTCACGGAGGAGGAGTGGACGGCACGACTCAAGCTGCGTGAATCCGGCGACAGCTCCGGCAGCGGAAATCGCGGCAAGTCGTGCCGTGGCCGCGGTGACCGCGACGGCAAGGGGCATGACGGTTCATGGAAGCCTCAGGAGAGGAATCCAGACAAGTGCGCAAATTGCGGCATCAAGGGCCACTACACCAAGGATTGCCGCAAGCCCAAGCGGGAGCAGAAAGCACACCTGGCGGAAGGTGAGGAGCAGCAGGCGCTGATGATGGCCACGGCAACCGCTACCTCGACCGTCGCCGCGTCGTCAAGACTCACGCCTCACTCATCCGCCCGCGTCGAGATACATGAAGCGGAGGTCTTCGCCGAGCTTGGCCCCCACACCGACAAGGACGCCCGACGATGGGTGCTCGACACCGGGGCGACTAACCATATGACTGGTTCACGCTCGGCGTTCGCGCACCTCGACACCAACGTGACCGGAACGGTTCGTTTCGGCGACGGCTCGGTGGTGGAGATCGAGGGACGCGGCACGATCGTCTTCGTCCTTAGAAATGGTGAGCATCGTACCCTTGCCGGGGTGTACTATATTCCACGTCTCGTGGCGAACATTGTGAGCCTCGGACAGATGGAGGAGGCCGGGTACCGCATCGAGCTCTACGACGGTGCGCTGAGGATCTACAACGAGACTCGGCACCTGCTCACCAAGGTGCCGCGCGGTGACATGCGTCTGTACATTCTCGAGCTGGTGATCGGGTAGCCTGTGTGCCTCGCGGCGCGCAGCTCGGAGTCATCCTGGCGCTGGCATGAGCGGTTCGGCCACATCAGCTTCAAGTCGCTCCGCTCCCTAGCCAGCAAGCAGATGGTCCGTGGACTGCCGCACCTAGATCACATCAATCAGGTGTGTGACAGTTGCCTCGTCGGCAAGCAGCGGAGGAGCCCATTCCCCAGTGAGGCGAAGCGACGCGCGAGCCAGATCCTGGACCTCGTTCATGGCGACTTGTGCGGACCAGTCTCGCCTCCAACCCTAAGCAGTTACAAATATTTTCTCCTGCTCGTTGATGACATGAGCTGCTACATGTGGCTCCATCTTCTGTCAAGCAAGGATCAAGCTGCAACGGCTGTCAAGAATTTCCAAGCTACCGTGGAAGTAGAGTCGGGAAGGAAGCTCAAGGTGTTTCGGACCGATCGTGGGGGGGGGGGGAGTTCACCTCCATCGATTTCAGTGAACACTGCGCGCGCCGTGGCGTTCAATGACATCTCACTGCCTCGTACACGCCTCAACAGAACGGGGTGGTGGAGCGTCGAAACCAGACGATCGTCGGCATGGCGCGTTCCATCCTGAAGGCAAAGGGGCTTCCAAGCTTCTTCTGGGGAGAGGTCGTGCACACCGCAGTGTACATCCTCAACCGGGCTCCCACGCGGGCGCTCGATGGCAAGACCCCGTTCGAGGCCTGGTATGGGGAACGTCCGGCAGTTCACTACCTGCGGACCTTTGGCTGCGTCGCACACGTCAAGACGACAAAGCCGGGGCTATAGAAGCTTGATGATCGGAGCATGCCCACGATCTTCGTCGGCTACGAAAGCGGATCCAAGGCGTACAGATGCTACGACCCTTCTACCAAGCGCGTGGTGATTTCGCGCGACGTCGTCTTTGACGAGGTAGCGCGTTGGGACTGGACGACTAGCCCAGATGTGCACAACGGCGACGATGAGCCTTTCACCGTCGAGTACATCATAGAGACGGTGCCTGGCACAGCTCCCTCGACACCTTCGCCGGCGGGACCAGCAGCAGCTACGCCGCAGGGAGCCTGTCTCTTTACCTGCTGGGCACCGTGCCATCGGGCTCAAGTGGGTCTTCAAGGTAAAACGTGATGAACTCGGCAACATCATCCGCCACAAGGCTCGCTTGGTGGCGAAGGGCTATGTCCAGCGCGCCGGGGTGGATTTCGACGAAGTTTTTGCCCTGGTAGCGCGGATGGAGTCGATCCGCACCTTGCTTGCGCTAGCAGCTCATGAAGGGTGGCAAGTTCATCACATGGACGTGAAGAGCGCGTTCCTGAACGGTGACCTGAGAGAGGAGGTGTATGTCTCTCAACCGCCGGGATTCATCATCGGCAACGACGACGGCAAGGTGCTGCGCCTCAGAAAGGTGTTGTATGGTCTACGTCAAGCACCGAGGGCCTGGAATGCCAAGCTCGACGCCTCCCTGATCTCGCTTGGTTTCCAGAGGAGCAGCTGAGAGCACGGCATCTACACACGCTCAAATGGCGCATCGCGGTTGGTAATCGGTGTCTACGTCGATGATCTTATAATCACTGGTGCCAACAGCGACGCGGTCAATGAGTTCAAGCAAGACATGATGCGGCTCTTCTCCATGAGTGACCTTGGGTTGCTCTCATATTATTTGGGCATTGAGGTGACCCAAACCAAGGCAGGGATCACCCTTTGTCAATCTGCTTATGCAGGGAAGCTCCTGGAGCGCAGCGGGTTGGGTGCCTGCAATCCGAACGCATTGCCAATGGAGCCCCGACTGAAGCTGAGCAGAACGAGCACCACTCCAGCTGTGGATGCCACGGCATACCGGCGCATCATAGGTGGGCTGAGGTACCTAGTCCACACACGACCTGATCTAGCCTATGTTGTGGGTTACCTGAGCCGGTTCATGGAGGCGCCACATGAAGAACACCTGGTGGCGGTGAAGCGCATTCTCCGCTATGTGGCGGGCACAGGTCATCGGGGTCTCTACTACACACGCAGGGAAGAAGGACGCGCGCAGTTGAAAGGTTTCAGCGATGCTGACATGGCCGGGGACATCGACACCCGAAAGAGCACCACCGGCATCATCTTCTTCCTCGACGGGAACATCATCACTTGGCAATCGTTGAAACAAAAGGTAGTGGCTCTATCCTCATGCGAGGCCGAGTACATTGCTGCAGCGACGGCGGCCTGTCAGGGTGTTTGGCTTGCTCGGCTTGTCAGGGACATGACCGGCGTCGAGCTTGAAGCACCGGAGCTTAAACTGGACAATCAGTCTGCTATAGCTCTGAGCAAGAATCCTGTGTGTTGACACAAAAAGTGTCAGATCTGTGAACACCTCGGGCTATTACCCAAAGCTCGATGTCGAGGGCATGCCAGTTGATTTGACCAATCAATCGACAAGGATGATAACTATGACAAACTGAACGAGACGACAGCGATGCGCCCGGACGTCAAAGCTCAGATTGATCACGGATAACCAGAGCAGAGCTAGACGAGGCAAACAGCGATGCGCCCGGATTGCCAAAGCCTAGAGGTACTCCCAAGCGGAACTAGCAAGGATTTTGACGGAGATCAGGGTGATGTAGCTCGTCGAAAGCTTGAAGAACTCGTTGATAACTATAACTAATGCATAAAAGGGTAAATTGCGGTAAAAGTAGGATAAAAAGTAGAATTGGTTTGTTTTTGATTGCATTTATTTTTTATTCCATAGCCCTCGGGCTCATATTTATACTCCCGCATGGAGAGTTGTACAAAGACACGACACATATCTTTCCTAAAAACAAACTCCTACTTTAAAGGAAACTAACTCGCGTAGGAGCCGGATAACAATATTTATTCCCTAAACAAACACACCTATTTTAAAGGAAAATAAATGACTCATGCAAGAGTCAGACTCAAACTACTATAATAATACTGGTATAAAACACCAGTTTCCTTGTATCTTTCCTCGATGGAAGCCTTCCATCGGCAGATTCCTGCAACTTCCTTCTTTGGCCACCGGTAGTCTTCTGCTGCCACCAAGTGATAAGTCACGCCCATCGGCATTTCCCGATCGGCAATCGGCAGCATCTTCCTCATCGGCAATCGGTAATGAACCCTTATCGGCAATCGACAACCATCTTCCATCGGCAATCGGCAACGAGCTTTTATCGGCAATCGGCAAGGCCCCTTCATCGGCAATCGGCAATAGCAGCTCATCGGCAATCGACAAGACCACCAATTAACCTTTGTCGGCAAAGATCACCCAGCCTCCATCGGCAACACACTTGGCCTTTTGCAGCATTCTTCCATCGGCAATATTGGCTCATACTTTACCGATGCCGATGGAAAACGGTCATTGACCAGTCAAGCTTCAACCCATTTGACACGTGTTGAAAAACGGTGTCAACACATGCCCCCAGTTTCGGAGCGTATAACTTTACGTGCCGAAATTCTCTCCACTGTAGCCGTTGCTGTAGCCGTTACCCCCAAGATAGGCGTACGGTTTCCTCGATCCCCGCGTGTGGAACTGCAATTTAATAATAAAATCCCTTGATTGTAGCATGAACAGTTACAGACCACCTTGATCACTGCGCGTATCTACCACGGGCGCCTCCACATTCCTGCACAGTGTGAAACAGAACCCCAAAATACCCCTGAACAGGCTTATAAAAGTTACTGGGGTCCATACCGTCCTTTTTACCCGAGCTCATTTTACTTTCACCTTCCCGCTTTCTTCAACCTCCGGCTACTCTGAAGAACACAGGCTCGAGCAACAGTACTCCTTCGCAATCCAAGGATGAACTGCAAGCACTCCCTTGACTCCAATGGTGATCCAGGTCGACATCCCAAAGGTAAGACTTATCCTTTTCCCAATCCAGCCTCCTGCCAATTTTCGCACGAATCTGGATCTGTCTCCGCTCCTTTCTGACCACTCTTCGTCTTCTCCTTTGAATCTTAGGAACTGTACAACAAGGTAGTGATTCTGCTTACCGGTTCCACTTTCAATTGCTTAGGCCCCATGGGGAATCCGGATCCCAGTTATATAATCAACGCAGAAACCAACCGGATCCCATTTAGATCTGAACGTTTTGGTTTAGGATTGTGGAAGGATACATTCCGATCATGGCCCAAGCCCACCAAAGGGTGGAAGAACTAGTACCTTAGAGTCGCCAGCGCGCAGCAAATTTACTGGCAAGAGCGTAGTTTGGACCAATGTATCAGGCTTTCTATCGCCGACATGGAAAAGAACGAGAACATGTTAATAGCCGCCTCCTACTTCTGGTCAGACACTCTGAACGCGTTCTTATTCCGACATGGACCAGCCACCCCCACTCTTGCTGATGTCCACATGCTGACCGGCCTAGACATCTCCTCTGCCGACACCTTCACTTTATTCAATAGGAAAGCCGAGCACAGAGTAAATACCCGGAACATCGGCGGTTGGACGGGTTACATTCAGGAATACCAGAAAACGGGATCGGTAAACCAGAGAGATCATGCCACCTTCCTGAACATGTGGCTAGACAAATTCATCTTCTGTGGCAGGGCAGTTGGACCCACTACCATGTACCTCCCAGCAGCTGAGCTGCTTGCCGATGGGACAAGGCTTCCCTTGGGCAGATATCTTTTAGGATTGGTATATCGTCTCCTCCATCAAGTATCCCAGAAGTTACTGCTAGGTGAACACATCGGCAATCTTGGAGGCCCCTGGTGGTTCATCAACATGTGGCTGAACGCACATATGCAGAAAGTACTTCAACTTGACTTGTTCGCCCAACGCTTCCCGAGAGACATACTAGAAGACCACCAGTGTGGGGAGGATGAATCGGCAACTCGCCCTCCACTCAACTTTGGAGAGGCCACTATTGTGCTGCCAGGGACCGATGCCAATGCGGAGCAATTCGGTCTCTTCTTTCAGAAGTTTTACAATGGAATTCCTGCCACAGAACGACTCTGGTGGCCATATGCCGATGTAGATAACCAGTTCCCATTGTTATTTAATCTTACCGATGGGAATGTACCTGAAAACCAGATAATGATGAAGGTTAGCATCACTCCTCGGGCTATCCCAATGAACATATTTGGATCGGGAAAGAACGCCCCTCCATCATTTGAGTTTTACTACCCATCGGTAGCGGCAAGACAACTGGCGTTCGGCCAACTGCCGATCAAGCTCTGTTACTCCAAGGTAGTGCATCCCAGGCAGACATTCTCTAGTGCTCTGGACTGGAACAAGGTTGTCAACCTTCCTGCCGATGCCGATGTATCGGATCTTGACTTATCCTCCTGGTCACCAACCTCCTTTATCACAAACGAGTACAAGTCCTGGTGGCAAGAATGGAGGTGTCAACTATTCGCCAAATCGTCGCACTACTATCGGCATATGATCGATGTCGATCATATCATCCCTGACGACGCAGTAAGTCCTCATTCCGATGCATTCCTTACTTTTACCTTCGCCATCGGTATTTAATCTTCTTGCTTTTGATAGGTTGATGACCCGATTCCTCCGATGAGTAAGAGCGGCAAGCCTTTCAAGCTTCGAATAATGAGCCCCGTGTCACTCATCGGCCATAAGGCTCCCTCGTTAGCTGCCTTCATCCCACGACAGGTACCCACACCGACACCTGCAAAAGCCAAGGCTACATTGGCCGCTGCTGCTGCCCTGACGTGGGTGTTTGCAGTAAACTCATCTTCACTCATACCGATTATATGCTGTTTAATCGGCAACATTTACTTCATATAACTTGCATTGAATATCTTCAGGCTATGAGGTCATCGGCAACTGCCCCAAGCAAACAAGCACCTCCAAGTTCGGCTGCCGATGCCCCCCAGTCCTCGTCTAAGAGGGCTGGATCTCCTGCTACTGCGCCAAGGAAGAAGAGACGCTTGAGGCTGGCTAGCCCATCTTCGTCATTGGCACGAGTCGAACCACCAACTGCCGGTATGTCATCGGCAGAAACTCTAACGGCTCCTACTCCAGATCAGTCGATGGACGACGTCCTCGGTCAGGAGGCAGCTCCATCCGCTGCAGAGGCGGTATTGGCATCGGTACCGTCAGCCGAAGCTCTCAACGAAGAAACACCTTCAACGGTAGTGGGAGTAGCATCGGCATTGGCACCATCAGCCATAATCCCCGACGAAGAAACACCTATCACGGCGACGGCGACGGCATTAGCATCGGCGACATCAGCCAATATCCCTGATGAGGCGACTGCACCCACGGCAGCAGCTGAAGCAACATCAGCATCGGTGCCGTCAATCGAAGTTGCTGATGAGACAGCTCCGCTCGTCGTAGCGGCAAAGTTAACATCGACATCGGTACCATCCGAAGATCCCGATGAAAGAGCGGCATCACCGCCACAACCAAGTATCATGCCAGAAGCAACGCCAGCGACAACACTACCATCACCAATAGCGTCGACTGCTCCTCTAGCAGAAGCTCATTCATCGGCAACCACTGCCGATGTCCAAGACGAGGCTGGGCCATCTAAAATGCCAAGTCCTGGGCAAGAAATCTGCTTCAAGATGGTAAGTTAATCACTTGAAACTTCTAGTATAATCCTTTGATCGGTATATTATAACCCTTCTGTTTTTAGGCCCAAGATTCCCCAGATAGTCTTTTCTCTTTCAGCCTCAACCCGCAGGATGAAGACAGACGCCAAGGCCCCCTCCAAGCAGACAACTTATTTTCCTTCTCGGTTGACATACCTGATGACGAGGAGGAAGAGAGCTCTGTCCTAGCTCTATCGGCAGAGATCAAGACCAAGCTTGAGGCACTGCTTTCCTTGCTGCTACAAGAGACATCCCAGCTCATTCAAGACTCATCGGCAGCAAGGATCGCTTTCAAAGATATCCAAAGTCATCTCCCTGCCGATATGGCAGAAATCCTTCTTCAGGCAGCCTCTATCGACATCAAACAGATCCAGTACCAGAGGCTTGCCCGTCGTATTGCCGATAGAGCTGCCCAAGCCAAGAGCGAGGAAGAGAAGCTCAAATTCAAACACCTTGCCGATGACAAGCACAGAAGCATTGGTCAAGCAAAAGTTTCCATCGGCAACCTGAACCAAGAAATCTCTCGACTGTCGGCAAGGAAGGAGGAGCTATTGGTGGAGCTACACAAGGTTGAGGGGGATCTAACTGCAGCCAACCAGCAGAAAACTCAACTGTCCGACTCCATCAAGATTCTGCAACAAGAAAGGGACCAGCACGCTCGGCAAGCCATCTCGTGGAAGAAGAAGATCAAGCCGGTTGAGGGCTCTGCCGATGCTGACGCCAAGGAGATAGACGAGATAGAACAGATTCGCCTGCGTGTGATATCAGTCATCCGCTCCTTGCTGTAATTTATGTATCGGCAACAATGTACCTCTGATACTTGACTCTGGGCCTTGTAATATAATGTTTGCATGTTTTTTACTGATGTATGACAATTCCTTCTCATCGGCATCCAAACGAGCACGTCATGTGTCAACTCCTTCGAGAGTTTCTGGAATGTATGCTTTACTGGAGGTAGACTGTCTTATCCGATAGGAACTTGATCAGGAAACACCCCAGGCCTAGAATTCAATCCTGATCGGTAAAATCAATCTCTACACCAGAGTACCATCGGCGAACTCGCTCACCCAGTCATCGGCAATCATCACCGATGCCATAACTCATCAAGTCGGCTAAAATCCTGAGTAGTCCCAACTTATTAACAGACCCTGGCACTTAAACCCGACTGTAACAATAATCGGCAACGAGGCTCCATACTTCTATCGGATTAGAATTAGAACAATGCCGATAGACCCACCAAAGAGTACGAGGAGAAACTCCCAGAACATGTGCACTGCACACTTAGTCATCGCAAGTGTGGCAGAATTATTCTTACAACCATCTTCTGGCAGTTAACGAACCTATCGGCAGTACAGCGTCCCATACACAAACCATCGGTAGGTGTCCCCAAGTGTAATAATTGAAATCGCCAATTTGCCGATTGCGGCCCCCAAGCTTGCAGGTCCAAAATTGACCTCGATCAGACCATCAGCACAATAATGCTGTCTGCCGATAGATCTCCATCCTTGTGCTTTGGCCTCCACTGCTTTTCCCTTGGGAGTTCTGCATCACTGCACAGGTCATTGCGGCGTTGGCGCTGAATTCTTCTTCTCTGGGTTTTTGTTAAACCCTTAGGGCACCATTGAGAGAATTTGGTTTTCCAGACAGGCTGGTGCTGCCTTTCATTACTTACATCGGCGTTTCTTCTGATGCTTGAATTTCTGGAGAGCACTTCTTCATCGGGTATTTTTGTCTCGGCCCGCTCCTTGCTCTCCCTTCGATCAACCTGCCTGCCAAGCCTGCTATGGGCATTAAGCTTGCCCCCCAATTGGTCGTGTACCGATCTCCTCTTTCTGAGTGGCTTGGCGCACCTAGATGCCCGATCATCCAAACAAGGCTTACTTGACTGATCGGCAGTGTGATACCTGTTGCATTCAGGACAGTCATCGGCAGTGGGTAGCTTAATGCCTTCTTCCCAACAGTGAATGAAGAAGGGACACTTCCAATGATTTTTCCGACGAAGCCACACCCGATGTTCTTCCTCTTCCTGCCGATATCGTTCATCTCGTGATTGCCTATAGTTCCGCCTTGGTACCTTGTGCGTGATTACTATGCCAGGAACCCTACTGACACAGGCATATTTATCGGCAATTCTTTTCTTATCATCGGCAAACTTTCCGACGTCATGCTCGACCACTTGATGATCAGGATCCACCGATGCACTCTTTCTAGCAGCGTCTGATGTCAGCACCTTAGTTTTTCCACCGGCTTCCACCATATTATTTGGAAACGGGCGCTGATCAATTTCCATCGGTTCTTGGACTTT
The DNA here is from genome assembly GCA_022036555.1 of Microstegium vimineum. NCBI lineage: Eukaryota > Viridiplantae > Streptophyta > Magnoliopsida > Poales > Poaceae > Microstegium > Microstegium vimineum. The sequence continues at coordinate 15,490,682 of CM039129.1, read as the reverse complement.
AGGATTTTCAAATTGGACCCGTCCAGAGTTAATTTCTGACTGCAGCCGCTGCCTGAACACTTTGCAGTCGTCGGTACTGTGAGAAGTTGTATTGTGCCACTTGCAGTACCTGGTATCCTTGAGCTCCTCGGCCGATGGAATTACCTGATTAGGGGCTAGCTTGATTCGCCCTTCCCGAAGCAATAAGTCAAATATCCCATCGGCCTTCGTGACATCGAAGGTGAACTTTCCAGTCTCTTTCTGGTCAAGCACACAAGGCACCGGCTCCTCATCGTTCACCCATTCAACAGTGCCGACGTTCGTCTTCTCGTCTGACCCGGAGTCCCCTTGTTCAACAAAGAGCACTCTTGCGCTCCAAGTCTTCCTGGGCTCAAATGACTTGACATCTTGATTGACCTCGATGATATCAAAGGCGAATTTCTCTAATTCAGCAACATCAAGGCTTGGCTCTTCGTCCATCTCTGAGTGTTGTATCTTTTCGGTCGAAAACGCCTTTGTATCTGGACTTTGCCGATGCGCAGATTCATTCTCTAGTGGGGCAGACGGATATGCTCCTTCATGTGGTGAGCAAGTTGGAGCAATTGATGCATCAGCAGCATCAATCTGTTGAACATCATGCATCGGCCGCCTAACCGATGAGCAATCTTGGACGCCTACTGTCTGAGTGGATTGGTGCATCTCTCTAGATCTTTGCATTAAGCAAGCCGGAATGATCGGCTCATCGATAGTACCAACCTGTTGAATACCGTGCATCGGTTGATTGACCGATGGGCCACTCTTGACGTCCACTAGTTGTACTTCATATCCTTGTGGCGAGCAACTCGGGGCAATCGATACATCAGTAACACCAATCTGCTGAATATTGCACATCGGCTGATTAACCGATGAACCATTCTGGATGCCTTTCGGCCGAGTATACTGATCTATCTCTCCAGATCTTGACATCAAAGCGCTTGGGGTAATTGGCGCGTGCACAACACCAGTCTAATAACACTACGCATCGGCTGTGTTGCTGATGAGCAATTTTGCACCACCGCTAGCTTGTGTTGTGGCGTTATATCTATTGCATTCATCGGTTGCTGTACCGATGTCTCATTGTATACCCTTCCCTGCGAGTATTGCGATGTAGTATTCATCGGCTGATATACCGATGCTTCATTCTGAAGACTTGCCGGATGATACTGTAGAGTTCTTGCCACTTGGCGCCCAGGCTGTGCAACTTGTTGCTGGCTGATCCAACCTGCATGAGATGTCATCGGCACATGACTTCCCGATGGCTGACAACCGTCTGACTCTTGCAACCCTTGTATCTTCGGATGATAGCGCTGGTTTGCAAGTACCATAGGCTGAGCAACTATTGCCGATGCAGGCTGACTGAGATTTGACACGCTTTGCGTCGGCCAAGAACCCACCATTGGTTGGTCGCCAGCTGACATTTGCCATTCCTGTACCCTCGAATGATCACCTTGACCTGTGGCACCACCACTTGAGCAGTTATCGCCGATGCAGACTGATTGGCAATCGGCACACCTGGTTGCATCGGCCAAGCAGCCCCCGGTGACTGATGTCCAACTGAGGCTTGCGACTCTTGTGTCCCAGGATGATAGTTTTGATTTGTAACCACCATGGGTTGAGCGGCTACGGCCGATACAGGCTGACTGACGCTTGACATAGTCCGTCGCATCGGCCAAGAATTTGCCGACACAGGCTGGTTGACTATTGGCGCGCCTTGTTGCATCGGCCAAGCATTCACCAATAACTGATAATCGGTGGGTGCTTGTTCTTGTCGTACCTTGGGATGATTGCTTGGACTTACGGGTACTACAACTTGAGCGGTGGTTGCCGATACAGGTTGATTGACAATCGGCGTACCTTGTTGCATCGGCCAGGAAGTCGCTGACAACTGATAGCCAGCCGAAGCTTGTCCTTGCGGTGCCGGATAATTCATTGCCACCATGGGTTGCCTTGCAGCAGCTGGGCTTTGTTGCGTCGGCAAGTGACTTACCGATGGCTGGGCGTACGGTACTCTGGGTATTGCCGTGTGTAGATTTCCTGTTGGCAACTGCACCGTTGGAGGAGACGTAGTGTACTGCATCACTGGAACCATCGGTTGTACGGATGTTGCCGATGCCATAGGAACCTCCCCTCCTGCATGGTTAACTTGGACCAATCTGGAATCAGCAGACAGACTTGGAGACATACCGTACCCCCAGTAGTTGGCAGAAGTTGGCTGACTCTGGATTACAGGTCCAGATATTGTTGAAGCCACCAGATTTGCGTTCATCTGAGTAATTCTTGTTGGGCTCGATCTTGGTGGCGCGACCTCATCGGCAGATCGGCTCGTAACTGGTGTAGACACCTTCGGAACCACCGATGGAGTCGCAACAGATGCCGATCCGAGTTGACGATGCTCTGGACCAGCATAATATGGTGCCTGTCCCTTGAAAGTCTGCTTGACGGCATTGCATACAGCATCGGACAACACATTGGATTGGCTAATGAATGCATTATTGAATGCAGAATTAACCATCTCTTGTATTTTACCAGGATCGGTGTTGAAAGTGGTCTGCCGTGGCGACGGCGGATCTCGCTTCTGTATTGCTTCGCCGATCCGTTTAGGCTGAAGGATCTAAGATACGAGCGCTTGTATTCCTCCATTGCCTGCTCCAGCGCCTGTTTCTGATGACCTGTCAGATCTGCTGTGGAGACTTCAATGACACTCCTGGGATTAGTCATGATAAATATATTTATATAATCGTGTCCCATGGGCGTGCCAAAAGAGGTGTTTCCACAAAAAGCGTCAGATCTGTGAACACCTCGGGCTATTACCCAAAGCTCGATGTCGAGGGTGTGTGCCAGTCGATTTGACCAATCAATCGACAAGGATGATAACTATGACAAACTGAACGAGACGACAGCGATGCGCCCGGACGTCAAAGCTCAGATTGATCACGGATAACCAGAGCAGAGCTAGACGAGGCAAACAGCGATGCGCCCGGATTGCCAAAGCCTAGAGGTACTCCCAAGCGGAACTAGCAAGGATTTTGACAGAGATCAGGGTGATGTAGCTCGTCGAAAGCTTGAAGAACTCGTTGATAACTATAACTAATGCATAAAAGGGTAAATTGCGGTAAAAGTAGGATAAAAAGTAGAATTGGTTTGTTTTTGATTGGATTGATTTTTTATTCCATAGCCCTCGGGCTCATATTTATACTCCCACATGGAGAGTTGTACAAAGACACGACACATATCTTTCCTAAAAACAAACTCCTACTTTAAAGGAAACTAACTCGCGCAGGAGCCGGATAACAATATTTATTCCCTAAACAAACACACCTATTTTAAAGGAAAATAAACGACTCATGCAAGAGTCGGACTCGAACTACTATAATAATACTGATATAAAACACCAGTTTCCTTGTATCTTTCCTCGATGGAAGCCTTCCATCGGCAGATTCCTACAACTTCCTTCTTTGGCCACCGGTAGTCTTCTGCTGCCACTAAGTGCTAAGTCACGTCTATCGGCATTTCCCGATCGGCAATCGGCAGCATCTTCCTCATCGGCAATCGGTAATGAACCCTTATCGGCAATCGGCAACCATCTTCCATCGGCAATCGGCAACGAGCTTTTATCGGCAATCGGCAAGGCCCCTTCATCGGCAATCGGTAATAGCAGCTCATCGGCAATCGGCAAGACCACCAATTAACCTTTGTCGGCAAAGATCACCCAGCCTCCATCGGCAACACACTTGGCCTTTTGCAGCATTCTTCCATCGGCAATATTGGCTCATACTTTACCGATGCCGATGGAAAAAGGTCATTGACCAGTCAAGCTTCAACCCATTTGACACGTGTTGAAAAACGGTGTCAACACCGTGCATCATGATCGGAGTAAGCACATTGACACTAAGTTCCATTATATCCGTGAATGCATCGACGAGAACAGGATTGTCCTAGGGCATGTTTCAACAGAAGAACAACGGGCGGACATCCTAACCAAAGTGCTGGGGCGAGTGCGGTTCCTGGAACTGCGTAAGCAAATCAGCGTCCTGGTGATCGGTGGAGAAGGCATGAACTAAGGGGGAGAAATGTTGTATAGTCCAGCCTTCACCGGTCGTTAGTGTTCTGAGTCGGAGTCTGTATATAGATCAGCATTCAGTTTTCTGTTTCCTAGTTTTCAGCATCTAGGAGCTGCGCGCGGCTATGGCGGGTCGTGGGATGGCACGAACTGTAGTGCGCTGTGTGCCGCGCGGTTAGGGGAGATCACCTCCCACTCATGCATGTAATCTGTTTTATATTCAGTGCATCAATACAGAAAACGCTGCCAGTTTGACAGCACCAAAAGATCAAGTGTTCCATTGCTTGTTTCTGAGTGCGTCTTCCCAGGTTCGCCGGCGTGATAGTTCACCGGCGTTCCCAACAATCCCGCCCCAAGTAGTCCCCTGCCGCAAAATTAAGCGCACCTATTTCATGCCTACTGGGCCACACATAAGAATCCGTGGGCGTTGGCAGCACAATACTCCGTACTCAAGAATGCGGGGAATTTGAGAACAAGTCTAGGTTTGGGCAGCACACGTACCTACGATGAGCAGCAGGATTGTGAGGGCAACCACTGCGGCGGCGATATAGATCTGCTCCGGGGGCTGCTGGCGGATCCAGCTCTCCGCTTGGCCGACCCACAACTCGGCTTGGCGAATCCACTCGTCCATGGCTGTGTTACCAAGGATTTGTGGAGAAGAAGAACAGAGGGGAACGGGCGTGACAGGCTGCTTGGAGAAGACCGATGGCGATGGCGGCGGCGGCTGCGGCGGCGAGAGTCGGTCGCTTGGGGAAGCGAGAGAAAGCAGCCGCGAGGGGAAGTGGTCGTTCGTTGTGGGCCAGCCGTTGCCGTCTAGTGGGCGTGGGCTTGGCAGACTGGGCTTCGGCAATCTTGTACTTGGGCTTTAATAACCTTACGACTTATGAGACACATGCACAGCGGTACAGCACATTTCCTTCCTTCCATGTTCAGAGCAAATTCACTCAAAATTTTGTTTCTTTATATACTATATAAGTTTGATTTGATGATTTCATTTGAAGAACCTGAATTCATTCATCCATTCATATTCACGATGCCTGACGATACCACCATAATCAGAAGTCAGAACATACACATAGTACACGGCAAACAGATCAGATTAATTAGTTGCAGTTGCAGCTACAGATCAAAAGGGACTCTGACAGTTATCTGAATCTGATCCATTCACCATCCTCATAATAAACATGCACGGGATTGCTTCGCTACTGCCTAGTGACTATCTGCAGCAGGGACCATTCGGTCATTGTATTCATGTATCTGAGACAGACAATTAATTCCTCAAATCAACTATATATACAATTTCTCCTCTACCCTTTTGGCAGAGGAACTACTATCCCAGGACCATTGGCTTTCAAATCCCATGCTAGCCACCAGTTCAAATATCATCTCAACAGAGATGTAATAACTACCAAGTTATATTGCCATAGTAGCATTATGGACCCTTCGAATGAATCAACGACGACACTCATAACTCAAAGGAGACTGTTAATGTCATACTCCTCTCTTGCTGCTCTCTTCAGTATTTCCCTCTGCGTGATGAGTCAGCTAGTCACAAGTTTGCAATAAAGAAGATTCTCTGAATCTTGCGAAGAAGAACTAACCTGAATTTGTGTCGTAATGCATCCAGCACCCTAGTTTTGAATTTTGACAAGTTTACAAACAGGCTTTAATATCACCGAAAGGGAAAAAAATGTGGATAGATGCTATAAGCAATGCATACCTGAAACTTCTTAACCGCCCAAGGCACGTCACTCCAAGTTTTAGATTGTGTATCCTCCCAAAATAAAGGTACTTGAACTGACTCTACATGCTGGATAAGCCTTAGACTACCTGTTACAGTTATGATGTACGGAGTAGTATATGGTACACCAAATAGCAGCAGCCAATTCTCAAAATAAGGTCGGCATGCTTCTAAAAAAAATAATAATAATAAGGTCATCATCTACCAGCAGGTCGTGTTATCCGAGAGGGAAAATTCTTACTTGTAACAAATGCTTCTTTCCAGAATTCATTATTCGACCACGATGGAGAGATATCTCGTACCGGGATTCCAATATCATGGCACACCCTGGTCCAAAGAAATACAAGTCCTATTACAAGGCATCAGCATTTGGTAGTATGTCTAACTCATAATATCTCAGTCAGAATTCCAGCGTCAATCACTCCCGTCCCACTTATTCAAAGAAAGTGGCATGAGCTCTGCCTTGCATTGAAGTCAGAGAAATAGAAGGTTTTTCCTCAATGGCAGTCGGCAGACACGCCTCAACAGGCTACAGGACAACCACAAGCTCTAGAGAGAACTAACCCACAAAGAAACGAGGTAATCTCTCCCACTTATGCGACCCCTTTGTTATGCAATTATTAGGTTTAGTATATGTCCACTAGACCTAGAGCAGAGAGTACGGAGTGCAAAATTGTGAGATGAATCTCAAAGTAGGCATATGGTCCCTCTCAGCTACTTTTATCTGTATCCTGAAATTTGCTTCACTCTCTCCAAAATTGTATAAGACGATACAACCAGAGCACGTGGAATTCAGAGTAGTCAAGAATATTTACTCTATCACTATCTGGCGTGTAATCCCAGGGAGTACTCCATCACTCAGTGGCGCTGTTTGCACTTCAAACTTATCAATAGCCATTGTTTGATTAGAGAATTTCCCGTTCCTCACATGTTCCTCCTATAGAAAAATACAGCAGTTATTGTATAAAAGAAAAACTTATCAATGGCGCCGTTGCTGACGAGGACGGCCGCCGGCGACGGCGACGGCAACGGCATCCTCCTGACCTGAACTGACGGTGGCGTTGACTGGGACGGGGAAGGTGGTAGTACAGTAGAGGGATGAGTCAGATCCGACGGCCGTGGACAGGGCCAGATTGAAGATCCGACGGCCTATATCATCTACATAAATAAACTCTATTGGATGCATTTTGGCAGTACGAAACTCGGCCCTGTTTACTTCCGTGAAATCAAAATTAAAAATCCAAACTATTTTGGATTGCAAAATTCAGAATACAAAATATTTTAGTTGACTGTTTAGTTCCAACCAAAATTGGATTTATTTTGAATTCTAATAATGAGGATTGTGAGGATGCCATACAAACTAATATAAAGTTTGACTTATTTTGGTCTCTTGAGTCCAAAATTAAAAATGAAGAATGAACTACTTTTTACCAAAATTTAAGGTGAAGTTTATTTTCATTTCTTAATTTTTTTTGGATTCCATAGAAAACTAAACAAGACCTTGAAATTAAAGCAACTAGTCTTTCAGTGGATGGTTTGATTCTCCAGTCTTGTCTTGCGATATACAGTATAACAAAGCAACAATTAGTTCGGGCTTACAAGAAGAACAACTCAATCATTATTACATGTTTTTTTTGTCAAAAAAAATCATTATTACTTGTTCATTAGCCACGAGCAAAGGTAGCTCACCGAATTGTCGATGCCATTGATGATGGATTTAATTTGCCACACGATAGACGACACACATGCAAGTGCAGCACGGACTAGTTGATGATTTCTGAAACCCTAATTAATGTAAGGTATGAACGCACATCAGGATGCAAACTAATCGGAGACCTAGGGCACACTAGTTGTGTGAAGGTCCTTGATGGCTAGAGGGGGTGAATAGTCTAATTAAAATTTCTACAAATACACTAGAGCAAGTGTTCGATAACAACTAAACGAAACTTTTTATTCTAGCACTACAATGGGTTGTAAGCCACTTATCCAAACAATTCTAATAATACGAGTATCTTTCAAACAATAGTAAAAACACTCAGATACTCAAGTCAAGCTAGCAAGACTAACTAAACAGGTAAATTTAGTTAGTATATGAACTAACTACACAAGATAACAAGAGAACTAACTACACAAGATATGTATATGAAAGTAAATACAAGATAGGTAGAGTGATTATACCGAAGCCTTGTGATGAAGATATGAATATGATGAACCAATCACAATATGAATACCAAATGAGAGGGTGACAATGTTGACACAAGATTTTTCTCCCAAGGTTCACTTAGTTACCACCAAGCTAGTCCCTGTTGTGTCGACCACTCACTTGATGATTCGGTGGCTAATAGACAATCACAAGCCAAGCCCACAACACGGGCGCCACAAGAATCAAGCACAAGAGAGGGTAACTCAATGACACGAGTAATTTACTAGAGTTACCCTTTGGCACGCCTCCGAGGTGGGTACAAGCTCTCTCACAATCGTCGAAGCCGACCACGAACAATCATCAACTCGTGCCAAAGCTTCACCACCGCTACAAATCGTCTAGGTGTTGGCAAACACCAAGAATAACAAGAGAACCCGCGATGATGACGATCACCAAGTGCCACTAAGATGCAATGTATGAAGCAATGCACTTGGTTCACTCAAATTCTCATGAAATTAACAATTGGATCAAGAGAGGTGAGCTGGGGGCTATCTCAAGCAAACACAAGTATGTCAAGTGAATAGGAAGTGCAAGAGTAAACCCCAAGGGCCGGCCACACCATATATATATATAGCATCCCAAACAAAACTAGCCGTTTCCCCTCAATTCACAGCTTATGCGAAGGCTTCGGACCCTACTTACACTGAAGCTCCGGACCAAAGATCCTAGCGTCTAGACCACTATTAGGTTCAAACTTCACGTTGGCGCGCACGGTTTCAATGTCCGGACACGACCTTCGGATGCAACTAGCCATGACCTCCGGACCAAAGACTATGTGTCCGATCGATGAACAAAAATATTGCAGAGAGCTCTGAGCCTCCAGACACATGTCTGGAGCTCCACCTCAGGACCAAAGCGCTGGGCACTTTCCATGATTATCGCCTCCAGCCATTGGGATTTTCTGATGAGTTCTTGGGAACTTCAGAAAAGGCTATAGTGCAGGATGCGGAGATTGGGGGAATAGTGCAGAGCGGTTGCGAGTTGAATGTCGAAGCCCGGGGAGGAAATGGCACTATATAAGATCTCCCATGAAATATAAGGGGTTGCCCTGAGGACGTGTCACGGTGCGGAGTTAATGGAGAAGTGGAAGAGTCAGCCCTTTCGAGTCCCAACAGTACGAAGATACTTCAGGGGATGAGTCGACTGTGGTGCGGCCTTTGGAATTTCCGAAGAATTTTGGGGATAAAACAATTTTATCCCAAAATTGAGGGGCATGTGTTGACATCGTATTTTGGTATGACCAGATGTACACATATGGGCTTTTGCAACAGGCCTTCGTGGGAGTCGATCAAGACGGATCCGGAGATTCGATCAAAGAATAAGATCACACAGGAGGATTTTTCGGCCGGTTACAACAGAGCGTGCACATCGTTTTGGCACGAAGGAAGATTAAAGCCCAAGTCACCTTTGTTTCCTTATTTGCAGGGCTTGTGCTACGACCGGTTAGGGTATGTGCTAAGGTCTATAAATAGCGAGGTCTAGAGAGTTGTAGAGGACATCCAATCAATCAAATACACAACTTTCTTTTCGGCCACCGACCAACCCTAGGAGTAGGAGTAGAGTAGATTTTGGTGAACCTTCAACGGGTCGGACTACATTGGCTAGATCAACCTCCAGTTTGCTTGTAAGTCTAGCCTTAGTTCATGTCTCGTTTGTACGATTGTATTGTGTAACTCGTACAAGCTCGATCTGAGCTAGTTATCGGTTTGAATCTATGTTCATGGGGTTGCATTGCTTCAATCTCACATGAGTCATGTCTTTGAGGTAGTTATCGACTCTATTAGATTGGTGATCTAATAGATTCATTAAGTTATCGATATTGTTTTTTACGCATTGTTCATCTATTACAACAATATCTTGCCCAATCTCAACCGACAGATTGGCATGTGCTTTAATTATACTTAGATCCATTGATTGTTTTAAATGCTTTCGCTCTTGTACATGTCAAAGAGATAGATCTAAGATCCTATCAGCTAATCTATTGGTCGTGATTGTTACATGTTGCAGATTCGAGACATACGTTTGGTTATTAGATTGGTTTGAGAATAGGTGGATTTGGCTTAACATACATGGTACGGTTGCATCTACCGGACCCCACTGCCAGGCGTGTTGGGTTACGTCTATCTAATCTTAGATCCATTTGGAGCTGGGCGTATGGATCTTGTTCAAGCTTCATGGACCCCATATCGACTAAGATAGCCGATCTGGTTGTGCTTCAGTCATACGGTGCATGTGCTTTTATTGTCTCAACATGATTAGATCCGTTAAATATATTGGATGTGGCTTAGCTTATTTACTTTTATGGCTTCATGGAAACACCCCGATGCTAGTAAATGAGTTCGGTCATCAGGTTAACTGTCATCATGGCTGCATGGGAACACACCTTTATTGATGGTTGATCTTTACCTGATATGCTTAGTAGATTTGGTAGTTTGGGTCGATAAATGTCATGTGTATCGCATCCTTACTTCAAACATCAATATGATCGGCTGATTATATGCTTTATCAATAACATACTATTAATAGTCGTTTATATCCTATTACCATGCTTTACACTGCTAGGAGTTGACTTATCGTCGATTAATGTTTCTGCAGAATGTGTTTTTATGACTACGTCGTCTACATAGGCCTCGACTTTCACTGGAATGAGCTTCTTCAAGCATTCTTGTCTAGCGCGTTGGTAGGTAGCACCGGCGTTCTTAAGCCCGAAGGACATTGTTGTGTAGCAATAGGTGCCGAAAGGGGTTATGAATGAGGTTTTGATCCGGTCTTCCACTTTTAACGCTATTTGGTGGTAGCCGGAGTAGTAGTCAAGGAAGGAGAGGAGTTCGCATCCCGCTGTGGAGTCAACGACTTCATCGATGTGCAGTAGAGGGAAGCGGTCAGGAGGGCAATGCTTGTTGAGGCTCGTGTAGTTGATACACATTCTCCATTCATTGTTCTTTTTCCTTACAAGTACAGGATTGCGAGTCAATCGGGATGATTTACTTCCTTAATGAACCCTGCAACTAGGAGCCGGGTTATTTCTGTTTTAATGCCCTCCTTACGATTCGGTACGAATCTTCTAAGTTTCTGACGAGTTGGCTTGGCACCTTCGACTATGTTCAGCGAGTGCTCAGCACGGTCTCAGGGGACTCCGGGCATGTCCGCTGGTTTCCAGGCGAAGATGTCGATGTTGCGCCATAAGAAGCTGACGAGCATGCTTTCTTGTTCAGGGTCGAGGTTGGCACCAATCACGACGGTCTTCTCAGGGTCGTCATCGACTAGGGCCACCGTCTTGGTTTCTCTGGATTTCTTCGAGGCGCACGTGGTCGGAGGCTCCGGGACGTCGAAGTCCTTAGCTTGGGGCTTGGCCACATCGAAGAGGCAGACTTGGGTTTCACATTGGTGCTCTTGTCTGGTCGCGTCACGGATTGCCTGTTGCTCGCACTCATAGGTCACCTGTAGATCAGAGTGGAGGCTGATGACGCCTTGCAGTGTTGGCATCTTGAGCACTAGATAGGTGTAGTGCGGTATCACCATGAGTCTCGAGAGCGCAGGTCGGCCGAGGATGGCATCGTACGGGGTATCAAAATCGGCGACATTGAAGTCGATGGACTCTTTGCGAACTTGGAGACCGTACTGGGAGAGTGATCTGTCCGGAGGGCTCCGAGGTCTCACCGAGGATTATACCGTGGAAGGAGAAGTTCGTCGGGCAGAGACTGCTTTCCTGAAATTCGAGTCATTGGAGCGTGCTTGGGAAGATGATATTGAGGGAGCTGCCCCGTCGACGAGTATTTTCTTGAAGAAGCTAGTCGAGACAGCCGCGCTGACGACCAGGGGAAAATGACCAGGGTAGTCATGACGCGTCTGGTGGTCATCTCTGGAGAAGTCGATCTGGCGCCTCGTCCAACCTGGAGGTAAGATACAAGTGCCGTTGTTGTCAGTAGTAGCTCGGCGACGACGCCTACTCTTACTACTTGGGTACCCGCCGAATATTGGGAAGATGCGCGCGGCTTTCGTGAAGTTGGTGGTCGGCACCGTCGTCATGCCTTCTCTTGGCGGGTCGTCGTCTGGTCGCTTCTTGTCTGCTTTGCTTTGAATGGCTTCCCTAAGGGCGATACACTCCCATGTGGTGTGTTTTCCATGTTCGTGGAGTGGGCACGGGCCATCGAGGATCTCCTTGTGGTTGTTGCCACGTCGGCGCTTTTGCTCGGTGCTGGGGCTATCGAGGCCGGGCGTCGGCCGACGCTATGGAGCTTCTGGGAGGGCTTTCTTGAAGGCGCGCGTGGCCGACGTGTGATGATGAAGTCGGCGTTGAGCAGCATCAACGAGGTTGAGATAGTCGGCGATGTCTTCATCGACACGGTCGATAGCGCTCAGCAGATCGTCGGGGGTGATGCGATCCGGAGCGTTTCGGGTCGTCTTGGTGGTTGAATCTTCAATTGGGGGAGGGTTCTGAATGAAGGTCTGGGCTGGTTCCGTGGTTTCTACGACGGAGACAGTGCCATGGATAGTCAAGATTATCGATCCAATCTGGAGGGTGGCGCCGTTCGAGGGGATAGCCATGGATCCAGGGAAGGTGACCGCTTGACGAGCCATGCAGTCATTGCACACACCCCTACCTGGCGCGCCAATTGTCGATGAAATATGTGTCATAGTCTACCTAGGGGGTACCCTACAGTAGTAGATTGTAGGCGGAGGTGTGGTGACGATGATCAAGCGTAACACAGAGAGCGTAGACACGACAATTTATACAGGTTCAGGCCGGCAAATCGCCATAATACCATACGTCCTGTGTTTTGGTGGCTGGATTGATATGAGTATTAGGTTACACGAGGTGTAGATGAGATCTGTTCGAGAGGGTCCCTGCTCACCTTATATAGCCAGGGAGCAGGGTTACAGTTTCCATATCCTAACAGATTACGATCAGTCCCTTAAGGAAAGTGATCCGAGTCTATCTTCTAGGATCATCCTTGGTGAGGAAGGCTCTTCGGAGTCCCTGGCGAGCACGACGGGCTGGTCTCGCGGGCCGGGCCGTCTTCTAGTCGGTAGGACCATAAGGTCCCTGGGGATATGCCGAGGTAATATCCCTAACAAATGTGATGAGGGATTTCTACTTGGGTACTCAACAACTAGCAAAGCTTATAGAGTATGGAACTTGACTAGTGGCATACTTGAGGATGTTCATGATGTTGAATTTGATGAAACTCAAGGCTCTCAAGATGAAGACGAAAACTTGGATGATGTGAGAGGTGACTAGTTGGTCAATGTCATGAATGATATGGATGTTGGTGACATTAGACCAAAACTAGTACAAGATGAAGATGAAGATCAAGTGACCTTTCCTAAAAGTGAGCAAGCTAGTGGTTCTCAAGATCAAGCAAGTGTAAATGAAGATCAAGTACAAGATCAACAAGCTAGTTCATCACCTCAACCTAATGACATTCACATGTGCGAACACATGGTGGATAAGTACCCATGTATGTTCAGTTTTGATGATGACTGATTGACCAACACTTGAGTGTTTCAGTTTGAGCGATTTATTCTAACCCTTTGCAAAAGCAAATGTGTGTCTGTCTACCGGCTTGTGGTGTGCAGGTGCTATGCCTAGTGACAGTGGTCAATCGCGTGGAGAAGGTCGAGTAGAGGTTTGCCATACCGATGGACTGAGAGTGGTGAAGGGCGGAAGCGGGTCTCGAACTGAGGGACCATGGGCGTCGACGGACTAGCTGTTGTGGCTAGTACTTGGCACCGGCAAGTGCGAGAAGACATGGAGGTACACCGAGTTGACCGAGTCAAGACGGTGGACGAGCAGGTAGACCGGAGGCTCATGGGACTCGAAGTTCGACCGGGCGAAGACAAGGTGGCTCCTGTCGAGCGGTTTGGTGGTTTGGGCCTCAAAACCATCCGAGGACGGTTTCCGAGTTTGGGCCTCAAAACTCAGGATTTGGTTGTTGAGCCCAAAGCTATCGGTGGCGGGTTTCCTGGGTTTGGGCCTCAAAACCTAGGCGGAGCTTCCGAGGAAGCGGGGATGGCACGTGGCGGAATCCTGGAGGCTGCGTTAAGGCGACGGCAACTCCCGACAGGAAGAGGGGCCGTCCATGCAAATCGAGGAATATATTTTCCGGAGCTTGGAATCCAATGCTTAGGCTAGGTAGTTCACTCATGTATCTAGGGGGGTCTTTGGGAAATAGCCAAAGCCCTGTTAAATAGGGGATGAAGGGGTATCCTCATCCCACCTCTTGAACACCTTTCATTTGCACTACCTCTCTCTCTCTACCCTCCCTCTAGTTCATGAGGTCCCTAGGTTGATCTCTCCAACCTTTGTAAGGATTTGCACTTTGTTTTCGGTGGGAATCGGAGGCCTTACCCTCCGTAAGCCATGGTGGCTTTGATTTCGTGATCGAGTCTCCGATTTACTTGTGTTCTTCGCGTTTTGCTTTTTGCTTTTTGCTCTCCTTTGATCCCGAGTTGAGATCTCTTTCTATGGAGTATTTCTTGCAAATCCGTTTGAACCAAGTTGTTCGTAATCGTGAGTAGCATCTTTGCACAGAAGGGTTTCTCCTCAAACCTCACGAGTACGTAGACCGGGCGATTTCTTTGCGGAGTTCTTCGTTCTTGAGCTTTTCTCCCAAATATCTTCTCCTCCCATTGCTTTAAGCCACATTGAGCGATGATTTCTTCGGGATAGCTCCCCAACTGTACAAGGATCATGCCTACAAAGTTTGGTTGCAGTTGGAGTTCATTTGGTTGAGTTTTGGGAAGATTTGGCGGAGTGAAATCGATTTTCATGGGTTTTCTGCACTCTGTTCGGGACCTCCGGACCACCCTCCGGACCACCTTGTACAGGCTCCGGACCATAGCCCATTGGTCCGGTGGTCTTGCCAGAATCCATCAGAACAACCCCTAGCTCCGGACCATACCGTCGGACCACTCTACATAGTCCTATGGTACCGTCAGACCACGTGTCCTAAGCTAGGGTGCATTCTGTGTTGGCTGATTTTTCGTTGGACCAAGCTTTGGACCACCCTCCGGACCATAGCTCTGGACCATAGCAAGTGGTCCTGAGGTTCTCCGGACTAGTCGTGAGGTAGCTTAGGACCAAGTGTCGGACCACTCTGCATTGGTCCTACGGTCCTGACTGAAGTGGTCCTAAGCTCGTTTCTCCCTCGTCCGGACTCCGAATTGAGTTCCGTTTGTTGCGTTGGTTTCGTAATCACGCAAGGAACTTGATGAAGCTCTTGTGAGACCTGTTCTCATAAGTAATTTTGGGTGAGCCCTCTTCTCTTCTCTCTAGGGTTTGAGAGCCTCACTTTCAGTGTCTCGTTTTAAGTCTTTGGTTTCCGGAAGGTCCGCTGTACCTCTTGGTCATCACCAAAGGTATCCACCCTCTCTAGGGTCGTGATCTTGTTGGTGGAGTTAGCTTACTTGCTGGGGCTATTTTTGGGAAGAGTGGCCCGAATATTTTGAGAGAAATTTGAGGCTCCCATTCACCCCCCTCTGGTCGCCGTTCTCGGTCCTTCAATTGGTATCAGAGCCAGTTAAGGATCAATCCACCTTACAAGGTTCTTGATCCACGAAGGCGACATGGAGCGAGGTGTTGGTAAACCTATGTTTTTTGATGGAACGAACTTCTCCTATTGGAAGGTGCGCATGTCCGCCTATCTACAAGGAGTTGATTCGAACATATGGGAGATTTTTGAGAATGAGGGCTATCGTGTTCTTGCGACTCGTGTTGACCAACTCCAAATCACTCAACATAACGCAAACAACAGAGCACGTAGCATCCTCTTCTCGAGTTTGTCTCTTCCTGAGTTTGAGTGAGTCTCGAACCTCACTATGGCGCGAGAGATCTGGCAAACAGTTGTGCGATATCATGAGGGCAACCCTAAGATCAAGTCCAGACTCTTCGACACCTACCGTAGGAGTACGAGAACTTCATACAGTTGGCCAGTGAATCTATTGACGGGATGTTCACTCGCATCGAATCTATTGTCAACAAGATGTGTGCTAATCGAGCCAACTTGCCTTATGATGATCATGAGATGGCTATCAAGCTTTTGCATGCTCTTGATCGGAAGGTGTGGGAGATGAAGGTGGCTGCCATTCAGGAGTCACCGGGCTATGATGCCCTGACCATGGACGAGCTGTTCCGCAAGCTCAAGTCCTCGGAGATTGACTACCAGACCCGGGCCAAGCTTGAAAACCCGTCGAAACCATCTATGGCGTTGGTTTCTGGCCCCGGCGGTACGTCTTCCTCCTCCTCTGACCCTTCACACTCTTTGTTTACTTTGTCTTTGATTTCTTGTATAGAGGAGCAAGTGGAGGCTCTTGGAGATGACGAGCTGGCTTTAGTCATCACTGAGTTCTCACGGTTTCACAACAACCGTTTGAACCGACGACGTGGTGGCTCGGCCAAGGGGTGCTACCGTTGCGGTGATGAGGATCACTTCATCGCAAACTGCCCCTAGAAAGTTGCGGGTGACTTCACCAAGCGCAAGGACAAGAGCGAGCACCACTTCGAGGACAAGCACAAGCCCAAGGGAGGCTACAACCGAAGGTCCTCAAAGAAGGTGATCGACAAGGTGAAGGCCAAGCACTGAGCCTTCCTCGACTCCCTCAGCGACATCGATGCCTCTTCCATCGGAGGTGCTTCCTCAAGCGATGATGAGTCGAAGGGAAAGGTTGAGGACAAGTTCAACGACCTATGCTTCTAAGCTGACGCCAAGCACAGTGGCTTTTGCACCATGGGGATTGAAGAAGGCAAGGTCGGCAAACGCAAGGATGACTTCGACTCCGACACCGACACACCCGAGGTATCACCCACCGTCAAGTCCCTCTCTCTAGAGATTTAATCTCTGAACGACACCTTGATGAGTCAGGATGCTTTGCTCAAGCGTGCCGCTTGTGAGAGGAATGACTTTAAGGCGAAGTACCTTAGCGCGCTTCATGAGCTGGATTTTGCTAAGGCGTCGGTGGTAGTTACCGAGGAGGTAGAGTGTTATGCTTGCGCCATTCACATGTCTGATCTTGTCACTCTCCAGGACAAGTATTGCACTCTACTTAAGGAGGTCAGTGAGCTGAAGGCTAGGCCTAGCTTATTTGGTGCATGCAAGTCTTGCTTAGGCTTGCGTTCTGAGCTGGCACAAAAATATGCTAGGATCAATGTGTTAGAGAAGATTATCTCGGATAGCACTAGAGAGTTAGATCGCTTTGAGGCTTTGGAGCTTGAGATCGCGTCGTGCAGACACGACAAGATGCGTACCGAGGAGGAAAACACATACCTTTGATCCATCTTGAGCTGAGTGTCTTACCGAGAGCCGCAGTTGGGGATGTTTCTTAGCCAATGCAAGCGGGCTGGCAGCACGGGAGTAGGCTTTTCTATAGGTGGGAAGGATGATAGCATGTTCGGTAAGATCGGTGAGTGCAGTGGTTTGAGCATGAGTGAGAAACCCACCACACCTCCCAAGTTTACCAAGATCGCCCCACCTAAGCCTACCAACCCCTCTGAGTTTCCTATGAGAGATGGTGTCTTTGAAGAGCCACCCAAAACCACTCCACAGAAGCAAGTGTGGATTGCCAAACTGAACCATCTTCGCAACCCACTTGACACACTGCCAGACATCTCTAGTGATCCCCTTCCTAAGAAAGCTAGAGCCACCCAACCCAACAAGAGAGTGCCTACCAAGAGTGCGGTGAGGTACCATTGTGAGTATTGTGAGCGGGATGGGCACTTGGCTGAGTTTTTCTTTAGGAAGAAGAGAGATGATCGGTGGCAGGTTGAGTTGAACAACCAGGACATGTACCACCCACAAGTTGGGGTGCGTGAACCGGAAGTTCAGAGGCGCACTTCTAGACCTAGAGGTACAATGCCTCAAGGTGCTAGGCCTCAGGAGGCGAGACCACGTGGTGGTCGTGCCTGACGTGGTACCAGTCGTGACCCATACGACTACGGGCCTCATGCCGTTGGCTTCACTCCTCCCTTCGCTAGCTGACCACGTTTTCCCCATCGTGGTGATCGCTATCCTCCCATGGGACAGGAGATGTTTGGTTTTTCTCCTAAACCATTCTTTGGGCAAATGGGACAACACTGGTATCCTTCATAGTTTACTACCCCCAGTGTTGCACCGTTTGCTCACCCTATGTCTTTTTATTGATGTAGGAAGAATGACTGGAGGAGACTTGGCTTGTGGATTCCGGATGCTCACACCATATGACCGGAAGTGCCAAGTGGTACTCTAGCCTCGACCCCGTGCACCACACTAAGTATATAACATTCGGGGATAAGAGTAAAGGTAAGGTTGTCTCCCGAGGGTCAATCCGAGTGAACTCTTC
The DNA here is from genome assembly GCA_022036555.1 of Microstegium vimineum. NCBI lineage: Eukaryota > Viridiplantae > Streptophyta > Magnoliopsida > Poales > Poaceae > Microstegium > Microstegium vimineum. The sequence goes on along the minus strand of CM039129.1, from coordinate 15,472,343 downwards.
TTTTGTCCTCAAGGATGTTGCTTTGGTTGCGAATTTGCATTTTAACCTTCTTTCGGTTTCACAACTCCTTGATGACGGTTTTGAAGTGAGTTTCAAGCCTAATCTCTCTCGGATTTTGGACTCTTGTGGTGAGCTTGTTTGCCGGATTTTACCCTTCGGGAAGGTTTTTCGTGCGCATTTTACTATCTCTTCCGGACCTTCTCGATGTCTTCTTGTCGGTTCTTCTTTCGAGCTTTGGAAGTGGCATAGGAGATTGGGACATTTGAGTTTTGACTTGCTTACAAGGCTTAGCTCAATGGACCTTATCCAAGGATTGCCAAAGCTAAAGTTCGAGAAGGATTTGGTTTGCCATCCTTGCAGGCATGGCAAGATGGTTGCCGCTTCCCATCCTCTTGTAATTGAGATCATTACCACTAGACCCGGCGAGCTCTTACACATGGACATAGTTGGTCCAGCTCGGGTCAGGTCGGAAGGAGGGAAGTGGTATGTGGTTGTAGTCGTTGATGACTACTCGAGATACTCTTAGGTGTTCTTTTTGGAGAGTAAGGATGAGGCTTTTCCACTTGTTCGAGATCTGATTTTGAGATTGCAAAATGAGCTACCTAAGAATTCCATGAGAGCTATCCGCAGTGAAAATGGCACAGGATTCAAGAATGCTCACTTTGCAACTCTTTGTTCTTCTTTGGGTCTCGATCACCAGTTTTCCTCACCTCACACTCCCTAGCAGAACGGTGTTGTTGAGTGCAAGAATCGGACCCTTGTTGAAATGGCCAGGACGATGCTCGATGAGCATAGGACTCCTAGGTGGTATTGGGCCGAAGCGATCAGTTCTGCTTGCTATGTTTCCAATCGCATTTTTCTCCGAGCCTTCAAGAAAAAGACCTCTTATGAATTGCGATTTGGGAGACCACCCAAGGTAATTCACATATGGGTGCTTGGGTGTAGGTGCTTCATCCTAAAAAAGGGCGGTAAGTTGGACAAATTTGAGTCTCGGTCTTCTGACGGTATCTTTCTTGGTTATTCTACTCACTCTCGTGCTTATCGTGCTCTTAACATTGAGACTAACTGGGTGATGGAGACTTGTGAGATTGCCTTCGATGAAACTATGCCCTGTATTTCCACCGCTTTTGAGCTTGCACGTGATGATGACGTGAACACTAGCATCTTTGTAGAGGAGGAGTAGGACCGTCGAGTCACGCGGTCTAGGTCCTATCTCTCTCACTTTGCTCATTCGGCTTTTGTCGCTTCTTTTGAGCCCCGAGATGTTGGACACGCTTTGATGGATCCGGATTGGGTTAATGCCATGCATGAGGAGTTAGAAAACTTTGAGAGAAACTGCGTTTGGGTCTTAGTGCCACCACCACCAAGTTGCCATCCCATAGGTACCAAATGGGTTTTCAAAAATAAACAAAGTGAAGATGGGGTGGTAGTGCGTAACAAGGCTAGGTTGGTAGCACAAGGCTTTTGTCAAAAGGAGGGAATAGATTATGAGGAAACCTTTGCTCCCGTAGCTCTTTTAGAAGCAATTAGAATCCTTCTAGTTTTTGCGGCTTCTAATGGTTTTAAACTATTTCAAATGGATGTTAAAAGTGCTTTCTTAAACGGCTACATAGAGGAGGAAGTGTATGTTAGACAACCTCCCGGTTTCGAAAATCCCAAGTTTCCAAACCATGTTTTTAAACTTGACAAAGCTTTGTATGGTTTGAAACAAGCCCCTAGAGCATGGTATGATAGATTGCGAACCTTGTTGCTTGCTAAGGGTTTTAAAATGGGATCAGTAGATAAGACGTTGTTTCTCCTCAAGCAAGGCAAAGACACTCTCCTAGTCCAAATATACGTGGATGATATCATATTGGTGGTTCTTCTCATGCTCTTGTTGCCAAGTTTGCATATCTTATGAGCAGGGAATTTGAGATGAGTATGATGGGAGAGTTGACCTTCTTTCTCGGGTTGCAAATCAAGCAAACCCGGGAAGGGACGTTTGTGCACCAAGGCAAGTACACGAAGGATATCTTGAAGAAGTTTGACATGGGTGAGGCAAAGCCTCTTTCGATGCCCATGTCGACTACGACTGCCTTGGATGCGGACGAGGAAGGAGAGGCGGGGACCAGACAGAGTACCGAAGCATGATTGGGTCACTCTTGTACCTGACGGCGACCCAGCCGGACATTCAGTTCGCTGTCTGCTTGTGTGCTCGCTTTCAGGCATCCCGACGGACATCGCACAAGCAGGCGGTAAAACGCATCATGAGGTACTTACGCTTCACTCCCGAATTTGGTCTTTGGTTTTTCACCTCCTCCTCTCTTGTGCTTTGCGGTTATTCTGATGCCGACTTTGCCGGTTGCCGTCTTGATCGGAAGTCCACTTCTGGGACTTGCCAGTTTCTCGGGTCTTCTCTTGTATCTTGGTCTTCTCGCAAATAGTCTAGCCTGGCACAATCGACGTGCGAAGCTGAGTACGTTGCCGCAGCTAGCTATTGTTCACAGTTGATTTGGATGATTGCAACTTTGAAGGATTTCAGTCTTGAGCTTACTAAGGTGCCTCTGCTTTGTGATAGCATGAGTGCAATTAGTGTGGCCAAAAATCCCGTGCTTCACTCTAAGACCAAGCACATTGATGTTTGCTTTCACTTCTTGCGAGATCACTATGAGAAGGGCAACATTGACCTCCGGCATGTCGAGACCCACAATCAGCTTGCGGACATTCTCACAAAACCTTTGGATCAAGCTGCATTTTCTCGCCTTCGGGGCGACTTGGGTGTTTGCTTCCCTTTTTAGTTGAGGGAAGCTCTTTGTGTATCATAGTTCTTTTTGGTTCTTGTTTGTCTTTTCTTTCTTTTCTTTGGTGTCTTCTTAGTGTTATTTGGTGTCAATACTTTGTGCATCTCATTTGCATTTGTGACATAGTTCATTTTAAGCTTCATACCTATAGCCGATATAATGAATCTATGCTCTGTTTGAGGTGTTTTATGTGTCTATGGTGTTGCCTAACTTAGACTCTCTTTGATCTCTTGATATACAATAGAGCTAAGTTAGAAAAGCTTTAAAACTGAATTTAAATTCCTGATGTCACCTCTGAAATTGCACTAGCATGTATAGGCGTTTGAAGATCCTTCTTGGCTGCCTTGTATATAGCTTGTAACTATGGCTCTTCATTGTTTCATTCACTTCCATTGAGCACCATGATTAAATTGATCTAAAATGAAATTGCTCTCTGAATTGTGAATTGGAAAGATCGAGTTGGGTCTGTATTGTGAGCACTTCACCGTGTGTTCGAGACTGCTTCCCATATGGGTGAAACTTGAGCAGTGTCGTGTATGACCAAAACCGGTGTGTCAAGTCCTTTGACTTCGCCCAGTTGGTAAGTGGCATCACCTTGCTTACAACCACTCGCATACAACTTGAAATGTGCCTAAAACTGAAATTTGGCTGCTGTTGACACCATTTTTCGACACGTGTCAAGTGGGCTGAGGCTTGACTGGTCAATGGCCGTTCTCCATCGGCATCGGGAAAATTTTGAGCCGATGTTGCCGATGGAAGACTGCTGCAGAGGACCAAGTGCGTTGCCGATGGAGGCTAGATGATCTTTGCCGACAAAGGTTAATTGGTGAAGTCTTGCTGAAGCTGATTGCCAATGAAGAGTCATTGCCGATGCCCGGTGAAGAGTCATTGCCGATGGCCGATGAAGAGTCATTGCCGATTGCCGATGAAATCATTGCCGATTGCCGATGAGGAGTCATTGCCGATTGCCGATGAAGGGTGGTTGCCGATTGCTGATAGGGGATGGTTGGTGAAGAAAGTTACCCGCACGAGGTCGCTAATCGGAAATGTTGCCGATTGCTGATCGGGAAAGTGTTGCCGATGCTGATGGGCGTAACTTAGTGCTTGGCAGCAGCAGAAGGTTGCCGGTGGTCGAAAGAAGGAAAGTGTGGATTAAAGGGATCTGCCGATAGAAAGTTTTCATCGAAGAGAAGAATAAGGAAACTGGTGTTTTATACCAGTATTATTATAGTAGTTTGAGTCCGACTCTTGCATGAGTCGTTTATTTTCCTTTAAAATAGGTGTGTTTGTTTAGGAAATAAATATTGTTATCCGGCTCCTGCGCGAGTCAGTTTCCTTTAAAGTAAGAGTTTGTTTTAGGAAGGATATGTGTCGTGTCTTTATACAACTCTCCATGCGGGAGTATAAATACGTGCCCGAGAGCCATGGAAAAGAACAAATCCAATTCAAAACAAACCAATTTTATCTTATTCTACTTTTATCGCAATTTACCCTTTTACTGCATTAGCTGTAGTTTTCAACGAGTTCTTCAAGCTTTCGACGGGCTGCATCATCCTGATCTCCGTCAAATCCTTGCTAGTTCCGCGTGGGAGTACCTCTGAGCTTTGGCAATCCGGGCGCATCGCTGTTTGCCTCATTCAGCTCTGCTCTAGTTATCCTTGATCAATCTGAGCCTTGACGTCCGGGCGCATCGCTGTCGTCTCGTTCAGTTTGTTCTATTTATCATCCTTGTCGATTGATTGGTCAAATCGACTGGCACGCCTCCGGAATACCGAGCTTTGGGTAATAGCCCGAGGTGTTCACACATCTGACGCTTTTTGTGTCAACACCTCTTTTGGCACACCCGGTGGGACACGATTATACAGGTCTACGCATCGGTCATGGGTGATCACGCCGATGTTAACCAGAGGAATGTCATTGAAGTCTCCGAGGCCGATCTGAAAGATGATCAGAAGCAGGCCATGGAGCGGGCTATGGAGGAATACAAGCAGTTGTATCTCAAGTCCTTCAGCATCAGCAGGAGCAGCGAAGCAATTCAGAAGCAAGATCCGCCGTTGCCACAGCAGGTCACGTACGACGCCAACCCTGGTAAGCTACAGGAGATGGTTAATACTGCTGTAAATCAAGCATTGATCAACCACTCCAGCGTGCTGTCCAATACTGTCTACAATGCCGTCGCGCAAACATTCAAAGAAGGGCATGCACCGCGATATGTCGGTCCAGCGTACCATCAACCTGAATTGGCATCTGCGAGCCCATCGGCAGCCCCAATGGCATCTTCCACCCCTGTGGAACCATCTGCCGATGTGGCTACATCACCAAGGCCGAACGCTGGCAACATCACCAAGCTCAACCCAGATCCAGCCGCGTTGGCGACTTCGGGACCAACCCCTGCTAACTGGTGGGGATACGGTATGCCTCTGAATCTATATGCTGGTTCTAATCTGGTGCAGGGAGATAGTTCAGCCTGGAGGAACTCTACGGCGTCGGCAATGCAGTCACAGCCGATGGCCCATATGATGCACAACTCTGCGCCTGCTCCAACCATACAGGTGCCATCAGGTGATCTCCAAGTGATCCCCAAAATACCTCTGATGCCACCATCGGCAAGCTCTGTGCCAATGCAACACATCATAACCACCGACAGTCAATCTCTGGTGGCAAATTCTCAAGCTGGAGTGCCGATTCCCCAAAGTAATCTAGTGATTGACTGCTCCAGAATACAAGAACCGCATGCTCCAGTCAACTACCAGCCATCGGTAAGCCATATGCCGATGATTCATAATTTAGGATGGGTCAACCAGCCGTCGGCTCAACAGCCTGGCGCGTCAATGTATTATTATGGAGGCCCAACTTACACTCAGAGCAGACCATCGGTACAACAACCGATGAATATGATGGTTCAGCCAAATCCGCCAAGTGTGCAAAACTATCCATCGGTAAGTCAACCGATGCATAGTGTTCAGATGACTGGTGCTGCGCCTACGACTACTACGCATCTTCAAGAGGCGCGTCAGCCGACTCCACCAGTCGACAATCAGCCAATGAGTCGGCAAGAGCAGGATGCATACTGGGTCGGTAAGATTGCCGAAGTCTTGAAAGAGCAATTCGGCATCAAACCCAAGGTCAACACGTACTCTTATCGGACTCCATATCCTCCTGCATATGACTTGATTTCTCTTCCAAATCGGTACAAGGTGCCCGATTTCACCAAGTTCTCCGGCCAAGACGACACGTCAACAATGGAGCACATCAACCGCTTCATTATCCAGTGCGGGGAAGCTGCCAGTAGGGAGGAGTTAAGGGTGAGATTGTTCTCTTCGTCATTGTCTGGAACGGCATTCACATGGTTCATATCGTTGCCTCCAAATTCTATAATTACATGGGCCGATCTAGAGAGGCAATTCCACAAATATTTCTTCGCTGGCATACATGAGAAGAAGCTTACCGATTTGGTCAGAATGAGGCAACGCAACGATGAATCGGTAGAAAGCTTTGTGCAAAGGCTACGGGACATCAAGAACAAATGCTACAGTCTGGTGCTTGATGATCGGCAATTGGCAGATTTGGCCTTCCAAGGGTTGCTGCCGCACATCAAGGACAAGTATGCGTCCCAAGAGTTTGACAGCCTAAGTCATCTGGTGCAGAGAATTGCCGATCAAGATATCAAAGCCTTTGAAACCAGGAAGACTTGGAACAAGAAGGTGACCTTCATCGGGAAAGAAGAAGACTCTGGATCGGATGAAGAGCTGAATGTCGTTGCGGCCGAATGGGTGAAGGATAAGAAGCCCGTGTCTTGTCCGTTCGGCCAAAAAGAGACTGAGAGGTTCACCTTCGATATCACCAAGGCCGATTGGATGTTTGACTTATTGCTGCAAGAGGGGCGAATCAAGTTGGCGCCCAACCAAGTGATTCCATCAGCCGAAGAGCTCAAGAAGATTAGGTACTGCAAGTGGCATAATGCAACCTGACACAGTACCAATGACTGCAAAGTATTCAGGCAGCAGTTGCAGTCAGAGATTGAATCTGGGCGTATTAAGTTTGAAAACTCTAAAGTCCAGAAACCGATGAAGATAGATCAGCACCCGTTCCCAAACAATATGGTGGAAATTAGTGAAAAAACAGAGTGCTGACATCGGAAGCTGCCAGGAGGAATTCATCGGTAGACCCTAACTACCAAGTGCCTGAGCACGACGTGAGGAGGTTTGCCGATGACAGAAAGGGTAAGAAGGTTGCCGATGAAGGTGACAGTGCCAACAGGGCTCCTGGGGGTGTGATCACACACAAACAGCCAAGGCAAAATCATCGACAATCACATAAAGAACGGTATCGGCAAGAAGAAGAGGAGCATCGGGAATGGCTTCGACACAAGGACCACTGGAGGTGTCCCTTCTTCGTTCATTGCTGGGAGGAAGGCATCAAGCTGCCCACTGCCGATAACTGTCCGGAATGCAATGTGTACTACACAGCCGATCGGTCAGGTAAGAGACCTTGTTTTGATGATCAGGCACCCAGGTACGCCAGGCCGCTCAGAGAGAACAGATCGGCACATGACCAACTGGGGGGTAAGCTCGGTGCCCGTGATCGGCTTGACAGGCGTGTTGATCAGGGGGAGCTGGAGGAGATGGCCAATGCTAGAGTGCCCGACGAAGAGATATTCTCCAGAGATCCCAACATCGGAAGAAGTGCCGATGTAAGCGATGGGAAGCAGCACCAACCTGTCTGGAAGACCAAACTTCCTCCATGGTGCCCTAAGGGTTTGACTAAGTCCCAGAAGAGGAGGATTCAGTGCCAGCGCCGCGACGACCTGTATGATAGTGCAGAACCCTCGGGAGAGAAGCAATGGAGGCTGAAGCGCAAGGACAGGGGCCCATCGGCAGATATAAACATGGTTGTCATGTTGCCGATGGAGTTCATGGCGCCCGTCAGTGATGAAGAGGCTGCCAATATGGCACAGTTGGTGCTGGATCCGATGAAGGCTATCTTTGAAAAGCCTGCCGAAGATGAGAGGGAGCACTTAAGGGCTCTGTTTGTTAAGGGCAAAGTGGATGGTCAGCCGATGACCAAGATGCTAGTGGATGGTGGCGCGTCGATCAATATAATGCCCTATGGCATGTTCAGAAAGCTTAGCAAAGGTGACCAGGACTTAGTCGAAACCAACATGAAGCTCAAGGACTTCGAAGGCAATGTGTCAACCGCCATGGGGGCCGTATGTGTTGACTTAACCATCGGCAGTAAAACTTTGCCGACAACGTTCTTTGTAATCAGCGGCAAAGGCACTTACAACCTGCTCCTTGGAAGGGATTGGATCCACGCCAATTGCTGTATCCCTTCTACCATGCATCAGAGCCTGGTACAGTGGATCGGGGACAGAATTGAGGTCGTCCGCGGTGAGGCCCCGTCTACTGTTGCATCGGCAGAGTTGGAAACTTATGAACAGACCAGGTGTATATCTGGCGAAGCCTGGGATAAAGAGTTTCTCAAAGTTGCCGATTACCGCATCAAGCCGATCCAAGCAATCGGTCCTGAGGAAGAGTCTTAATGGATCAGTTTGCCGATGACGGGAAATTGGGGCAGGGCTTTACGTCTGCCGATGACTTGCTCGAGATCGACATCGGCGATGGTAGTAAACCTAGGCCTACTTTTATTAATGCTAAGTTAGATTCCCAATGTAAGCAACAGTTAACCGATTTATTGAAAGAGAATAAAGATTGTTTTGCTTGGGATTATACAGAGATGCCTAGTTTAGACCGATCGATAGTTGAACATCGGTTACCCATCAAGTTTGGTTTCCAGCCACATCGGCAACCGGCACGCCGATGCAATCCTACTATCTTACCCGATATTAAGGCTGAGATTACCAAGTTAATCGAAGCTAGATTTATTCGGCAATGCCGATATGCCGATTGGATCTCTAATGTGGTTCCTGTGTATAAAAAGAATGGAAAGCTTCGTGTTTGCATTGATTTCAGGAATCTGAACAAGGCTACGCCGATGGATGGCTACCCGATGCCCGTTGCCGATCTGCTGATCGATGCTGCTGCTGGACATCAAATTATTAGCTTCATGGATGGTAACGCTAGGTATAATCAAATATTCATGCCTGAAGAAGACATATCCAAGACTGCTTTCCGATGTCCAGGTCACGTTGGCTTGTTTGAGTGGGAAGTCATGACTTTTGGCTTGAAGAATGCCGGTGCTACTTATCAGAGGGCAATGAATTTTATCTTTCATAAGTATATCGGCACAATAGTTGAGATCTACATTGATGACGTGGTGGTTAAGTCTGGAGACTTCAAAAAGCATCTTACCGATTTGTGGAAAATATTGGAGTGCACAAGGAGCACAGGTTAAAAATGAATCCTAACAAATGTGTGTTTGGCGTATCGGCGGGGCAGTTTCTGGGTTTCATGGTGCATAAGAGAGGCATTGAAATCGGCAGAAAGTCTATCGATGCAATTAACAAGGTAGTTGCTCCTACGAACAAGACCGAGTTGCAGTCCTTGATCGGCAAGATTAATTTCATCAGAAGGTTTATATCCAATCTATTTGGTAAGATTAAGTCCTTTAGTCCTCTGTTAAAGTTGAAAGCCGATCAAGAGTTTACATGGAGAGAAGAGCAGCAGTCAGCTTTAGAAGAGATTAAGAGATACTTGGTAAATCCTCCGGTCTTAGTTCCACCTCAACACGGGAAGACTTTCAGGTTATATTTGTCTGCCGATGACGGTGTTATCGGATCAACCTTAATTCAAGAGTTTGAAGGGAAGGAACGTGTAATATATTACCTAAGCAGAAGATTGGTGAATGCTGAAACCAGATATTCGGCCATAGAAAAGTTGTGCTTATGCTTATATTTCTCTTGCATTAAATTAAGGCATTATTTACTGTCGGCCGAATGCACTGTTGTCTGCAAAGATGATGTGGTCAAGTATATGCTGTCAATGCTAATTTTGAGTGGACGAATCGGTAAGTGGATTTTGGCACTGTCAGAGTTTGACCTAAGGTATGAATCGGCTAAGGCTGTTAAGGGTCAGGTGATGGCCGATTTTGTTACTCAACACTGCAATATGGTGAGCTTTGTTGAGATTGCTCCTTGGGCTTTATTCTTTGATGGGTCTACGTGCAAGGATGGAGCAGGTATCGGCATTCTCTTGATTTCACCCCGAGGACAGAAGTATGAAATCTCGATGCCGATTGTTGCTACTTCGACAAACAATCAGGCTGAGTACTAAGCTTTGCTTAAGGGGTTAAAACTACTCAGGGAGGCGCGTGCCGATGCTGTTGAAGTCTTCGGTGATTCCATGTTGGTGATTAATCAATTGATCGGGACATATGAATGCCGAAGCGAGGTGTTAATTGCAGCCCATGAGCGGTGTTTGCAGTTGTTGCAAGAGTTCAGAGAATACCGCCTTGAGCATATTCCAAGATTGCATAATGAAGAAGCCAATCGGTTAGCACAGAATGCCTCAGGATATCAACCGATTCAAGAAGTCACGACATCGGTAACAGCTGCCGATGACTGGAAAAAGGAGATTGCCGATTACTTGAGGGATCCATCCAGGAAAGTTGAAAGGCGTCTAAGGTTCCAAGCTACTAAGTATGTGCTCCTCGTAGTGAGTTGTATTATCGGACAATTGATGGAGTTTTACTTAGATGTCTCGGCAAAGAGGAATCGAAGGAGTTGATGGGTGAGATCCATGAAGGTGTATGTGGAGCGCATCAATCGGCATTCAAGATGAAGTGGATGATTAGGCGGAATGGATATTATTGGCCGACAATCCTTGAGGATTGCTTCAGTTATTTCAAAGGGTGTCAGGACTGTCAGAAGTTTGGTAATGTGCAAAGGGCACCTGCATCGGCAATGAATCCTATAATCAAGCCTTGGTCGTTCAGAGGGTGGGCTATTGATCTTATCGGCCAAATTTACCCGCCATCGAGTAAAGGGCATAAGTTCATACTTGTTGCTACCGATTACTTCACTAAATGGGTTGAGGCAATTCCCTTGAAGAAGGTTACATCGGCAAACATGGTGGATTTCGTTAAGGAGTACATTGTTTACCGATTTGGTATTCCTCAGACTATTACTACTGATCAGGGAACTATGTTCACATCGGGAGAGTTTGATGAATTTGCCGCTAGCACGGGTTTCAAAGTGTTAAACTCTTCTCCTTATTACGCCCAGGCTAATGGTCAGGCTGAAGCTACTAATAAGGGGGTTATCAAGCTTATTAAGCGCAAGATTGAAGAGAACCCTAGGAGGTGGCATGTGGTATTGAACGAAGCCTTGTGGTCATATCGGATGGCTTGTCATGGTGCAACTAAGGTCTCGCCGTATCAGTTGGTTTATGGGCACGATGCTGTCCTACCTTGGGAAGTCAAAACTGGTTCTAGGCGATTATCTTTTCAGGATCAATTGACGACCGATGATTATATTACTCTGATGAAAGATGAGTTAGAAGATTTGGCAAGTCATCGGTTGAGGGCGTTAATTAGTATTGAAGAGAATAAGAAGAGGGTTGGCCGATGGTATGACAAGAAAGTAAAGGTGAAGGAGTTTGCCGATGGCGATCTGGTTTGGAAGTTGATTTTACCGATTGGGACGAAGAGCTCTAAATTCGGAAAATGGTCCCCTAATTGGGAGGGTCCTTATCGGATAAAATAGTCTGCTCCTGGTAATGCTTACATTTTGGAAACTCTCGAAGGAGTTGCGTTTTCTAGAGCGATCAACGACAAATACTTAAAGAGGTATTACCCTAGCATATGGGTAGATGCATAGTGCTCAGTCGAATGCCGATGAAAGAAAAATTATAAAACATCGGTAAAAACAGACTCGCATTATATTACAAGTCAAAATCAAGTATTAGGTTACGATTCTTGCCGATACAACAGACATTACAGCAAGGAGTGGATAGCTGATATCGCACGCAGGCGAATTTGCTCTATTTTGTCCATCTCCTTGGCGTCGGCATCGGCAGAGCCCTCGACCGGCTTGATTTTCTTCTTCCATAATATAGCCTGTCGTGCATTCTGGTCTCTTTCTTGCCGCAGGATCTTGATGGAGTCAGATAGTTGGGCTCTCTGCTGGTTGGCTGCAGTCAGATCCCCTTCAACCTTCTGTAACTCCGCAAGTAGCTCCTCTTTCTTTGCCGACAATCGGGAAATTTCTTGATCAAGGTTGCCGATGGAGACTTCTGCTTGACCGACGCCTTTGTGCTTCTCATCGGCAATGTGTTTGAATTTGATTTTCTCTTCCTCGCTCTTGGCTTGAGCGGCCCTATCGGCAATACGACGGGTAAGCTTCTGGTACTGGATCTGCTTAATGTCGAGGAAGGTTGCCTGGAGAAGAACTTCTCCTACGTCGGTGGAAAGATGGCTTTGGATGTCCTTGAATGCGATCCTTGCTGCCAATGAATCCTGGATGAGTTGGGACGTGTCTTGTAGCAGCAGGGAGAGCAGTTCTTCAAGTTTGGACTTAATTTCTGCCGACAAAGCTGGGACAGAGCTTTCCTCTTCCTCATCATCGGGAACGTTGACTGTAAAGGAAAATAGGCTGTCTGCCTGAATGCGGCCTTGACGTTCATCCTCGTCCTGAGGGTTCGAGCTGTAGGAGAAGAGGCTGTCCGGAGAATCTTGAGCCTGAAAACAGAGGTTAGAGTTTGCCGATCGGAAGATTGTACTGTAAGCTTTAGGATGATTAACTTACCGTCTTGAAGCGGATCTCCTGCCTGGGACTTGGTATGCTGGATGTTCCAGCTTCATCATGGACATTGGCCGCAGATGCCGATGATTGGGCCAGAGAAGTAGTCGGTGCCATCGGTGCTGGTGGTGTTATTATCGGCGCCGCTTCCGACGTGGCGGCTGGTTCACATGGTGGCGATGCTGCCCTCTCATCGGCTGACGGTGCCGATGCTGATGCTACCTCCGCTACTACGGCGGGTGTTGTTTCTTCATTGAGCCCAGCCGGTACTGATGCCGATGCCGCTTCGATTGTCGCAGCAGCTGCTATCTCCTGGTCGGGGATGTCATCCATCGGTTGATCAGGCACAGAAGCCGATGGAGGTTCTGCCGATGACCCGCCGACAGTTAGTGCGATTGGGACCGGAGGCAGTCCTGCTGGCGATGCATCGGCAGCTGATGGCGCAGTTGGAGCCGATGGTGGAGGGGAAGCCAGCCTCAGGCGCCTCTTTTTCGTCGGCGCAGCAGGAGGGGAGCCAACCCGCTTTGACGAAGACCGGGGGGCATCGGCAACCGGGCTGGAAGGTGTTTGCCTGCTGGAAGCAGATGCCAATGACCATAGTGCCTGAAAATACAAAGAAAGTTATACAAGATAAATGTTGCCGATGAAACAGTATGTAATCGGTACAAGTAAAGATGAGTTTACTGCATAAACTCGCGTCAAGGCAATAGCGGTAGCCGATGTAGCCTGGGCTTTCGTAGGTGTCGGCGTAGGTACCTGTTGAGGCGTGAAAGCGGCTAACGTCGGAGCTTTGGTGCCGATGATGGATATGGGGCCCATTATCCGAAGATTAAAGGGCCTACCACTGTTACTCGTCGTAGGGATCGGAGCATTGGCCTGTCGGGCGCAAAGGAGTTAAATGCTGATACCGATGAAAAAAATAAAGTAATAAAAGTACATCAGATAGCAGACTTACTGCGTCATCGGGGATGATGTAATCGGCGTCAATCAAGTGCCGATAATAGTGCGAAGACTTGGCGAGTAGCTGGCACTTCCACTCTTGCCACCAAGACTTGAACTCGTTGGTGATGAAGGAGGTTGGCGACCAGGAAGACAAGTCAAGGTCTGACAGATCGGCATCGGCAGGAAGGCTGATGACTTTATTCCAGTCCAGATTACTGGAGATTGTCTGCCTGGGTCTTACTACCTTGGAGAAGCAGAGCTTGATCGGCAGTTGGCCAAATGCCAGTTGTCTCGCTGCTGCCGATGGGTAGTAGAACTCGTAGGATGGTGAAGCATTCTTCCCAGATCCAAAGATATTTACTGGAATAGCTCGGGGAGTAATGCTGGCTCTCATGATTGCTTGGTTCTCGGGCGGGCTCATATCGGTCAAGTTGAACAGCAACGGGAACTGGTTGTGTTCATCAAGATATGGCCACCAAGTCCGTTCGAGGAGGGGAGTCCGTTGTAGAATTTCTGGAAGTAATAGCCGAAGTGCTCTACATCGGCATCGGTACCTGGCAGTACTATAATAGCCTCTCCAAAATTAAGTGGAGGGCAGGTTGCCGATTCGTCATCCCCATATTGGTAATCTTCCGATATGTCTCTTGGGAATTGTTGGGCAAACAGATCTAACTCGAGAGCCTTGTGCATGTGTGCGTTCAGCCATAGATTGACAAACCACTAGGGGCCTCCAAGGTTGCCGATGGGTTCTCCTAGCAGTAGCTTCTGGGATACTTGATGTAGCAATCGGTATACTAATCCAAGAAGGTATCTACCTAAGGGAAGCCTTAATCTATCGGCAAGTAGCTCGGCCGCTGGAAGGTGCATAGTGGTCGGGCCGACGGTTTTGCCACAGAAGACAAACTTCTCTAGCCACATGTTCAGGAAGATGGCGTGCCCCCGTTGGTTTACCGATCCGGTTTTCTGGTTCTCCTTGATGTAGCCCGTCCAACCGCCGATATTCCGGGTATTCATCTTATACTCGGCTTTTCTGTTGAAGAGGGTGAAGGTATCGGCAGAGGTGATATCCAAGCCGGTCAGCATGTAGACATCGGCAAGGGTTGGGGTAGCTGGTCCATGCCTAAAGAGGAAAGCGTTCATACTATCGGACTAGAAGTATGAATCTGCCATCATTAAGTTTTCGTTCTTCTCCATATCGGCAATTGAAAGCCTAACACACTGATCCAGGTTACGCTCCTGCCAGTACACTTGCTGTGATCTGATTACTCTTAGGTACCAGTTCTTCCATCCCTTAGTAGGCTTGGGCCATGAGCGGAATGTGTCCTTCCATAGTCCTAGATCAAAGCTCTCAGATCTGAACGGTACCCGATTGTTTTCTGCATTAATGATGAAGGTGGGGTCTGGATTGCCCATTGGGCCTAGACAGTTGAGGTTGGAATTGGCAAGTGGGATGATTACCTTGTTGTACAGTTCCTAGGGTTCAAAGAAGAAGGGACGAATCAGAAAAAGAATGGGGATAAATCCAGGTTTTTGCGAGGAACAGAACCATACAGAGGGGTCGGATTAGGCGGAGGATGAGTCTTACCTTTGGGATGTCGACTTGGATCGCCATTGGAGTCAGAGGGATGCTTGCAGTTCGTCCTTGGATTACGAAGGAGTACTGTTGCTCGAGCTTGTGTTCTTCAGAGCGGCTGGAGGTTGAAGACGAAGGCAGGAAGGTGAAAGTAAAAATGGGCTCGGGTAAAAAAGGCGGTGTGGATCCCGGTAACTTTTATAAGCCTGTTCAGGGGCATTTTGGGGTTCTGTTTTACACTGTGCAGGAATGTGGAGAGGTCCGCGGTAGATACGTGGGGTAATCGAGGTGGTCTGCAACTGTTTGTGCTACAATCGAGGGATTTTATTATTTAGTTGTGGTTCCACATGCAGGGATCGAGGAAACCGTACGTCTATCTCGGGGGTAACGGCTACAATAACGGCTACAGTGGAGAGAATTTTGGCACGTAAAGTTATACGCTCTGAAATTGGGGGGCATGTGTTGACACCGTTTTTCGACACGTGTCAAGTGGGCTGAGGCTTGACTGGTCAATGGCCGTTCTCCATCGGCATCGGGAAAATTTTGAGCCGATGTTGCCGATGGAAGACTGCTGCATAGGACCAAGTGCGTTGCCGATGGAGGCTAGATGATCTTTGCCGACAAAGGTTAATTGGTGAAGTCTTGCTGAAGCTGATTGCCAATGAAGAGTCATTGCCGATGCCCGGTGAAGAGTCATTGTCGATGGCCGATGAAGAGTCATTGCCGATTGCCGATGAAATCATTGCCGATTGCCGATGAGGAGTCATTGCCGATTGCCGATGAAGGGTGGTTGCCGATTGCCGATAGGGGATGATTGGTGAAGACAGTTACCCGCACGAGGTCGCTAATCGGAAATGTTGCCGATTGCCGATCGGGAAAGTGTTGCCGATGCTGATGGGCGTAACTTAGTGCTTGGCGGCAGCAGAAGGTTGCCGGTGGTCGAAAGAAGGAAAGTGCGGATTAAAGGGATCTGCCGATGGAAAGTTTTCATCGAAGAGAAGAATAAGGAAACTGGTGTTTTATACCAGTATTATTATAGTAGTTTGAGTCCGACTCTTGCATGAGTCGTTTATTTTCCTTTAAAATAGGTGTGTTTGTTTAGGAAATAAATATTGTTATCCGGCTTCTGCACGAGTCAGTTTCCTTTAAAGTAAGAGTTTGTTTTAGGAAGGATACGTGTCGTGTCTTTATACAACTCTCCATGTGGGAGTATAAATACGTGCCCGAGAGCCATGGAAAAGAACAAATCCAATTCAAAACAAACCAATTTTATCTTATTCTACTTTTTATCGCAATTTACCCTTTTACTGCATTAGTAGTTTTCAACGAGTTCTTCAAGCTTTCGACGGGCTGCATCATCCTGATCTCCATCAAATCCTTGCTAGTTCCGCGTGGGAGTACCTTTGAGCTTTGGCAATCCGGGCGCATCGTTGTTTGCCTCGTTCAGCTCTGCTCTAGTTATCCTTGATCAATCTGAGCCTTGACGTCAGGGCGCATCGCTGTCGTCTCGTTCAGTTTGTTCTATTTATCATCCTTGTCGATTGATTGGTCAAATCGACTGGCACGCCTCCGGAATACCGAGCTTTGGGTAGTAGCCCGAGGTGTTCACAGATCTGACGCTTTTTGTGTCAACTGCTGCAAAACTCTGAAACTTGAAAAAATCATCCAGTTGGGTTATTGGCTTGTTGTATGAACTTTGCTAGGGATAGTTCTACTTGCTATACATGAGATTGCTTTGAGATAGATCCTATCTTGTTTGCCATGCCTAGTTGTCTCTAGGAGGTGATACCCTTTCTCCGCTCTCACATGTAATGCTCTCTAAAATAGCTTCTAAAGTGATCTTAAGCTCAACTTGAGTCTTTGTTGGGCACGTAGAGCTTTTCCTATTCTCACATGATCACATCACTTAGAGCATCTATTCATTGTCTTAGCTCTAAGTATGAAGCTTGTGCACTCATTTTGCATTTCATGGCTTTTGTGGCAAAATCTTGAGTACGTAAGCCTTGATGAGCTACATGTGTCACTAAGGGGGAGAGGATGTGCATTTCACTCCATTTTTCAGCCATATACTTCCAAGGGGAAGAAAGAGTGCATCTCATTGGTTTCATTGGTTCAGAGCTTCTTTGGTCTAGGGGGAGTTTTTGTGCTTCTTTTGCCCTAAGGCGCTCAGGTGGTATCTTGAGTGTGCTGTTGCCCAAGGGGAGCTTTTGCTAGATGTGTTGAGCCTTTGCCTCTTCTAGAGGGTCTAGCGTGTCTTGTTTGACTCCGATAGGTTTCGATTGATTCTTGAGCTTTAGGTGTTTTAATTGGTATCTTTTGAGCTCCCTTGAGGTTTCAATTGGTTTTTTGAGCTTTGAGAGCTGTGATTGGTTTTTGCACTTGCTAGCGGTGTTGAGCCCATTTTTGCCTCTTCTTGAGGGCTAGCTTTGATTTACTTGGTTGCGTCGAGCCGTTGCCCATGTCTTTGGGAACCAAGTTTTGGACTTGTTTTGCTTCTCTCAAGTGACCCCGTTTTGGCTTTCTTAGCTTTTGGTCATTTGGAGAGCTTTACCTTGTGGCTCAAATCTGAAATGCACTTGTGTTGACAATGCACTCATCAAGGGGGAGATTGCGAACACATGGTGGATAAGTACCCATGTATGTTCAGCTTTGATGATGAGTGATTTACCAACACTTGAGTGTTTCAGTTTGAGCGGTTTATTCTAAACCATTGCGAAAGCAAATGTGTGCGTGTCTATCGGCTTGTGGTGTGCAGGTGCTATGCCTAGTGACAGTGGTCAATGGCGTGGAGAAAGTCGAGTAGAGGCTTGCCGTGCCGATGGACTGAGAGCGGTGAAGGGCGGAAGCGGGTCTCAGACTGAGGGACCATGGGCACCGGCGGACTAGCTGTGGTGGCTAGTACTTGGCACCGGCAAGTGCGAGAAGACATGGAGGTAGACCGAGTTGACCGAGTCAAGACGGTGGACGAGCGGGTCGAGCGGAGGCTCATGGGACTCAGAGTCCGACCGGGCGAAGACAAGGTGGCTCAAGTCGAGCGGTTTGGTGGTTTGGGCCTCAAAACCGTCCGAGGACGGTTTCCGAGTTTGGGCCTCAAAACTCAGGATTTGGTTGTTGAGCCCAAAGCTATCGATGGCGGGTTTCCTGGGTTTGGGCCTCAAAACCTAGGCGGAGCTTCCGAGGAAGCGGGGATGGCACGTGGCGGAATCCTGGAGGCTGCGCTAAGGCGACGGCAACTCCCGACTGGAAGAGGGGCCGTCCATGCAAATCGAGGAATATATTTTCCATAGCTTGGAATCCAATGCTTAGGCTATGTAGTTCACTCATGTATCTAGGGGGGTTTGTGGGAAATAGCCAAAACTCTGTTAAATAGGGGATGAAGGGGTATCCTCATCCCACCTCTTGAACACCTTTCATTTGCACTACGTCTCTCTCTCTCTACCCTCTCTCTAGTTCATAAGGTCCCTAGGTTGATCTCTCCAACCTTTGTAAGGATTTGCACTTTGTTTTAGGTGGGAATCGGAGGCCTTACCCTCTGTAAGCCATGGTGGCTTTGATTTCGTGATCGAGTTTCCGGTTTACTTGTGTTCTTCGCGTTTTGCTTTTTGCTCTCCTTTGATACCGAGTTGAGATCTCTTTTTATGGAGTAGTTCTTGCAAATCCATTTGAACCAAGTTGTTCGTAATCGTGAGGAGCATCGTTGTACCGAAGGGTTTCTCCTCAAACCTCACGAGTACGTAGATCAGGCGATTTCTTTGCGGAGTTCTTCGTTCTTGAGCTTTTCCCCAAATCTCTTCTCCTCCCGTTTCTTTAAGCCAAATTGAGTGATGATTTCTTCGGGATAGCTCCCCAACTATACAAGGATCATGCCTACAAAGTTTGGTTGCAGTTGGAGTTCATTTGATTGAGTTTTGGGAAGATTTGGCGGAGTGAAATCGATTTTCGCGGGTTTTCTACGCTGTGTTCGGGACCTCCGGACCACCCTCCGGACCACCTTGTATAGGCTCCGGACCATAGCCCATTGGTCCGGTGGTCTTGCCAGAATCCATCAGAACATCCCCTAGCTCCGGACCATACCGTTGGACCACTTTGCATAGTCCTACGGTACCGTCAGAACACGTGTCCTAAGCTAGGGTGCATTCTGTGTTGGCTGATTTTTCGTCGGACCAAGCTTCGGACCACCCTCCGGACCATAGCAATTGGTCCTGAGGTGCTCCGTACTAGTCCTGAGGTAGCTTAGGACCAAGCATCGGACCACTTTGCATTGGTCCTACGGTCCTGACTGAAGTGGTCCTAAGCTCGTTTCTCCCTCGTCCGGACTCTGAATTGAGTTCCGTTTGTTGCGTTGGTTTAGTAATCACACAAGGAACTTGATGAAGCACTTGTGAGACCTGTTCTCATAAGTATTTTTGGGTGAGCCCTCTTGTCTTCTCTCTAGGGTTTGAGAGCCTCACTTTCGGTGTCTCGTTTTGAGTCTTTGGTTTCCGGAAGATCCGCTGTACCTCTTGGTCATCACCAAAGGTATCAACCCTCTCTAGGGTCGTGATCTTGTTGGTGGAGTTAGCCTACTTGCTGGGGCTGTTTTTGGGAAGAGTGGCCTGAATATTTTGAGGGAAATTTGAGGCTCCCATTCACCCCCCCTCTAGTCGCCGTTCTTAGTCCTTCAACATGCAAGTGCTCCAATCTACAAGTATTGGAAGAGATCATCCATTGGATCAAGTTATTGGTGGCATTCAAAGTGATGTGCAAACAAGATCAAGATTGGCTTCATTTTGTGAGCATTATTCTTTTGTCTCATCATTTGAGCCAACCAAGATTGATGAAGCTTTACAAGATGTGGATTGGATAAATTCTATGTATGAAGAGCTAAACAACTTCACAAGAAATCAAGTTTGGGAACTAGTGGATAGACCAAGGAATCACCATTTTATTGGAACAAAATGGGTATTCAAGAACAAGCAAGATCAAGATGGAATAGTGGTGAGGAACAAAGCAAGACTAGTTGCACAAGGCTACTCTCAAGTTGAAGGTCTTGACTTTGGTGAAACATATGCTCCGGTGGCAAGATTAGAGGCAATAAGGATCCTATTAGCCTATGCTTGTGCACATAACATCAAGTTGTACCAAATGGATGTCAAGAGTGCATTCTTGGATGGGTATATCAATGAGGAAGTATATGTGGAGCAACCACCCGGTTTTGAAGATGCAAAGAAGCCCAACCATGTGTTCAAGCTCAAGAAGGCTCTCTATGGATTGAAGCAAGAACCTAGAGCATAGTATGAGAGGTTGAGAAGCTTTTTTCTCTCTAAAGGGTTCAACATTGGTTTGGTTGACACCTTCCTATTCACAAAGGAGATTGGAAGTGATTTGTTTGTCTTGCAAATCTATGTGGATGATATTATCTTTGGGTCTACAAATCAAGATTTTTTGAAGAGTTTGGGGAAATGATGGCAAATGAATTTGAAATGTCAATGATTGGTGAACTTAGTTACTTCCTTGGACTTCAAATCAAGCAATTGAAGAATGGTACATTTGTGAGTCAAGGCAAGTACATCAAAGATATGATCAAGAAATTAGGATTGGAAGAAGCTAAAGGAATTAGTACTCCTATGGGGACTAATGGACATTTGGATAGTGATACAAGTGGCATGATGATTGATCAAACACTCTATCGGTCTATGATTGGAAGCTTACTCTATGAGACCGCTTCAGGGCCGGATGTCATGTTTAGTGTATGCATGTGTGCTATATTTCAAGCTTCTCCAAGGGAGAGTCATTTGAAAGCCACAAAGAGAATAATGAGATATTTGAAGCATACACAAGAGGTTGGATTATGGTTTTCTAAGGGGTCAAGGTTTGAATTGATTGGATATTCAGACTTTGACTATGCGGGATGCAAGGTTGATAAAAAGAGTACTAGTGGAACATGTCAAATGTTGGGGAGATCACTAGTCTCATGGTCATCCAAGAAGCAAAATAGTGTGGCACTCTCTACCGCCGAAGCCGAATATATAAGTGCGGGGAGTTGTTGTGCACAATTACTATGGATGAAGGTTGTTGATGGTTGTTAGCGTCAACTTTTAAGGCAATTATAAACATGATAATTGGATCAATCATATATAAAATAGAGAAGTATAGGGTTTTAATTAACAATTTTCACGAGTTTTGAAATTTCATTATTTTCCAGGGACCATTCTAGAAAAGAGCAATAAAGAGAATCAAATCAGAGAAGATATCAAATAAATCCCGCGGAGATACACATGCCAATCTACTCACGGAGGATCCCGCAGACACCAGAGCAAAGCGGGGGCCCATAGCCTGCCAAGTGGGGCCGGCCGACATGGGGTGGGGTCGGGCGGCCCCCCCTGGGCCCACTGCTCGCGGTCTTTTGGAAGATTCCTCCACCGCATTTGAAGATTAATATGAGCCCTACACTAAGTCGGTTTGATCCAACGGGTGTCGTGCACCCCACCGGACTATAAATAGAGGGCAGACCCCCCTGGAGTCATCCCCAGATCATCTCAGTCATTTGGAGATCCATTCAGTTTAAGTCATATGAGATCTAGTCATCCAAAGCTACAAACCCTAGTTCATCTAGAGCACTTTCTAGTTCATAGCATAGCCTAGTTAGATCAAGAGTAGAGGAAGTCAAGATACATCAATCGATCTTGGACTCCCGACGTTGTCAAGAGATTGGAGTCTGGTACAGTTCTTATTCTCTTTTAGTATTCATCTGCAGTTGTATGATATTTATAGGCAACACTATTCTTCATTAATATGTTCTTGTTTACTTTGTTCATTGTCTACGTTAATATATCTACTATAGTTAGTTTGCTATTGAGTTCATGCACATGTTCGTATAGCGCTCGTCTATTTGATCATATGGCGGGTGGTAGGCAGTATGTAGGCGTGGTGCTTACATACATTGGTTATCTGCAGATGCCCCCATCTGTGTCCGGTCGTGGGGTAGATCGTGGACGTGATGGGTCCATTGAGTCCTCTATAGGCCTCACCCCGTGCAATGGTTTGTGTCGACGAAATATGCGTCGCAGTCTACCTAGGGGATACCCCACGGTCTTAGATTGTTAGGCGGAGGTGTGGCGACGGTGATCAAGCGTAACACAGGGGCGTAGACATGGCGATTTAGACAGGTTCGGGCTGGCAAACCGCCATAATACCCTATGTCCTGTGTTCTGGTGGCTAGATTGATCTTGTATATCGGGTTACAAGATCTGTGTATGATCTGAGAGGTGTTGTTAGGGATGTTTTCGAAGGGGGGGGGGGGGGTCCCTGCTCGCCTTATATAGCCGGGGAGAGGGTCACAATTTCCATATCCTAACAGATTACGATCGGCTCCCTATGGCAAGGGATCCGAGCCTATCTACTAGGGTATTCCTTGGCGAGCAAGTCTTCTTAGGAGTCCTTGGCGAGCACGACGGGCTGGTCGCGTGCCGCAAGGCCTCGTAGGCTGGGCCGTCTCCTGGTCGGTAGGCCCAGGAAGGTCCCTGGGGATATGCCGAAGTTATATCCCCAACAAGTCCCCGAGCACGTTGTATTCTTCTAGTGAGCCCGCAACGTCATCCTAAGAGGTGTCCAGCTAGTCGCCATTACGTACGGTGCCCATCGTAGAGTCCCGACCAGCATGGCTGGTCGATGCGGTGTTTGGAGCGGTCTCCCGACCAGGTTGATATGGTCAAGAACGTCGTAGCTTGGCGTACGAGCTGGTCGCCTTGCCGGATGCTGCAGCTGCTTGCTGGAAGAATGTGACGTGCTGAAGAAGAAAAAACTTTTGAAAGGTCTTTCCTTGGTGAAGTGTACCCACTTAGGCTCTGCAAAAACCGCACATCAAAATAGCAGAGCTTTGTTGTGAACAAAATCAGTACGTTCACTGCGAGGTGAAGTGTACCCACTTAGTCCCCGAGCATGGTGGTAGGTGAAGTATGCACGTGGCGCCATGCTTTACAAAGTAATGCATAAAGTATATGAAATGTATCATAATTTTGCAAAAACGACTGCGAATGCTCGTAGCCCTCGAGCCTGATGTAAGTAACGACAGGCTTCTTGCATCAGGATCAAGTATGTAGAAAAATAAAGGATTGAAAGACTGGTGTAATGACAAACGACTGTGAATACCCGTAGCCCCCGAGCCTGATGGAAGGAACTCAGAAAGATTCTTGTATCGGGGCCTTCTGGTTTGTGTTCACAGTCCCTAAGCGTCAGTCCCTGGGTGTTGTCCTTCCGCTGGTCGTTTTCAGGTGTCCTGGTCGCAGTCCCTGAGCCCTGCTCGGTGTGGAACCAGGAGGAGTCTCCGAGCCTGGTCGGAGATGTGACCCATGTCCAAGTCGTTGTCACTATGGACGAAGTCCCCGAGTTTTGTTTGTGCAGATTACGTTGTTATCCTTGCTGGCCGGTTTACTGTAGACGTCTTGCTCTTTCTGCAAAATAACAAAGATGTGCTCCCAGTCCCCGGGACTGGATTATTGGCTTGACTGCAAAGAAAGATAATTAGCTATAAATCATATAATTGACTGTAGGTGAATGTTATAGAAGGGGAGGTAAATGGGCCGAAATGTGTGACGAAGACAGCGGCCCAAGTCGCGGCGCAGAAAGTGGGCGTGGCGGTTTCTTATTTGGTCTGCACAGTTTCCCAAAAACCCTGGAATGCAAAGCATTTCGCCCCTTGGTATAAGAAGGGACAGCGGCGGTTTCCACATCTTTGGTTCCCAGTGAGACGTTGTGCAATCTCCGATCCACTTTTCTCGCGCTCCGTGATCTATTTGCAATATCAGTTCGCCACCGGCGTATCCAGTTAATGGCTCCCCGGAAGAAGCCGAGTACCCGCGCATCTGCGAGGAAGGGGGGGGGGAAGGCTTCGAAGATGGTGGATGTACTTCCGGATTGGACCAATCAGTGGGCCAAGTGTACTTTGAAGGGGGATGATATTCTGCTTCTCGTTATTGCTGGTATTCTTCAGGACAAATCTCATTTGAATTGGAGGGCGGCGACTGGCGAGGAGTTCCCGACTCCTGACACTGGTGAGCTTGTCGTCTTTGAGTCCTTTTGGCGTGGATTCGGGGTTCTGGTTCACCCTTTTCTTCGCGACCTCTTGGAATATTACAAGATTGCGTTATGCAACCTCCATCCCAACTCGGTGCTGCACGTCTCTGTTTTTGTGCATTTTTGTGAGGCGTTTCTTGGAATTGAGCCGCATTTCGAGCTGTTTCGTTATTTGTTCCGACTCAAGCCGAATGGGACTACTGCATCACGGGTTGTTGGCTCTGTATACCTTCAGCTTTGGGAGGGTATAGTGGATGTGTATATTGCTACTCCGTTGCCTTCGAAGATTCCAGAGTACAAGTTTTGTTGGTTCTATGTTCCCCAGGGGGGACCGTTTGCGCGTGGTGATCCGGCGCATATCCTGACATCGCAACCTAGCTGGTCGGCGGCTCCTTCGAAGGCGGCGATGGACCAAGTGAAGGAGCTGCTGGCGTTGATGGACCGGTCGTCAGTTGATGGTGTTGCTGTTGGCAGGAGTTTTATGATGAGACGCTGTCAGCTTTGTAAGGATAGGGTTCATCCTGCCTATCTTTATACTGGTCGCAGTAACCCTACCCGCGAAGCGCCCCAAGCGTTAGAGCAAGAGGAAGGATTTGATCATGTTTCTATAATTTTTGATCTTTCCTTGCCCTATCTGAAGAAATCACGGGATGCGTTTCGTGCTGGGCTGCCTCCGCCGTCGGTGAGTCTCGACTTTGTTTTTGTAGTGACCGTCCAATTTTTGTATTTTTTTGGTGGTTTTGACTCAAACCTTCTTGGTCAGGATCGTGCGGCCTTTGTTTCCCGAGTGCCGTTGGCGGAGTGTCCCCTTGGTGTGGATCAGTCAAGGACTGTGGACGATATACTTGGTGGAGGTGGTCGCGAGTCTTCCGACGAGGGTGTGGCCCATAGGCCCGTGGGTAGGAAATGCCAAGTACATGGTGATCGAGCCGGAAGGCGCCTAGCTGATTTGCCTCGCAAGAAGATGAAGCCGTCAGTAGAGACTGGGGGCAAGTTTGTAATCAACGAGGGCGCCGCTCGACTGGATTCGTCGTCCGATTCATCTGATGAGGGATTGGGTGGTGGTGTGACAGCCCGAGCTTAGACAGAGAGGGGTGTTCGCGCTCAGGTCTCAAAGCGGCTGCCGGTGATTTCTTTGGGGTGGAGCACCGTACTGCTTCGTCGGGGCACCCGCCCATGGGTGCTTCGACAGGCTTCGCGGAGGGGGTTCCGGGTCGGCGGTTCGTAAGGACTCGTCGGAAATCACATCTATGAGTGCTTCGTTTTTGTCTGAGTTCTAGCGGCTTTTGTCAATTCGCTTGTGATGCTGCTTTAGATAGGGCGCCGAGCTGTGAAAACCCGGCGGGGTTTCGTGACGATGGGTCGGATGTCGCTGGGGGGTCGTGTGGAGTCTCGGAGAGGGGTAGTGCCCCTGCATCGGCTGATCCCCCTGCTTGTATAGTGGACCCTACGTCGAGTGAGCGGGCTATGTTTGGTGATGGTGCAGATGGTCCCGGGTCTTGGGATGCAGAGCCAGATTATGGTTCTTTGCCGAAGTCGTCATCCTTTTTGGCATCGGACCCAGGAACAGTGAAGGAAAAGAGGTCGGCGATGGTGTATGAGGAGCCGGAGGTGGTGGAGGAGATCCCTCGTGTTAGGGAAGAACCGAAGGCAGCGCCAATTCGTACTTTTCGTCTTGACGGTGAGGGTTGCGTTGTTATCGAGGAAGACGAGGCCACGGAAGAGACAACTGCCCTTCTTAGAGATGCTAGCGAACTGCTCGGCCGATTCAAGGTAACTTCGGGCTTCTTGGCTTAACTGTGCATTGTCTTCACGGTTTTCTGTTTGAATAGGCATCGTGTCGTCGTAGCGGTTGTTTAAGTCGGGGAGAGAGCGTAGTATGATGGCCGATCAGCTTGCGAAGCTGTCTGCTGAGAATAAGCGTCTTCAAGGTGACATTGCTCGTGTCGAAGGTCAGTTTGCAGTGCTGGAGGAGAGCTTGGATGCGGCGCACCGGTGCTCCGAAGTGTTACGAGCCGCAGTTCGGGATCGAGAGCGGGAGACCAGCGAGCTTCAATCGCACGTTGACGAACTTGGCCTTCGTAAGTTTTTGTTCTTCGTCGCTTTAAGTATTGGTGTCTTGTCTTTGTGGTAATTTTTCCCGCTGGTCCCGTAGAACTGCTAGGTGCTCAAAAGGTGAAACATCTTGCCGAGGAAAAAACTGATGCAGCTGAGCGAGAGGTGCACAAGATGCGGGAGATGCACAAAGGTAGCATTTTACTGCCTTTCGTTGCTTTTGAGTGGCTTTCTTACTTGGCTTTTACTGCTTCCGCAATTCATTGGGGCAATGTTCGTCTTCAATTTGCAGACCTGCAGGCGAAGGTGGATTCTTATTATGAAAACTTTTGGTCGCTGGCGCGAGAGATTGCTCCTGTGGTGAGGTGTGTTGATGGCTGGGAGCTCATTCCTGAACCCGCTGGTCGGGTGACCATGGAGAGTGTGTTGGCGGTGGTTCGTGGCCTGTGGGGCAGACTTCAACTGTTTACGACTTCGGCGGCGCGGAGTGTGGCTTCTCATGGCATGGCTATGCTGCAATCTCATTATCGAGTGTCAAGCTTGATCGTGTGGAGACCGGATTTGCGTTGGGGACGTCGGATGAGGATGCGGATCGTCTGGAGGAGGCTGCCGATCATATCGCAGAGGTCATAACTAAAGGTGTTGATTTGTTCTTTGCTGGGCGGTGATAGTTTGAATCGTGGATACCTTAATTCGGGCGCGATCAGCTTGCGAAGCTGTCTGCTGAGAATAAGCGTCTTCAAGGTGACGTTGCTCGTGTCGAATGTCAGTTTGCAGTGCTGGAGGAGAGCTTGGACGCGGCGCACCGGTGCTCCGAAGTGTTAAGAGCCGCAGTTCGGGATCGAGAGCGGGAGACCAGCGAGCTTCAATCGCACGTTGACGAACTTGGCCTTCGTAAGTTTTTGTTCTTCGTCGCTTTAAGTATTGGTTTCTTGTCTTTGTGGTAATTTTTCCCGCTGGTCGCATAGAACTGCTGGGTGCTCAGAAGGCGAAACATCTTGCCGAGGAAAAAACTGATGCAGCTGAGCGAGAGGTGCACAAGATGCGGGAGATGCACAAAGGTAGCATTTTACTGCCTTTCGTTGCTTTTGAGTGGCTTTCTTACTTGGCTTTTACTGCTTCCGCAATTCATTGGGGCAATGTTCGTCTTCAATTTGCAGACCTGCAGGCGAAGGTGGATTCTTATTATGAAAACTTTTGGTCGCTGGCGCGAGAGATTGCTCCTGTGGTGAGGTGTGTTGATGGCCGGGAGCTCATTCCTGAACCCGCTGGTCGGGTGACCATGGAGAGTGTGTTGGCGGATGGTTCGTGGCCTGTGGGGCAGACTTCAACTGTTTACGACTTCGGCGGCGCGGAGTGTGGCTTCTCATGGCATGGCTATGCTGCAATCTCATTATCTGAGTGTCAAGCTTGATCGTGTGGAGACCGGATTTGGTTGGGGACGTCGGATGAGGATGCGGATCGTCTGGAGGCGGCTGCCGATCATATCGCAGAGGTCATAACTAATGGTGTTGATTTGTTTCTTTGCTGGGCGGTGATAGTTTGAATCGTGGATACCTTAATTCGGGCGCGATCAGCTTGCGAAGCTGTCTGCTGAGAATAAGCGTCTTCAAGGTGACGTTGCTCGTGTCGAATGTCAGTTTGCAGTGCTGGAGGAGAGCTTGGACGCGGCGCACCGGTCTCCGAAGTGTTAAGAGCCGCAGTTCGGGATCGAGAGCGGGGGTAGAGACCAGCGAGCTTCAATCGCACGTTGACGAACTTGGCCTTCGTAAGTTTTTGTTCTTCGTCGCTTTAAGTATTGGTTTCTTGTCTTTGTGGTAATTTTCCCGCTGGTCGCATAGAACTGCTGGGTGCTCAGAAGGCGAAACATCTTGCCGAGGAAAAAACTGATGCAGTGAGCGAGAGGTCACAAGATGCGGGAGATGCACAAAGGTAGCATTTTACTGCCTTTCGTTGCTTTTGAGTGACTTTCTTACTTGGCTTTTGCTGCTTCCGCAATTCATTGGGGCAATGTTCGTCTTCAATTTGCAGACCTACAGGCGAAGGTGGATTCTTATTATGAAAAACTTTCTGGTCGCTGGCGCGGGAGATTGCTCCTGTGGTGAGGTGTGTTTGATGGCCGGGAGCTCATTCCTGAACCCGCTGGTCGGGTGACCATGGAGAGTGTGTTGGCAATGGTTCGCGGCCTGTGGGGCAGACTTCAACTGTTTACGACTTCGGTGGCGCGGAGGTGTGGCTGCTCATGGCATGGCTATGCTGCAATCTCATTATCCGAGTGTCAAGCTTGATCGTGGTGGAGACAGGATTTGCGTTTGGGGACGTCGGATGGGGATGCGGATCGTCTGGAGGCGGCTGCCGATCATATCGCAAAGGTTTGTAACTAAAGGTGTTGATTTGTTTTCTGTTGGGCGGTGATAGTTTGTATCATGGATACCTTAATTCGGACGTGTAAGTGAAAACTACAAAGCTGTAAATATCTGGGCGGTGAGTTTTTTTTCACTTGTGTACCTTGTCGTGCCTCCTGACTCGTGAGCCATAGCGATGAATCATTCAGCCCCAGGTTCCCTGTGGCCCGGATCGTAGAGCCCAGAGCTACTTCACACGTAGGTACCATAGAGATTACCAGGGGGTAAGCTGCTAGCAACCCGCGGCGCAGAGGGCGAACAACTCATGCACGCTTGAGGTGGTGCTAAGGCCAGAACCCTTTTTCGAGAGGCTCGATCGTGGCGTGACTAGGGCATGTGGAGACCGTTCCTACAGACGCTGGGCGCAAAGCCATGCTTCTTGTAGAGTCGTCGACCGTACCGTGGTCATGTACAGATTTTGGGCGCGTAACCTCATGGCCTTCAACTCGGGTGATGTCTCTTTTGATAGAGATGCATCATCTGAGAGGTCCATCAACATGATCATGGCGTATATGGTAGGCAATTCTATGCATTATGAAGTTGATCGACCAGATTTGAAGGTTTCCGGTTATGGCCAGGCTGTTTGGAGAACGTCGTGATGCGTTTGGAGGGGTCGTCGAAACACTGTGAGAGTGTTTTGGAGAGGTTGTGGGGCGCCGTGTATTCCTTGCTAGGCGTCGAACCATCGTGGGTGTTTTTCTGGAGTCGGGGTATGTATGAAGTATAACATATCACTTGTATTTATTCATCGGAGATAACCGGTACAAACTTTATTGGACTTCTTCAAGTGCCTAAACAGATTGTATTGCCCGTTGTGCGGTCCTTCACGTGTGCTTGCGTTGTAGGTTGGCGTTGGTTGCTGACGCTTGTATTTCCTTCGGCTTCTTGGCGGTGGAGTTACTAGTAGTGCTGGAGCTGTACTTGTCGTGGGGACAGGGCCTCCCAGCGACGTTTATTGTTTGTTGTTCACAATCATATGCGACTTTCAAATCGGTGCGGAGGCTGAGGATGCCTTGTTGCGTTGGTATCTTCAGGATCATATAGGTGTAGTGCGGTACCGCCATAAGCTTTGCAAGCGCCGGTCGGCCAAGGATTGCGTGGTAAGCTATTTGGAAGTCAGCGACGATGAAATTGATGTTCTCAATTCTGAAGTGGTTCTGGTCACGGAGTTTGTTGACACAAAAAGCGTCAGGATCTGCGAACACCTCGGGCTATTACCCGAAATTCGATATCCAAAGTTGTGCCAGTCGATTTGACCAGTTAATCGACAAGGATGATAACTAGAACAAAATCTGAACAAGACAACGACGATGCGTCCGGATGCCAAGACTCAGACTTGATCAGGATAACTAGAGCAGAGCTGAATGAGACAACAACAATGCGCCCGGATGTCAAGGCTCAGATTACTCCCACGCGGAACTTATAAGGGTTTGACGGAGATCAAGGTGATGCAGCCCGTCGAAGCTTGAAGAACTCGTAGATAAACTAAGACTAATGCAACAAAAGGGTAAATTGCAGTAAAGGTAAATAAGAGCAATTGATTTGTTTGATAGATTGATTCTTCTTCTCACGACCCCTAGGTACATATTTATACTCTAGCAATAGGAGTTGTAAACAGACACGACTCATACCTTTCCAAAACAAACTCCTACCTTAAAGGAAATAACTGACTCGCGCAGGAGTCGGACTCAAATAACAATATTATTTTCCTAAACAGACACCTCTATTCTAAAGGAAACAAACGACTCGTGCAAGAGTCAGACTCAAACTTCTATAATGATACTGGCATGAGATCACCAGTTTCCTTATCTTTTCTTCGATGAAACTTTCCATCGGCAGACTCTTCAATCCGCAACTTCCTTTTATTGCTATCGGCAATCCCTTGCTGACATCAACCGCCACGTTACCCTGTGCCCATCGGCACTCCATGCCCATCGGCATCGGCAATACTTCCCTATCGACAACCCTGTACTTCTGGTAACTTGTCTTAACCAATTAATTCTTATCGGCAAGAGTCGTCCAGCTTCCATCGGCAACATCCTTATCAGCAATATCCCTATCGGCAAGAAACGTCCAGCTTCCATCGGCAACCCGAGGCCTGCAAAAACCATAGCTACTCCATCGGCTGCTGCTGCTATCTTGGCGTGGGCTTTTGCGGTAAGCTTTATTTTTACTTATACCGATCACAAACTGCTCATCGACAACATTTACTTTATGCAACTTGCACCAAACATTTTCAGGCAGCGAGGTCATCGGCAGCTACTCCAGACGTACAAACTTCTCCAACTCGCGCTGCTGATGCCCCCAAGCTTCGCAACCGAAACGGGCCGGTTCACCAACCGCTGCTCCGAAGAAGAAACGCCTGAGGCGGGCTACCCCAGTTGCATCACCAACCCCTGCCGATGTACCAATGATAGAACCGACATCGGCGCCTATTCCCGAACATCCACTAAATGATATCTCCGACCAGGAGACAACACCACTGCCCACTATGACAGCGGAGGCGACATCGACATCGGCACCTTCACCAGCCGAAATCCCCGATCAGAGAACGACATCACCACCACAGGAGCCAGCCACCACATCAGAAGCAGTATCAACAATAGCACCACTAGCACCAACTGCACCCCCTATGGAAGCAAGTTCATCGGCAACCGCTGCCGATCCCCAAGAGGACGCTGCACCAACTGCCTTCCCAAGTCCCAGGCAAGAGATCCGTTTTAAGATGGTAAGCCGACTATCATAAAACCCGTAACATAAATTTAAGATCGGCAAGCCCTAATCCTTCCTTTTCCAGGCCCAAGACTCTCCCGATAGCTTGTTCTCCTTCGATGTCAACCTCCCTGGCGAAGACGAAGACAGAGAAGGTCCTGCTCCAGCAGATAGCTTGTTTTCCTTCGCCGTCAACCTTCCTGACGAAGATGAAAACGAAGAAAGCTCCACTGCAGCTTTATCGGCGGATGTCAAACTCAAGCTTGAAACATTGCTATCATTACTGCAACAAGACACCTCCCATCTTGTCCAAGACTCCACTGCAGTAAAGATAGCTTTCAAAGACATCCAAGGCCACCTATCTGCCGATACAGAAGAAACCCTCTTTCAGGCAGCGTTTCTTGAGAGCAAACAACTCCAATATCAAAGACTCTCTCATCGCATAGCTGATAGAACTGCTCGATCAAAACTTGAAGAAGACATGCTTAAGTTCAAACAAGTTGCCGATGAGAAGCATAAAGGCATCAGCCAAGTAGAAGCTTCCGGCGCCAGTCTTGAGCAAGAGATCGTTCATTTATCGGCAAGGAGGGAAGAGTTGCTGAGCAAACTGAAAAGGGTTTAAGAAGCCCTGAACACAACCAGCCAAAAGAAAGCTCAACTGCCCGATACTATCAAGGCCCTGTGACAAGAAAGAGACGCAAACACCCGACAAGCTATCCTGCTGAAGAAGAAAATCAAGCCAGTTGAAGGATCTGCCGATGATGATGCCAGGGAAATGGAGGAAATAGAGCAAATTCGCCTGTGTGCGATATCAGCTATTCAATCCTTGTTGTAATTTGCTACAATTCATCATATCGGCAAATGTAACACTTGATTTTTCTTTGTAATATAATGTCAGTACGCTTTTTACTGATGTTTTATAACTTTTCCTTTCATCGGCATTCAAACGGATACCTTATGCATCTACCCAAATACTAGGGTAATATTTCTTCAAGTATTTACCGTTGATTGCTCTGGGAAACGAAACTCCTTTGAGAGTTTCCAAAATATAAGCATTGCTAGGAGCAGACTGCTTTATCCGATAAGGACCTTCCTAATTAGGAGACCATTTTCCAAACTTAAAACCCTTAGTCCCAATCGGTAAAATCAATTTCCACACCAGATCACAATCGGCAAATTCCTTCACCTAGTCATCGGCAACGATCACTGACCTCATGACTTATCGAATTGGCTAATATCTTCCCTGAGTAATTCCAACTCCTTTAACAGAGCCTGGTATTCAGCCTGATTGTTTGTTGAGGTAACAATAATCGGTAGTGAAATTTCATATTTCCATCCACGGGGCGAAATTAAGACAATACCGATTTATTTGCATGTAGACCCACCAAAGAAGAAAGTCCAAGGAGCAATATCCCCTAAAATGCCTGCACCATTTCCTTGACTATTGCACATAAGCATGGCAGAGTCATTCTCACAATCCTTTTCCTTTTGCAGTCAACAAATTCACCGGCAGCGCTGTTCTTAATGCACAAACTGTTTACTCAACTTGCCGGTGCCCCCAAATGTAACAGTTGGAACGCCAGGGCTTGCCGAGTGCTGCTCCCAAGCCAAAATGTCCAAGGCCATTGACTCCAGTTACACCATCGGCAATATATTGACATCTGCCGATGGATCTCCATCTTTGCGTTTTGGCCTTCATAGCTTGTCTGAAGATCTCTCTCTGGAAGGATTTTCATCGTGACACAAATCTTCTTGGCGTTCGCGTTGGACACTTCTTTTCTGAGTCTTCGTTAGACCCTTAGGACACCATTGAGGAAGCTTGGTCTTCCAAATAGGTTGATACTGCTTCTCACTGATTGCATCTGCACTACCTCTTACGCTTGGATCCCTGGAGAAAATTTCTTCATCGGGCACCCTTGCATCAGCCATCTTTTCAAGCTCCTCTTGACAAATACGCTTACCAAGCCTATTGTGTACGCTGAGCCTGCCCCCAACCGATCATGTGCTGATTCTTTTTCTCTGATCGGACTGCCATAGCTTGATGTCCGATCGTCAAAACAAGGTTTCTTTTCTGACCGATCGGCAGGGTAGCACCCATTGCACTCAGGGCAATTATCAGCAGTAGGTAGTTTGATGCCTTCTTCCCAGCAATGAACAAAGAAGGGACACTTCCAGTGGTTTTTATGCCGATATCGTTCCTCTTGTGACTGCCGATACTCTCGCCTTGGTCGCCTATGCGTGATTATAACACCGTGGGATCTTCTGGTGTTACTGCTTTCATCGGCAACCCTCTTGCCTTTCCTATCATCAGCAAACTTCTTCCCTGTTACTTCATGCGCAGCTGTCTGATGTTCAGGGTCTACCGATGCATTTTTCTTGGCAGCTTCCGATGTCAGCACCTTAGTTTTCCTACTAGTTTCCACCATGTTATTTGGAAACAGGCGCTGATTGATCTTCATCGGCTTCTGGGTTTTGTAATTTTCAAACTTAACCCACCCAGACTCAATTCCTGACTGCAACTGCTGCCTAAAGACTTTACAGTCATTAGTATTGTGCGAAATTGCATTGTGCCACTTGCAATACCTAATTTTCTTGAGCTCTTTGGCCGATGGAATTACCTGGTTAGGTGTCAGCTTAACCTTCCCTTCTTGGAGAAATAGGTCAAACATCCTATCGGCCTTGGTGATATCAAAAGTGCATCTCTTAGCTTCTTTCTGATCGAACGGACAAGATATCGGCTTTTTATTCTCTACCGATTCAACTAAACCGATACTTGCTTCCTCGTCCGAACCTGTCTTCTCATTTAAAGACACTTCTTCATCCAAATTCTCTCTAGGCTCAAAAACTTTGGTGTCTTGATTAGCAACCCTTTGCACAACATGGCTCAAGCTTTCAAACTCTTGAGACACATATTTGTCTCTGATGTGCGGCAGTAATCCCTGGCAGGCCAAATTTGCTAATTGCCGATCATCAAGTACCAAGCTATAGCACTTGTCCTTCACGTCTCGCAGTCTTTGCACGAAGTTTTCCACCGATTCGTCATTATGCTACCTCAACTTGACCAAATCGGTAAGCTTCTCTTCATGCACGCCCGCGAAGAAATACTTGTGAAATTGCTTTTCTAAATCGGCCCAAGAAATCATAGAGTTTGGAGGCAATGAAATAAACCATGTGAATGCCGATCTAGACAATGACGATGAGAACAATCTCATCCTCAGTTCATCTCTGCTGGCCGCCTCCCCACATTGGATAATAAATCGGTTAATGTGCTCCATTGTTGATATATCGCCTTGACCAGAAAACTTGGTGAAATCTGGCACTTTGTACCGATTTGGGAAGGGGATTGAATCATAAGCTGGAGGGTATGGAGTCCGATAAGAACATGTATCAACCTTAGGTTTGATACCGAATTGTTCTTTCGCCACTGCGGCAATCTTATCGGCTAAGTATGTATCTTGATCCTGCTGATGTACTGGCTGGACGTTGACTGGTTGAGCAGGTTGATGCACCTCTTCATATCTTTGTGGTAAATAGGCCGGGGTAATCGGCACATTTACTGCATCAGTCCGTTGAATATCAAGCATCGGTTGATTAGCCGATGGGCACCCTTGAACACCCACTGGTTGAGCAGATTGATGCACTTCTTTGGGTCTTGATGCCAAAGTGCTTGAAGTGATTGGCGTGTGTGCAGTACCTGTCATCTGAACATTAAGCATCAGCTGAGTGGCCAATGGGCAATTTTGCACATTTACTGGCTTATGTTGTGGCAGTGTATTCATCGGTTGCTGAACCGACGTTTCATTGTGCACATTCACTTGCGAGTACTGCGGCAAAGTAGTACCTATCGGCTGATGTACCGATATTTCATTCTGAAGACTCACCGGTGAATGATACTGCGGAGCTTTCGCCACTTGGTATCCAGGCTGTACAATTTGCTGCTGAATCGGTAATTGACTAATCCAACTTACATTAGATGGCATCAGCATATGATTTGCCGATGGCTAATATCCAGCTGACACTTGTAGCTCTTGTACCCTTGGATGATCGCCTTGACTCGCGGGTACCATAGCTTGAGCAGCCATTGCCGATACAGGCTGATTGACAATCGGCATGCCTTGTTGCATCGGCCAAGAATTTGCCGATAGCAGATAATCAGCTGATGCTTGTCGCTCTTGTGGCGCTGGGTAATTAATGGAATACCTACCTTGGTTAGCAGGTATTCCAGTTTGAAGAACCATTACCGCCATGGGTCGACTTGCAGCTGTTGGGCCTTGTTGTATCGACAAGTGATCTGCCGATGGTTGGACATAAGGCACTCTGGGTATTGCCATTCGAAGATTCCCTGTTAGCAACTGCACCGTTGGAGAAGTTGTAGCATAATGCATCACTGGAGCCATCGGCTGTACAGGTGTTGCCGATGCCATGAGAATCTTCCACCCTGCATGGTTACCTTGGACCAATCTGGAATTAGCAGATGGACTTGGAGACATACCGTATCCCCACCAGTTGGCAGAATTTGGCTGACTCTGGGTCATAGGTCCAGACATTGTTGAGACCACTAGATTTGTATTCACCTGAGTGATGCTTGCTGGATTCGATCTTGGTGGCATGATCTCATCAGCAGATTAGTTCATAATCGGTGAAGACACCCTTGGAACCGCCGATGGGATCGTAACAGATGTTGACCCGAGTTGACGATTCTCCGGACCAACATAATGTGGTGTCTGTCCTCCCTTGAAAGTTTGCTTAACAGCATTGCATACAGTATCGGACAACACATTGGATTGGCTAACTAATACATTATTTAATGCAGAATTAACCATCTCTTGTAATTTACTAGGATCGGCGTCGAAAGTGACCTGCCGTGGCGACGGCGGATCTTGCTTCTGGACTGCTTCGCCGATTCTGTTTAGGCTGAAGGATTCGAGATATAACTGCTTGTACTCCTCGATAGCCCGCTCCATAGCCAGCCTTTGATCATCTTTTAGATCGGCCTCAGAGACTTCAATGATGTTCCTCTGGTTAACGTCGGAGTTATCACCCATGATAGATGTATAATTGGTCCCACTGGGTGTGCCAAAAGAGGTGTTGACACAAAAAGCGTCAGGATCTGCGAACACCTCGGGCTATTACCCGAAATTCAATATCCAAAGGTGTGCCAGTCGATTTGACCAGTTAATCGACAAGGACGATAACTAGAACAAAATCTGAACAAGAAAATGGCGATGCGCCCGGATGCCAAGACTCAGACTTGATCAGGATAACTAGAGCAGAGCTGAACGAGACAACAGCGATGCGCCCAGATGTCAAGGCTCAGATTACTCCCACGCGGAACTTACAAGGGTTTGACGGAGATCAAGGTGATGCAGCCCGTCGAAGCTTGAAGAACTCGTAGATAAACTAAGACTAATGCAACAAAAGGGTAAATTGCAGTAAAGGTAAATAAGAGCAATTGATTTGTTTGATAGATTGATTCTTCTTCTCACGACCCCTAGGTACATATTTATACTCCAGCAATAGGAGTTGTAAACAGACACGACTCGTACCTTTCCAAAACAAACTCCTACCTTAAAGGAAATAACTGACTCGCGCAGGAGTCGGACCCAAATAACAATATTATTTTCCTAAACAGACACCTCTATTCTAAAGGAAACAAACAACTCGTGCAAGAGTCAGACTCAAACTTCTATAATGATACTGGCATGAGATCACCAGTTTCCTTATCTTTTCTTCGATGAAACTTTCCATCGGCAGACTCTTCAATCCGCAACTTCCTTTTATTGCTATCGGCAATCCCTTGCTGACGTCAACCATCACATTACCCTGTGCCCATCGGCATCGGCAATACTTCCCAATCGGCAACCCTGTACTTCTGGTAACTTGTCTTAACCAATTAATTCTTATCGGCAAGAGTCGTCCAGCTTCCATCGGCAACATCCTTATCAACAATATCCCTATCAGCAAGAAACGTCCAGCTTCCAACGGCAACAAACTTATCCTTTTCGCAACATTTACCCTCATCGGTAACATTGACTGATGACCTCTCGATGCCGATAGAAAACTGATATCGATCAACGCAAGTCTTAGCTCATTTGACACATGCCGAAAAATAGTGTCAACAGAGTTGTACTGGGAGCGTGATTTGTCCTACTGGTGTGGATGCCTTGTCTTGGAATATACCTCAGAAAGGGAAATTTGCCGGTAGGAGGTCTTTTTGGAATAATCGAGCTGGCGGAATGCG
The DNA here is from genome assembly GCA_022036555.1 of Microstegium vimineum. Classification (NCBI taxonomy): domain Eukaryota; kingdom Viridiplantae; phylum Streptophyta; class Magnoliopsida; order Poales; family Poaceae; genus Microstegium; species Microstegium vimineum. Next base: position 15,434,884 of record CM039129.1, on the reverse strand, counting down.
TCGGCGAAGATGATGTTTAGTGCGCTGCCGCCGTCGACTAGCAGCTTCCTGAAGTGGCACATGGCAATGGTTGGGTCGATGATCAGTGGGAATCGACCAGGATACCTGTAATCTGTCCACTCATCTTCCACTGAGAAGCGGATAGTCTGCTCCGACCAATCTAGGTACCGGGCATTGGCCGAGACATCATCTTTGGCGATGACCGAGTCAATGTCTTTGCGAACTTGACGGCGTCGCCTTTCTCCTTCAGTAACCATGTTGCCGCCAAAGATGGAGTACGTCATTGAAGGTGGTCGGAACCTTGGTGCTGTTGGGTCTCGGTCTTCGCCCTTGCTAGAGTCGTCCTTCTTTGGTCTTATCTTGCCTCTTCGTGTTACCATCGCCCTGAGGAGGTCGCACTCGCGCATAGAGTGCCTAGAGCCCGTGTGTATGGGACATGGGCCATCAAGGATCCTTTCATAACTAGCGTCATAGTCTATTCCTGGTCTGGCGTTCGGGTTGGTGAAGTAGCAATCGTTCCGTCTGTGATCCTGCCTCTGCGTATGGTGCTCGGATTTGCCGGATCGGCGGTTCCGTTGGTAGCCAACTCTTCCCTTACTGAGGTGGTCTGGTCGGCGGTCCTTGTCTCTTTTGCCTTCTGGGGAATAGAAGCGGTGGTGGCCGCCCTTGCTACTTTGTGCCACGTCGCCGTGGTCGGGGTGGGGGATTTCTACCGAATTATCGCTGAGCTCATCGGCAGATGGATCGCTGGAGAAAGTGGGAGTTGCTTTTGTCTCGTTATCGCAGGAGGTGCTGTTGGTCGGCATTTGGAAGATCATCCTCCCGAAGCCCGGGGGGACTCTGGGAAGTCGCTGGTCAATCTGGGGGATCAGGCATTTTAGGCCTCCCGGAGTCAATCGAGCCTAGAGAGGCTGTGCCGGTGAGGGATACTACCTGGTCCGAGTCATCGGAAACCAAGGAGATGGTTACGGTGCTTACGATGGGCGCCAAGGTAATCTGGTCTAAGATCAGCCGGTGTGATTGGCGCTGAAAGACAGTGGCCTGATTGCAGAGTCCATAAGGCATCGTTGGGGGGGGAGCGAGTGTCCCTGGTCGCCGCGAGCATTGTCTCTGGCGGAGACTAACGGCGTTGTGGTCGGCGACTGTGGTGACCCAGGAGTCGGCGCCGCGCCTCCTGGACGAGGTCGATGCAGCTGTTGATTCCGGCGTTGGCGCGATCGACGGCGCCGATGAGGTCGTTGATGTTGATGTCCTTGCATGGGTGGTACTTCGGGATGGCGGGGTGGCACGGGGATGGTGGTGAGCTTACCCCGCGTGGTGCAGACCCGATGGTCCAAGACATATATCCAATCTGAAGCATGGTGCCGGGTGCTGGAAGGACCATCGAATCTGGGAAGGTGACCGCTTGATGAGCCATGGAGTCGATGCACACAGCCCCCACCTGGCGCGCCAACTGTCGACGAAATATGCGTCACAATCTACCTAGGGGATACCCCACGGTAGTAGATTGTTAGGCGGAGGTGTGGCGACGGCAATCAAGCGTAACACAGGGGCGTAGACACGGCGATTTAGACAGGTTCGGGCCGACAAACCGCCGTAATACCCTACGTCCTGTGTTCTGGTGGCTAGATTGATCTTGTATATCGGGTTACAAGATCTGTGTATGATCTGAGAGGTGTTGTCAGGGATGTTTTCAAGGGGGGGGTCCCTGCTCGCCTTATGTAGCCGGGGAGCAGGGTCACAATTTCCATATCCTAACAGATTACGATCGGCTCCCTATGGCAAGGGATCCGAGCCTATCTACTAGGGTCTTCCTTGGCGAGCAAGTCTTCTTATGAGTCCTTGGCGAGCACGACGGGCTGGTCGCGTGCCGCAAGGCCTCGTAGGCTGGGTCATCTCCTAGTCGGTAGGCCTAGGAAGGTCCCTGGGGATATGCCAAAGTTATATCCCCAATAGTTTGGTAGGGAGGATTGTCAGGTTGAGGATATATTGTTATATCTAAGGTTTCTAAACTCAACTCATCCTATTCATGACCCCATTGTGGTTGGGAATATTGGTAGTATTACTTAACAATGATTGCTAGATGTACTTGCACTAACTAGCGTAGCTTTGATGGTAGCTATAATACTTAGGAGTTATTTCTTTATTACTTTTATTAGACGACGCTTGTGTAGTGACTAGAATGCTCTAGAAACTTTATCCTTATTATTATTATTATTATGATGATGACTAATCTATTTACCCTATATCATATATATTTATCATGTGACTTACCCCTGTTTAAGAGTAGATATCATTGATGGTTAAATCCCTTCATTCATTTCATATGCTTGTTATCAATACTATAGATAACCAGTTTTACTAAACCTTCCCAGTGGTAGAATATAAATGACAACCTGGTAATACTCTAGGTAAAGTGCTACAATGGTATATTAATCTATCCGCTTACAGAAACATTTATTCTTTATAATTTCATATCTATCTTTATTTATTTCTGCCTAGTCACACATATATAGAATACTTCATAAGTACCATAAAATATTCCTAGCTCTATAATTAGGGATGACAACGTAGTTCCATGCTTAAGAGTATAAGGTACTCCCTCCGTTTCAATTTATAATTTGTTTGACTTTTTTGACCCCAACTTTGACCACTCGTCTTATTCAAAAAATTTGTGCAAACATAGTTAAATTTAAGTTATTCATGTAGACTATTCATTAAATAAGTAAGCCACACCAAAATAAATGATATTTTGCACAAAAATTTGAATAAGACGAGTGGTCAAACTTGGGGTTGAAAAAGTCAAACGAACTATAATTTGGAACGGATTAAGTAAAAGATAAGTGGCTAGTTGCTAAAGGCAAGTTAATTACATACCATGCATTTTTGGTGCCATTGCTAAGAACTATGTTCTTGGTGATGTCGTTAATAAATGTCAACAAGCATTTTTGGCGTCGTTGTTGGGGAAGGTATTTAAACTTAGGAAGTATTGAGAACCATATCCAAATCAATAAAGATCGATTAACCAATCAACCTCTTACTCAAACAGGTTTACCTTTGTTTCTATCTATCTGTGTATGTTATGTAGGGTAAATGAATGCACGGTTTTTCTCTTCCAGATAATTTCACTTCAAATCCAGAGAAACTCATTCGAAGGAAAGCCGAAGTTTGCACAAGTGAGGGACAATATCAAAGAACAATTAGAAACACCCTCAGCGGAAGCTCACTCTTCGAGAGAGGAAGCTCAAACATCGGAAGAAGAACAACCATAATCAAATTTAGCAATTGCTTTTGAAGTTATGGCCGAGAAGACGCTACGAGAGTTCTCTGCCCCAACTACTGCCAACATCTGGACTGGACCTGCAGTTAATATTGGAGATAATGGATTTGAGCTCAAGCCTGCTCTCATCACCATGGTTCAAGAAAATCAGTTCTATGGAAAGGCTCATGAAGATGCAAGTGCACAACACTTTCTCGAGATCTGCAGCACCTTCAAGATCAAAGGAGTATCAAGAGATGCTATTCTACTCCGCCTTTTCCTGTTTTCACTATTGGGGGAAAGCAAAATAGTGGTTCTACATGAACAAGGATATCAACACTATATGGGATAAGTGTACCACTACTTTCTTGGCCAAATTCGTTCCTATAGGCAAGACCAATGCTCTGCATGGGAAAATTTCAAGCTTTCAACAACAACATGATGAATCGTTTGCCAAAGCATGGGAACATCTTCAAGATTACATCACCAGTTGTCCTCATCATGGAATGGAGGATTGGCTATTAATGCAGACTTTCTATCATGGACTAGTAACTAGTTCCCGTGAATATATGGATGCCACAGCTAGAGGAGCTTTCCTCTCACTTAAGCTCCCTGATGCAACATCACTGTGTGAGAAGATGGTCTCTAATTAAAGCTGGAACGAAGAACGTAATCAACCTCACAAGAGAGGAGGAGGTATACATCAACTCAAGGAAAGTTAATTACATACCATGCATTTTGGCTCCATTGCTAAGAACTATGTTCTTGGTGATGTCGTTAAGAAATGTCAACAAAGGCCACATTGAATGATTATGGAATCAAGTTCAAGAAGGTTTCCTTGCTATGTGACAATGAAAGCGTTGTGAAGCTTACAAACAACCCCATTGCGAACACATGGTTGATATGTGCCCATATTTGTTCAGTTTTGTGATGAGTGATTGCCCAACACTTGAGCGTTTTAGTTTGAGCGTTTATACTAATCCTTGCGAAAGCAAATGTGTGCTTGTCTATCAGCTTATGGTGTGTAGGTGCTAGGCCCGGAGACAGTGGTCAATGGAGTGGTGAAGGTGGAGTAGAGGCTTGCCGTGCCGATGGACTGAGAGCGGTGAAGGGCGGAAGCGAGGCTTGGACCGACGAACCAGGGGCGCCGGTGGACTAGCTGTGGTGGCTAGTACTTGGCACCGGAGAGCGCGAGAAGACATGGAGGTAGACCGTGTTGACCAAGTCAAGACGGATGGCTGGCGAGTCGAGCAGGAGGCTCAGGGGACTCGGAGCCGGGCCGAGCAAGGACGAGGTGGCATGAGTCGAGCGGTTTGGTGGTTTGGGCCTCAAAACCATTGGAGGACGGTTTTCGAGTTTAGGCCTCAAAACTCGGGGTTCGGTAGTTGAGCCCAAAGCTACCGGTGGTGGGTTTCGCAGGTTTCGCGGGTTTGGGCCTCAAAACCCGGGCGGAGCTTCCGAGGAAGCGGGGGGCGGCACGTGGCGGAATCCTGGAGGTTGCGTCAAGGCGACGACAACTCCTTGTAGGAAGCGGGGCCGTCCATTCAAACGAGTGGCTGAGAGTTACCCGACTTGGATTACTATGTCTTAGGACTAGGTAATTCGGTCATGTATCTAGGGGATCTTTGGGAAATAGATAAAACCTGTTAAGTAGGGGATGAAGGGGTATCCCTCATCCCACCTCTTGAACACTTAATCCTCCAACTCTTTCTCTAGTTCATGAGGGTACTAGGTTGATTTCTTCAACCTTTGTAAGAACTCGCACTTGTTTTCGGTGGGAATTGGAGGCCTTACCCTCCGTAAGACATGGTGGCTTTGATTTCATGATCATGTCCCTTGTGTTCTTGTGTTCTTCGCGTTTTGCTTTTTGCTCTTCTTTGATCCCGAGATGAGATCTTTTGATTGAGAATAGTTCTTGCAAATCCGTTTGAACCAAGTTGTTTGTAATCGTGAGGCGCATCTTTGCACTGAAGGAATTCTCCTCAAACCTCACGAGTACACAGATCGGGCAATTTCTTTCCCAAGATCGCCAGTTCTTGAGTTTTTTCCGAAATCCTCGTCTTCCCGTTAATCCGAACCAAATTGACGATGATTTCTTCGGGATAGCTCCTCCATAGTCTTGGTATCATGCCCACAAAATTTGCTGACTATTGGTGAAGATTTGGTTATGTTTTGGAAGGATTTGAGGAAGAGAAATCGAGTTTCACATTTACTGCGCTCTGTTCGGGGGCGTCGGACGCTCTGTTGATTTCGCGTCGGACGCTAGGGCTCACCCAAGCTAGCGTCCGTCGAACTCTCTGTCTGTGGGAGTGAGTTTGGTGTCGGACGCTCGCCAGCGTCCGTCGAGTTTGAGCTGCGCAGGCTCTCTGTTCGTTTGGCGTCGGACGCTCGCCAGCGTCCGTCGAGGTCCCGCCAGACGCGTCCGTCGCCTGGAGAACCTCTCGGGTTTAGCTCTGCATTTGCGACAGACGCTTGCCCAGCGTCCGTCGCTTCTCGTTGCAGCATCCGTCGCCCTGCCAAGTTGAGCGGTCGTTGCACTGTGTCATCGCGTCCGTCGCTAGCAACCCTAGCTTCCGTCGGCTGCTTTTCTGCTTGTTTTTCTTTGGGTTTCTTGCCTCTTTCCCATAGGGGTTGAGAACTCAATCCTAGAGGTTTCCGGTGAGATTTTCTCCACTACCGGTGAGCTCTCATTTGTCCGGTTGAGCACCCATCAACTAGGTTGTGTTTCTGGGAAGAGTGACCCGAACATTTCGTGAGAAATTTGAGGCTCCCATCCACCCCCCTCTGATCGCCGTTCTCAGTCCTTCACCCATCCAACACTCAAGGACAAAGCACATAGATGTGAGACATCATTTCATAAGAGATCATCAACAAAAGGGTGACATTTTCATTGACAATGTGGGCACCGATGATCAATTAGCTGACATTTTCACCAAGCCACTTGATGAGAAGAGGTTTTGCAAGTTAAGGAATGAGTCGAACATCTTGGATTTTTCAAACATGAGTTGATGCACCCCACTTATGACATGCCTCTACTCCAATATAACAAGGTACAATTGATTGACATATGCATTCATCCTTTGCTAGACTTGTGTAGAGCATATATACATCATTCATGTCCTTTTTAGGCACATTCATGAACAACAAAAAATTTGTATGTACATATGGTGCCACTATTGTTTCTATGCTTTGTTTCATCTAGTGGTAGCATATGACATGTTGATAAGCTTGCAACCTCATATGTTTAGTCTAGAATGTTTGCTCTAAATGCTTAACCAATGTGGGCAAGATAACTGTTGAAAGATGTGTGAAGAAGATTGTCCTCGGTTTAAACCATGCTAAATGTTTAGAACAAGTAATCTAGAGTAAAGATGGCAACGGGGCGGGTTCGGGGCGGGTGGAGCCTTATGACGAGGCTTCATTTGCCCCCGCCCCCAAACCCGCACCCGAGACCCGACAATGAAACCCGAACTCACCCCGAACCCTATGACGAGGTTGCATCTGCCCCCACCCCCAAACCCGTCGGGTCCCCAAAACCCGGAGCAAGAAGGAGAAGGAACGAGTACTGAGGAGGAGTTAGGGCGGAGGAAGCACGGGACAGGGGAATCCGGAAGTCACGGGGCTGGGAGATCTGGCGGAGGTGGGACACTAGATGGCTGATGGAGGCGCGGGGCAGTGGGATTCAGCGGAGGTGCGAGACACGGCCCGCGGGGGGCGACAGGGTCTGGCGAAGCCGACGGGATCCCACGACGCCGTGGGGACAGAGGGGCGATAAACCAGGGCACGGAGGGGAGCGGGGGCGTGGAGGCGGTGTGCCCGTGCGGTGCAGGAGTGCGGGACGCCGGGACTTCCGACGGGATCCCGCGACGCCGCACGGCTGGAGGGGAGTGGGGTCACGGAGGGGAGCAGGGGCGCCTAGGCGGTGTGCCCGCGCGGTGCGGGAGTGCAGGACTTCTCTCTTCGGGGGAGAGACGAGAGGAGAGGAAAGGGGAATGCTGCGACGACTGGGAGTGGGAAGTCGGAAGATGGGGATGGATTCGGCACCGAGAAGAACTGAAGAAGAGAGGGGAGCAAGTGTGGACGCCTGTGATTTCAGGTCCCCATGGGCACCTGCGGGGGAAACCCCAAACTCGCCCCGCCCCCCTCCCATTTCAGGTCCCCGAACCCGCAAACCGGCTGGGCGAGAATTGAACCTGCCCTCCCCCCCCCCCAACGGGTCTGAAACCCATGGGTTTCGGGTCCAGACCCGCCCCCGCTGCCATCTTTAATCTAGAGTGAACTAAAAATGAATATACCCCACTTCTTTCTAAATTGACTTCATACAACCTTAACAAATGGTCCCTTTTGTGGTAATGTGTGACAAAGGGGGAGAAATAAGATCAAAGGGAGAGTTGAATATGAGAGATTTTGACAAATGAAAAATTAAAATTAAGCACACAAGTAGGGGGAGCAAGCCTATGAACAAATTGTTGCATTTGTATATGCATTCACTCATATGCTTGCTTGCATTGTTCTATTTATTCAAGATGATTTGCTTGTGTGGTGTATGCTTAGTGGTAACATTGAATGATTTTTTGATCACTAGCATGCATAGGAGTTAGCTAGATATCCCTCAATATAGAATACATATTTATGTATCCCATGTTAGCTAGATTTTTTAACCATGTTGCTAAGGGAATTATGAAGGGCGCACTTTGATTGGTATCACGCTTCAAAGGTCCATTTCTAAATTTCTAGTTGTTCACCCCTCCAATTGTCTATCTAGGCATATGGGCAAAGCTTTGACTCACATTCATAGTAGTGCACATATGTAAGGGGAGTAAACACTATCAACCCAACATTGAAATGATTCTCCACTTTCTTTCATAATATATTGCTTAGACAAACATTTCAAGTTGAAACAAAATCATATTTCATATCCTTATATTGGGTTGTCATCAATTACCAAAAAGGGGGAGATTGAGAGATCTCTAGTATTTTGGTAATAGATGAAACCTAAGTATTAACCTAGCTCTAAGTGGATGAGTAGGTAAGTACACATGAAGATGTCAAGTGATGGAGCAAAGCTAAGTGACTAGGTGACATGTCACAAGATCAAGGAAGAGCTCACGCTTGGACAAGAGGTGCAAATGTGAAACTTCATGTAGAACAAGGCAAAGGTATTGTTGCTAGAGGTTTCTCTTTTGGTGATCAAGACACCTAGTGGGTGTGATCACATTTAGGGTAAGCAACCGTACTATTAAGAGGGAAAATGCAAAAGTGATTGCGGCTGTCAAGTGCCACTAGGTGTTATCGATCATGCATGTGCATTTAGGACATAGTGAGCTACACCCTGCCTAATGGCAAGTAAAACATGCCAAACCCTGCACACTAAGGAGTACACTTGGTGTTTGGCACATTGGAGCAAGGCTTGAAAAGATAAAGACAAGAAAGGGACAAGTTACAGGCATCGGATGCTGGCGACGGATGCTAGCTCAAAAGCGTCGGCGCTTCCGGTCAATGACCCTAGCTAAGTCTCGCATAGACTTGGCATCGGGCGCTGAGGAGTGTCCATGGGGCATGCGACGGACGCATCCGATGGATTTGGGAGCTCTCTAGAAGCTCTCTTCATAAGCGATGGATGATGGCATCGGACGCTCGAACGACTTCAGAGCAGCGTCCGATGGACTAAAGATCAAACTGATGAAGAAGGCGTCGGAAGCTCCAGAGCGTCCATTGGCATGGCGACAGATGCGTCTAATGAAAAATAACGTTTCTAGAGCTCTCTATACTGGTGACGGACGCTGGCATCGACGCGTTCGATTGAACATTAAGAGCGTCTATTGGATTTGATTTCAGCCCAACGGCTAGTTGCTTGGAGGGAGTGCTATAAATAGTTGGTGGCCGACTTGGGGTGTTCTCTCTCGCACATTTGATCATCTTGAGACCCTCTAGAGCTGAGCACTCTCCATCTCACTCATCTCCATGCTTGGGTAGTGATAATCCAAAAGATATTGAGTGATCCAAGTGCATTTTGCATATAGCTTGCATCTAGTGCCACTTGGGAGGCGTTCTCGCTACATATTTCTTATTACTCTTGGTGATTGCCATCACCTAGACAGTTTGGAGCAGCGGTGGTTATTCGAGAAGATTGGTGATTATCCTTCGTCGACACCAAGTGAAGTGTAAGGGGTTCGTGTGCCTTCCCCGCAGGAGATCGCAAAGGCAACTCTAGTGGATTGCTCGTGGTGTGTTGAAAGCCTCATCTTGTGTTGGTTGTGCGGCACCCGGTGAAGGGTTTGGCGTGTGATGCCAATTAGCGCGTGAACCTCTAAGTGGGTGTCTTGCCACAATGGAGACTAGCTAGTTGGTGAAGAATGATGGCCCTATTGGTTTCGGTGATTAATGACAATTAGCGATTATTATGGCTAATGTGTGTTTTGCAGAGGCTATGCGTAGCTTAGCCATAGTGATCAACATGAATGGGCATCAATGGTTATCACTTAGCCCCCAAGATGGATATCGTTTCGGATTTCAAAGAGTCATGATGAGGACCCTATAAGTGATAGGCTAAGTGCCATAAGGAGATGAAGGGCACTTAGTGTAGATAGATCTTTATTTGATCTTTGGCCGTAGTATAAAGAGGGGTTGAGACTAGTAGCTTGACTTAGGAGAGCTTCATGACTTAGGTGTGGTGCACACTTGAATTCCTTAGCTCTAATCAAGCCTTTGGTGACCGTAAGATAGCCTAGAACAACTTCCATATTCATCGCGACGAAAAACGAAGTTGAGACGAGTGATCTCTAGGCGTCAGACGCTACCTTAGCGTCCGGTGCGCTAATAGAGAGCTCCAGAGATGTCCTTTTTGCGACGGACGCGTTTGTCGCATGGGCGTCGGACGCTGCAGAGTGTCCGGGAATATTTTCCCAGAAACCCGAGAGCAGTGAGTTGGCACCGAACGCTGAGGCGCAGCGTCCGTCGCCAAGCGATGAAGCGTCCGTCGCCTGCTGACGTGAACAGAAACTAGTCGTTGGGGCTAGCGACGGAGTGTCCGTCGCCTAGCGACGGAGCGTCTGAAAGCATCTAGGCCCATAGTATTTCGGTGATTAACGACAATGCAAGATTACTATGACTAATGTGTGTTTTGCAGAGGGAATAAGAAAGTTAGGTCATGGTAATGGATGGTTGATTGGACTATCATGGTATATGTACCCCTTATTGGAATCGTTTCGGTATTCAAAGGATTGGCGACAAGGTTGAAGATTAGACTAGGTCTAAGTGTCATTGGACTAGTTTAGCACCTTTATTTTTCCTTTGGTCGTACTATTAAGAGGGGTTCTATCTAGTAGCTTGACCTAGGAAAGGCTTAGTGATTAGGTGTGGTGCACACTTGCCAAACTAGCACTAGGAAGCTTTAGAAATAGTCCTTGGACCAAGTGGAGAAACTTCCATGAAGGAAGTGAGTTGATCTGCCCTGAAAAGGAGCTCCGAACGCAAGTGTATCCCTGGGTCCGGACCATCGGCTGTGCGTCCGGACCCTTGGGTTTTCTCTGCTCGATGCAGGCGATCCGGACGCTATGAACAGTGGTTGAGTCCGGACTGCAGAGTGCATCCGGACCCAATCCAGAGAGGTCCAGAGAGTGCAAATTTAACCGGACGCTATCCGGTGTGTTGAGTCCGGACGCCAAGTAGGGTCCGGACCCAACAACAGAGAGCTCCAGAGAGCGAAAATCCATCCGGACACTGTCCGGTGGTGTGCGTCCGGACTGCATTCTACGTTCGGACTCACTGGGTTGCTGTGCTGAGTACAAAGGGTTTGGGGGTCCGGACGCATGCTTGATGGTCCGGATCCCACCCTAAAAGAGCGTCCAGAGTGACGCAGAAAGTTGGTTTTTGCCTCCAACGGCTAGGGGTTGAGTTGAGGGGTATTTATACTTCCCCATCAGCCCCATGGAGGCTCTCTTGCCCATTCCAATTGCTGAGAAACACTTGTGAGAGAGCAAGTTGTGCAAGATCCCTAGTGAGAGTGTGAATTGCAATTCCATGTGTTGATTCTCACTATTTGCTTAGAGTTAGCAAGTGTGCACCTATTCAATCACTAGACTAGCCTTGGTCAAGTGAGAGTTAGTGCTTGTTACTCTTGGTGATCGACATCACCTAAACGGCTTCGCGGAGGTTCGCTTGGTGATCATCCAGTGGAGTTTATTGTGGATGACCCAAGTTTCATTGTGATCGGTTGTGGGCGATTCACCGAGCCGGAGTGGCGAAGAATCAGCCCATAGAGAGCACTTAGTCCTTGTGCGGACTAAGGGAGAGCGATACCCTTGCGCGGGTGCTCTAACGAGGACTAGGGGGGAGTGTTGACTCCTCGATACCTCGGCAAAACATCGCCGTGTCATTTCTCCTTTCTCCATCTCTTTACTTATTGCAATTACTTTCAAGCATTACTTTCCGCATTACATTCTTGTTGCTTGACTAGAATTGCATAGGGCTTTACCGCTTTCATTGCCATGCTTTTCTTGTTTAGCTAGGACACACTTGGGAAAGCACTATGGGGTTAATTGTCTCTTGATAGGTTTTAATTATTTCTTAGAAATTTAAAAGATCCTAATTCACCCCCCTCTTGGGCATCTTGATCCTTTCAGCGTCCGTCGCCAACTTAAAACGAACATTTTTTCAGCCCCGAGGTAGTTTTGTGTGTGGGCTATTTATAGCCCCACCCTTTCTCTCCCACCTTGCCTTTGCCCATTTCATTTGCTGAGTTGCTTGAGAAGGTTGGGAAGAGAGCAAGAGCCCTAGAGAGAGAGAGAGTGATTCGCGAATCCATCCATCCTCTTCTCTAGTTCATCCAAGAGTTCAAGTGTGCATCCTCTAGTTGTGAAGCTTGAGTGAGTCAAGTGAAGATCAAGGCTTGTTACTCTTGGTGATCGACATCACCTAGATGGCCCGGTGGTGCTTGGGAGGAAGGTGATCGTCGGCGGCCCTTCTCCATCGACTTGTGATTTGTTGTGGGCGGTTCACCGAGCCGGAGTGGCGAAGAACCATCTGTAGAGAGCACTCTACCCTTGCGCGGGTAGAGGGGGAGCAATACCCTTGCGCGGGTGCTCCAACGAGGACTAGGGGGAATGTCGACTCCTAGATACCTTGGCAAAACGTCGTCGTGTCAAGCTTTCTATCCCTAGCTCTTTCATACCGCATTACTTACCGCATTGTCCTTACTTTCATTGAATTGCTACCGCTTTCTAGTTAGGACACGCTACCGGTAGGCACTAGGGGGTAATTGGCATTGCTAGGATTTCATATTGCTTTAGAAATTTGAAATAAGCCCAATTCACCCCCGCTCTTAGGCATCTTGATCCTTTCAATTGGTAGCAGAGCAAGGTTTGCTCTAAATTAGGGTTTACAGCCTAGAGCAAGATGTCCCATGGGGATGGACCACCTCCCATGTTCAATGGAGACGACTTTCCTTATTGGAAAGTTTGTATGGAGGCCTATCTAGAGGCCGTTGATGCGGGCATGCTTAAGGCCACCACAAAGGGGGGGTTCCTACTTTGCGGAGGACCCTTACTTTGAGAAGCACAATGTCAAGGCGAAGAACATACTCTTTCGTGGCATTTGCAAGGATGACTTCAACCGAGTGTGTAATGCCAAAGACGCATTTGAGTTGTGGACCACTATTTGTGCTCTTCACGAAGGCACAAAGAGTGAGCGTGAGGAACGCTATCACTTGGTCATGGCAAAGATCAATTCCTTTACTATGCTTGCTAATGACAATGCAAATGAGATGTATTCACGTCTTAACATTCTTGTATAGGATTTGAATGGACTTGGGCTCAACCAAATGGCGCCGGCCGATGTGGTGCGCAAGATACTTTGTGTCTTGCCAATTGACAAGTATAGCCACATCGTCACGAATCTTCACCAAGGGGATCTCTCCGCCGCTACACCAACACAAGTATTGGGCAAGATAAATGCTCATGAGATGTACATGAAGATTGGTGATGGTGGTTCTTGTAACACCCTAATTTTAACTTTTGCAGATAGAGATTAATATTGAGCTTGTCATTCAATTTATACTCATGACAACATAAGGAATAGTTAAAACTTTTTGAATAAAAGCAAATAACCTAGAGCATAGTAACATGTGCTATGCAGGTGTCAGCAGGTGCACACGCTGTGCTATGCACCGCACCACTCACAGCTCGCCACGTGGCGCCTGCGTCAGCGGTGACGCGGTCAACCCGACCAGATCCGCCACTTTTGCAAATAAGCCCCTGTCTTTCCAGTAATCAACCCGCCGTCCAATCCAGTTCAGAATCATTCCTTTTCAGTCATGTTTTCTTCTAATCTAGCCCCTGACTTTTTGGATAATAGTACCCGCACTCCAGAGCCTTTTCCTTTTTCAGTTTTATTATTTAAAAACCCGAAACTGAGTTCCTCTATTTACAGAACTGCCATTAAACTTCAAAAGCTCATATCTCTTTTTTTTAACTCCATTTTGAGTCGTTCAAATTGCGTTAGATTCGTTAAATCATGATCTACAGTTTAGAATCCTTTCATACTATGTTAATAGCTCTGTATTTTCATGGTAAATCCCTAACTTGATTAAATACTATGCAATTTACTTTATAAATAAAATGTGAGTAGTTCAACTTTAGTTTTCAAATTCAAATGTAAGTTTGACTTAATACAACTTAGGTATTTCTCTGAAATACCTTATTCATCCTTTTACATATCTAAAACCAATAAAGATCTTAGTTCCCTTTTTAAAAGCTAATATACCGTTAGTTGTATCTATTGACACCGTTTTTCAGCGTGTGTCAAAAGGGTTAAGACTCACTCTGATTGGTAGTCGTTTTCTATCGGCATCGGAAGGTCATCGGTCAAGGTTGTCGATGAGTATAAAACTAGGGCGCTAATGATGAAGCATGCAGGGATGTTGCCGATGAAGGTTGGTTGACGAAAGTTATCGATGCGTGAAATGTTGCCGATTGGGGGATGTTGCCGATAAGGAGATGTTGCTAGTGAGTGCAGGATGACATGGCTAACGTGAGCATACAGTTGCCGATGGCGCTAAAAAGAAGTTGCGGATCGGAAGGATATGTCGATGGAAAGTTTCATCGAAGAGAAGACATAAGGAAACTGGTGATCTTATACCAGTATTGTTATAGAAGTTTGAGTCCGACTCTTCCACGAGTCATTTATTTCCTTTAAAATAGAAGAGTTTGTTTAGGAAAAGATTATTATTGTTTGAGTCCGGCTCCTGCGCGAGTCAGTTGTTTCCTTGAAAATAGGAGTTTTTGTTTAGGAAGGTTTGAGTCGTATCTATCTACAACTCCTTCTGCTGGAGTATAAATAGGTAACCAGGGGTGCTGTAAAAGGACAATTCAATACAATTATATATCAAACAAATCTATTATTCTTATTTACTTTTCCAGCAATTCTACTTTTATCGCATTAGATCTAGTTTACCTACGAGTTCTTCAAGTCTCGACGGGCTGCATCTCCTCGATCTCCGTCAACCCTTGCAAGTTCCGCGTTTGAGCAACCCGAGCCTTGACGTTCGGGTGCATCGCTGTCGTCTCGTTCAGCTCTACTCTAGTTATCCTGATCAAGTTTGAGCCTTGGCATCCGGGCGCATCACCGTTGTCTCATTCAGATCTTGTTCTAGTTATCGTCCTTGTCGATTAATTGGTCAAATCGACTGGCACACCTTTGGACATCAAATTCGGGTATAAGCCCGAGGTGTTCGCAGATCCTAACGCTTTTTGTGTCAACACCTCTTTTGGCACATCCAGTGGGACCAATTATACATCTGCTATGGGTGATCATACCGACGTCAATCTGAGGAACGTCATCGAAGTCTCCGAGGTTGATCTGAAAGATGATCAAAAACAGGCTATGGAGCGGGCTATGGAGGAGTACAAGCAATTATATTTGAAGTCCTTCAGCCTAAGCAGGAGCGGCGAAGCCATCCAGAAGCAAGATCCGCCGTTGCCGCAGCAGGTCACATTCGATGCCAATCCTGGTAAATTACAAAAGATGGTTAATTCTGCATTGAATCATGCGTTAATCAGCCACTCCAATGTGTTGTCCAATACTGTGTACAATGTTGTTATGCAATCTTTCAAAGGACAGGCACCTCAGTATGTTGGTCCAGCGTATCATCAACCTGGATCGGCATCTATAAACCCATCGGCATCTCCAATGGCGTCCTCCACTCCTGTGGATCCGTCTGCCGATGTGGCTACACCACCAAGATCAAGTCCTGAAAACATCACCAAGCTTAGTATAGATCCAGTGGCATCGGCAATGTCGGGACCTGCTATCCAGAATCATCCAGCTCCCGCCAACTGGTGGGGATATGGTATGCCTTCAAATCCATCTGTTGGTTCCAGTCTGGTGCAAGGAGATAGTTCAGCTTGGAAGGGCTCCGTGGCATCGGCAATGCAATCACAGCCAGTGATCCCTATGATGCATTACTCCACGTCTTCTCCAACTGTGCAAATGCCATCAAAAGATCTCCAGGTGGTGATTCCTAAAGTACCTCTAATGTCACCATCGGTAAATTCTATGCCGATGCAACACAGTATAGCAACTGGGAGTCAACCTATGGTGGTAAATCCTCAAGCTAGAGTACTAGCACTTCAAGGTAACCAATTTGTTGATTACTCTAAGGTACAGGAGCAGCAGGCGCTAGTTAGCTATCAGCCATTGGTAAGTCACATGCCAATGATTTATAATCCTGGATGGACCAATCAGCCGCCGGTTCAACATCCTGGCATGCTAATGTATCATTATGGAGGCCCAGAAAACACTCAGAGTGGAGCATCGGCACAACAACCGATGGGTATGATTCCACAGCATAACCTAGTGAGTGTGCAAAGTTATCCATTGATGAGTCAGCCAATGCATAATGTCCAGATGACTGGTGTTGCGCTCATGCCAACTTCTCTGAATCATCTTCCACCAAGACCTGAAGGGGCGCATCAGCCGGCTCCACCAGTCAACAATCAGCCAATGAGTCGGCAAGAACAGGATGCGTATTGGGCCGATAAGATTGCCGAAGTGATGAAAGAGCAATTCAGCATTAAACCCAAGGTTAATACATATTCTTATCGGACGTCGTATCCTCCGGCATATGACTTAATTCCTCTCCCAAATCGGTACAAGGTGCCTGATTTCACAAAGTTTTCTAGCCAAGATGATACATCCACGATGGAACATATCAACCGCTTCATTATCCAGTGTGGAGAAGCAGCTAGCCGAGATGAACTAAGGGTGAGATTGTTCTCGTCATCATTGTCTGGATCGGCATTTACATGGTTCGTTTCACTGCCTCCAAACTCTGTGATCACTTGGGCCGATTTGGAGAGGCAGTTTCATAAATACTTCTTCGCCGGTGTACATGAGAAGAAGATTACCGATTTGGTTAAGCTGAGGCAGCATAATGACGAATCGGTAGAAAACTTCGTCCAAAGGTTGCGAGATGTGAAGAATAAGTGCTACAACTTGGTGCTTGATGATCGGCAATTGGCAGATTTGGCCTTCCAAGGATTGCTACCGCATATCAAAGATAAATATACATCTCAGGAGTTTGAAAGTTTAAGTCATCTTGTGCAGAGAATTGTCGATCAAGACGTTAAACCTTCCGAGCCTAGGAAGACTTGGAACAAGAAGGTGTCTTTTATTGGACAAGAAGAAGATTCTGAGTCAGATGAAGAGCTAAGTATTGGCGTTGCTAAATGGGTGAAAGATAAGAAGCCGGTATCTTGTCCGTTCGGCCAAAAATAAGCTGAGAGGTTTCCCTTTGATATCACCAAGGCCGATAGGATGTTTGACCTATTGCTTCAAGAAGGGTGGATCAACTTGGCGCCTAACCAGGTAATTCCATCGGCCGAAGAGCTCAGAAAGATCGGGTATTGTAAGTGGCACAATGCGACTTCGCACAGTACCAATGATTGCAAAGTATTTAGGCAGCAGTTGCAGTCAGAAATCGAATCTGGGCGAATTAAGTTTGAAAATTCTAAAACCCAGAAGCCGATGAAGATCGATCAGCACCCGTTTCCAAATAACATGGTGGAAACAGTGGAAAGACTAAGGTGTTGACATTGGAAGCTGCCAAGAAAAGCGCATCAGTAGACCCTGAACATCAAATAGCTGCACATGAAGTAACAGGGAGGAAGTTTGCCGATGATAGAAAAGGCAAGAGAGTTGCCAAAGATAGCAGTAGCGCCGGAGGTCTTATGGCGTCGTGATCACGCATAGGTGGCCACAACAAGATTATCCACAATCGCAGGAGGAACGATATCGGCGGCAGGAAGAAGAAAGGTACCAAGAGTGGCTTCGGCATAATGATCATTGGAGGTGTCCCTTCTTTGTTCATTGCTAGGAAGAAGGCATCAAACTACCCACTACTGATAATTGCCCTGAATGTAATGGGTATTACCCTGCCGATCGGTCAGAAAAGAAACCTTGTTTTGACGATCGAGCATCAAACTATAGCAGGCCGATCAGAGGAAAACGGTCAGCACGTGATCGGTTGGGGGGCAAGCTCAACGTGCATGACAGGCTTGGCAGGCGTGTTGGTCAAGAGGAGCTTGAGGAGGTGGCCAATGCAAGAGTACCCGATGAGGAGATATTCTCTAGATATCCAAACATAAGCCTGTTTGGAAAACTAAGCTTCCTCAATGGTGCCCCAATGTTCTGACAAAGACTCAGAAAAGAAGGATTCAGCGCGAACGCCAAGGAGATTTATATGAGAGTGAAAATCCTTCAAGGGAAAAGTCTCCAGTCAAGCAGTGGAGGCCAAAGCGCAAGGATAGGGATCCATCGGTAGAAATCAATATGGTCGTTATATTGCCGATGGAATTCATGGCACCTGTCGATGCTGAGGAAGAAGCTGTTGAGATGGCACAATTGGTGTTAGATTCGATGACAGCTGTCTTTGAGAAGCATGTCGATGATGAAAGACAACACTTAAGAGCTCTGTTCATCAAAGGTAAAGTAGATGGGTAGCCCGTGACGAAGATGCTGGTGAACGGTGGGGCATCAATCAATATAATGTCATATGTCATGTTCAGGAAACTTGGGAAAGGTGACCAAGACTTAGTCAAGACGGACATGAAACTTAAAGATTTTGAAGGCAATGTGTCGCCAGCTATGGGAGCCGTATGTGTTGAATTAACCATCGGCAGTAAAACTCTGCCGACAACGTTTTTCGTGATCAGTGGCAAAGGCACCTACAAATTGCTCCTAGCAAGGGATTGGATCCATGCTAATTGTTGTATTCCTTCTACAATGCACCAAAGACTCGTGCAATGGGTTGGAGACAAGATTGAAGTCGTCCGGAGTGAAACTCCGTCAATTGTTGCATCGGCAGAATCGGAAACTTATGAGAAAACCAGGTGCATATCAGGTGAAAACTGGGATGGGGTTTCACATCCGCCGATGATTTACTAGAGATAGATATCGGCGATGGCAGTAGGCCCAGGCCAACTTTCATTAGTGCTAAGTTAGATTCCCGATGTAAACAACAGTTGAGTGATTTATTAAAGAAATACAAAGATTGTTTTGCTTGGGATTATACAGAGATGCCTGGTTTGGACCGATCAATAGTTGAGCATCGGTTACCTATTAAGTCTAATTTCCAACCTTATCAGCAACCAGCATGCCGATGCAACCCTATTATCGTACCCGACATTAAAGCTGAGATTACAAAGTTAATTGAAGCTGGATTTATTCGGCAATGCTGATATGCCGAATGGATTTCTAATGTGGTTCTTGTGTATAAGAAAAATGGAAAACTACGTGTTTGCATTGATTTCAGGAATCTCAATAAGGCTACGCCGATGGATGGTTATCCGATGCCCATTGCCGATCTGCTGGTTGATGCTGCTGTTGGATATCAAATCATTAGTTTCATGGATGGTAATGCTGGATATAATCAAATATTCATGGCTGAAGAAGACATATCCAAGACTGCTTTTAGGTGTCCAGGTCATGTCGGTTTATTTGAATGGGTTGTAATGACTTTTGGCTTGAAGAATGCCGGTGCTACATACCAGAGAGCAATGAATTTTATTTTTCATAAGTACATCGGCACGATAGTTGAAATCTATATTGATGATGTGGTGGTCAAGTCTGGAAATTTTGAGAAGCATCTTGCCGATTTACGAAGGATCCTAGAATGCACAAGGAAACATGGGTTAAAGATGAATCCTAATAAGTGTCCGTTTGGAGTATCGGCAGGTCAATTTCTGGGTTTCATGGTACATCAGAGAGGTATAGAGATCGGCGGGAAATCTATTGATGCAATAAACAAAGTAGTTGCTCCTACCAATAAGACTGAGCTGCAATCTTTGATCGGCAAAATTAATTTTATCAGGAGATTCATATCCAACTTGTCTGGTAAAATTAAGTCTTTTAGCCCGTTGTTAAAGCTGAAAGCTGATCAAGAGTTTATGTGGAAAGAGGAACAACAGTTAGCCTTGGAAGAGATTACGAAATATTTGGTAAACCCTCCGGTCTTAGTTCCACCTCAACACGGGAAGCCTTTCAGGTTGTATTTGTCTGCCGATGACGGCGTTATCGGATCAGCCTTAATCCAAGAATTTGAAGGGAAAGAACGTGTGATTTATTATTTGAGCAGAAGGCTAGTAGATGCTAAAACAAGGTATTCGGCCATAGAAAGATTATGTTTATGCTTATATTTCTCTTGCATAAAATTAAGGCATTATTTATTGTCGGCCGAATGCACTATTATCTACAAAGATGATGTGGTTAAGTATATGCTGTCGATGCCGATATTAAGTGGGAGAATCGGCAAATGGATTCTATCACTTTCAGAATTTGATCTAAGGTATGAATCGGCTAAGGCAGTTAAAGGTCAGGTGATGCCCGATTTTGTTACTCAGCATTGCGATGTGATAAGCTCTGTAGGGATTGCTCCTTGGACTTTGTTCTTTGATGGGTCTACATGCAAAGAAGGGGCAGGTATCGGTGTTCTCTTAATTTCACCCCGAGGACAGAAATATGAAGTTTCGTTGCCGATTGTTGCTACGTCGACAAACAATCAGGCTGGGTATCAGACTTTAATAAAAGGGTTGGAGTTACTCAGGGAAGTGCGTGCCGATGCCGTCAAAGTCTTTGGCGACTCTATGTTGGTGATCAATCAATTAATTGGGGTATATGAATGCCGAAGTGAAGTGTTAATTGCACACCATGAGAGGTGTTTACAGTTATTAAAATAATTCAAAGAATACCGCTTTGAGCATATTCCCATGTTGCATAATGAAGAGGCTAATCGGTTAGCACAGAACGCTTCAGGGTATCAGCCAATTCAAGAAGTCATGACATCGGTGATGGTCGTCGATGACTGGAGAAAAGAAATTGCCAATTACTTAAGAGATCCGTCTAAAAAGGTTGAAAGGCGTCTAAGGTTTCAAGCTACCAAGTATGTGCTCCTTGATGATGAATTGTATTATCGGACAATCGATGGAGTTTTGCTCAGATGCCTTGCCAAAGAAGAGTCAGAAGAATTGATTGGTGAGATTCATGAAGGGGTATGTGGAGCGCATCAATCGGCATTCAAGATGAAGTGGATGATTAGACGGAATGGGTATTACTGGCCGACAATTCTTGAGGATTGCTTCAAATACTTCAAGGGATATCAAGATTGTCAGAAATTCGGTAATGTTCAGAGGGTACCTGCATCGGCAATGAATCCTATAATCAAGCCTTGGCCATTTAGAGGATGGGCTATTGATCTCATCGGTCAGATTTATCCACCATCAAGCAAGGGGCATAAGTTTATACTTGTCGCTACCGATTACTTTACAAAGTGGGTTGAAGCAATTCCTTTGAAGATGGTTACGTCAGTGAATATGATAAATTTTGTAAAAGAGCATATCATTTACCGATTTGGTATTCCTCAAACTATTACGACTGATCAAGGAACCATGTTTACGTCGGGAAAGTTTGAGGATTTTGCAATCGGTATGGGGTTCAAAGTTTTAAACTCTTCTCCTTATTATGCTCAAGCTAATGGTCAGGCCGAGGCAACTAATAAGGGAATTATCAAGCTTATCAAGCGCAAGATTGAAGAAAACCCTAGGAGGTGGCATATAGTGTTGAATGAAGCTTTGTGGTCATATCGGATGGCTTGTCATGGTGCAACTAAGGTTTCTCCATATCAATTGGTCTATGGGCATGATGTTGTCTTGCCTTGGGAAATTAAAACTGGTTCTAGGCGATTATCTTCTCAGGACCAATTGACAACCGATGATTATGGTACTCTTATGAAGGATGAGTTAGAAGATCTAGCGATTCATCGGTTAAGGGCTTTGATCAGCATTGAAGAAAACAAGAAGAGGGTCGCCAGGTGGTATGACAAGAAAGTAAAGTTGAAGGAATTTGCTGATGGTGATCTGGTATGGAAATTGATTTTACCGATTGGGACTAAGAGTTCTAAGTTTGGAAAATGGTCTCCTAATTGGGAAGGTCTGTTTCGGATAAGTCAGTCAGTTCCTGGTAATGCTTATCTTTTGGAAACCCTCGAAGGGGTTGCGTTTCCCAGAGCAATCAACGGTAAATATTTAAAGAAGTATTATCCTAGTATCTGGGTAGATGCATGAAGAAACACAAAGTAAAAGTGTTGATAGAACATCGGCAGAAAGCGTGCTAATGTTATATTACAAGCAAAATCGGACGTTAAGTTTACAGCTGCCGATACACTGGACTGAAATTATAACAAGGATTGAATAGCTGATATTGCACGCAGGCGAATTTGCTCTATTTCTTCTATCTCCTTGGTATCGTCGTCGGCGGATCCTTCTATTGGTTTGATCTTTTTCTTCATCCGGAGGGCTTGACATGCATCGACATCTCTTTCTTGTTGTAAATCTTGGATGGCACTTGGAAGTTCAGTCTTCTGTTGATTGACTACGATCAAGGTTTCGTCAACTTGTTTCAGCTCTGCTAATAGCTTTTCCTTCCTTGCCGATAGATGGGCAATGTCTTGATCAAGCTCAACGCCAAAAGCTTCTAGGCGACCTATGTCCTTGTGTTTTTCATCGGCAGATTGCTTGAATTGAAGCATTGTCTCTTCAAGTTTTGATTGAGCAGTTCTATCGGCTATGCGGCGAGAGAGCCTTTGATACTAAAGTTGCTTGCTCTCAAGAAACGCTGCCTGGAAGAGTGTTTCTTCTATATCGGCAGATAGATGGCCTTGAATGTCTTTAAAAGCTATCTTTACTGCAGTGGAGTCTTGGACGAGATGAGATGTGTCTTGTTGTAGTAAAGATAGCAATGCTTCGAGCTTGAGTTTAACGTCTGCCGATAAAGCTAGGGCAGAACTTTCTTCCTCTCCGTCTTCGTCAGGGAAATTGACGGTGAAGGAAAATAAACTATTCGGAGAATCTTGGGCCTGAAGAAGAAGAAGATTAGAGCTTGCCGATCATAAGTTTGTGTTACAGAATGTGCGTCAACTTACCATCTTAAAGCGGATCTCTTGCCTTGGGGTCGGGAAAGCAGCTGGTGTGGCATCATCTTGAAGATCGGCAACGGTTGCCGATGAACTTGCCTCCGTGGGAGGAACGGTTGGTGCTGGTGGTGCTGTTGTCGGTGCTGCCTCTGCCATGGTGGCTAACCCCTGTGGCAATGATGTTGTCCCTTGGTCGTGGATTTCAGTTGGTGTTGGTGTTGGTACCGATGCCGATGTTGTCTCCATTATTGCAGCTGGTTCCTGCAGTGATGGTATGGTTTCCTGGTCGGGAGTTTTGTCCAATGGTTGCTCAGGAATGGACGCCGATCTTCACTCTGGTATTGGTGCATCAACGGGAGTTGGTGATGCAGCTGGAGTTAATGGCACGGATGGAGTGGCTCGCCTCAAGCGTTTCTTCTTCGGGGCAGCAGTTGGTGAGCCGGCGCGTTTTTGCTGTGAAGCTTGGGGGGCATCGGAAGCCTGAGTCAGAGAAGCTTGTACATTTGGAGTAGCTGCCGATGAGCCCGTTGCCTGTAAAGGATTTTTGGTGAAAGTTAAATAAAGTGAACATTGCCGATGAGGGTTTGTAATTGGTATAAATGGAATAAGAACTTACTGCGAAAGCTTGCGCCAAGACAGCGGCAGCAACCGATGGAGTAGTAGTGGTGCTAGTTGTTGTCGGCCTGGGCTTGAGGGTGACCTTGGGTACCCTTTGAGGGGTGAAAGCAGCCAAAGGAAAGTTGGAAAGTTGAGCAGACATATGGAAGGCAAGTATAGCATGGGACAATCCGCGTTTGATCAACCCGAGCCTTGACATCCGGGCGCATCGCTGTCGTCTCGTTCAGCTCTACTCTAGTTATCCTGATCAAGTTTGAGCCTTGACATCCGGGCGCATCGCCGTTGTCTCGTTGAAATCTTGTTCTAGTAATCGTCCTTGTCGATTAATTGGTCAAATCGACTGGAACACCTTTGGACATCAAATTCGGGTATAAGCCCGAGGTGTTCGCAGATCCTGACGCTTTTTGTGTTAACAGTATCTTGCAAATCGTAGCTCCATTTTAGGTGGTTTTCGTGCTCACGAGTATGGTGTACTGTTTTTAGGTTCTTTTGTGATGCTTGTGACGTTAGAAGTGGATCTTGCAAGATGAGTTAAAAGGAAAGTTGGAAAGTTGAGCAGACATATGGAAGACAAGTATAGCATGGGACTCTCCTTGTTACCTATACATTTAAATGTCACTTAATTCATATGCATGTGTCTAACTCGTTAACCCTAAGGATTACCTAGAATTGATATCTTGTACCTTGTCACCTTTTGGGATGCATATGGGTAGCTTGTGCTAGTGCTCATAAAGAATAACCATGATCTTGTAACTTAATTAATGATATATGCAATGATGATAAAATATGACTTTTTAGCAACGTGGACTATAGGTGGAACATCAGGAACTCACACTTGTGTTCTCACTCATAGGGGTATCTCTGTAAGCGGCCACCCAGGAAAACCGTGCTACCCCGAGTGTTAGATGGCTCTGACTGTAATTCAATACCTAGTATATTTCTAGCTTGTTAGAGGTTACCATTTATTGGCGCATGAGGGGAGGGTCGAGTGATGTTTGGCGGTTTTCCTGTCTTGGAGGCATGCGTGTGCTGCGACCACACGAGCCACAAGAAGGAGAACACCCATGCATACTAGACATTAGCCTCGCGGCCCGAACTTGTTAGAGTATATTGGCAAAAGGTTATGTAGTGAAACCCTACCACGCCTCCTAGGTAGAGGTATTGTGGGCTTTGCAAACCCCGGCAAATGGGAATCACGGCTTGGGGGTAAAGATGTACAACCTCTGCAGAGTGTAAAACTATCATGATAGCCGTGCTCACGGTTACGTTCGGTCTGGATCCTTAACATTGTGATGTCCTTATGTCATAGCTCATCAGTTGTTATTTTGGCATTGATTATTATTATTTGTTCATATAAGCGTTATATCTTGTTCACTTGATCATGTGGTTATTGGGCTTATGTTGAACTTGATGCTACTCAATTGCTAAAATTATGACTTACTAAAAGCAAACGCAGTTAAACCTGTGTCTATCCTTTTTGAGCCTCATAAACCCCATAGTTATACTTGTTGAGCATGGTGAGCTGACGCTTGTTGTCATCACCTTTATATGAAAATCCCGGATGGGTACCAGATGGTGGTGCAAGTGATGTGTTATCAAAGGAGTTCCCAAGGAGTACTAGGCGAGTGTACCCCCAGTCAACTGTCCCTGTGGAGTATGGAGACCCGAAGACTAGAGTTATAGACTAGCTTCCGCGATGCTTTGTTATAGATGTAAGTCTTGTTGTAACTATATTTCGATATATAATAAAGCATTGACTTTGATAATCTCCAGATTTGGATATATGTTTTGTGTGGACATCCTGGGCACACATATACATTATATTCGGTATTCTTCGGAAAACCAGGTGCTACAAATTGGTATCAGAGCTATCTTGACTGTAGGACGATTAGCCTAGATAGAAATGGACACCTCTTCTTAGGATCATATCTATTTTACTGTCTTACTTTATTATAAAAATTCTGCTTATACTTCTATCTGTGATCTATTATAAAATACCTTATTCTGATCAAAATATATTTAATCTTATAGATGGCCCGCATGAAGAACTCCGCCCGGAAGAGCATCGACGCCTACCTTCGACCCCGCGTTCTTGTCACCTATGGCAAGACCGTGCCATAGAAGATGGTTCAGCACCTTCGGGATACAGAGGATGACATGGAGGATGAGCCCATCGAGTTGGAGGACTCGGTGGATCATGACATGGATGGAGCTGGAGATCCTGATGATGGTGGTGATCACTCCGATGACTCCGACGACTCCGGGGATGAGAGTCATGACTCTCATGATGGAGGAAATGGTGGATATGAAGGAGATGGCAGCGACAACCCTCCCCGTCACACTGCCCTTCGGAAGGAAGGATGGACGGTGATCATGCACCTTGACCTCCACGGAGACGGCTACTACCACCCTCAGCTTCTTTCTTTGGTGCGCCGCTTCCACCCCAGGTGTACCGTACAGTACAAGACAATGCAGTGAACCCACCCCACCCACAACAACTTCTTCGAGACGGAGGCCTTAATCCGCGAAGGCAGCCGGGTACACTTCACCCACCGTGGCATCACCAGCAGGAGCACACGTGGGGCTGCTATCAAGGAAGCTGCTAGGCAAGCTTTTCTGGTTCATTGCCATCGCCACTTCGATGTCATCAAGTGGGATGCAGACCGCTATCTTCCACGACGTCCCAGCGGCCAGTCTTCCTGCATCATCGCCGCTCCTCCTGAACAAGAGAGCATTGGAGTTCTCCCTGCACTGGAGTGTCTGGCTCGAGTCCACACGAGCTTGGACCAGACTTTGGATGAGCACGAGACCATGTCGAGCGCGTACATAGAGCTTACCCAGGAGGAATGCCACTAGCAACAGGAACCTACCACCACCACCCCCTGTTACCATGGAACAATTGATCGCAACACAAACCCAACTCATGCAACAGATGGCGTAGGACGTCCAGAATCTGCAGTACAACGATGGAAATGGAAATGCACCCCCTCAAGTTAGAGATAAGAGGGGAGAGTTCCTCATAGGACACCCACCGGTGTTCCAACAATTCACTAACCCTCTCGGGGCTGATGACTGGCTTCGTGCAATTGAGAGGCAACTCGAGATTGCACAGTGTTATGATCAGGAGAAAGTGCTCTATGCTGCCGGTCAACTCCAGGGAGCAGCCCCAGATTGGTGGGACTCTTACCACTTCGGGCGTAATGAAGCCAACACCATTGCATGGCAAGAGTTTTTTGAGGCCTTCCGCTCTCACCATGTACCCGCAGGCTTGATGCGCCTGAAGAAGAAGGAATTCTTGGCTCTCAAACAAGAGGACATGTCTGTAGCTGAGTATCGTGATAAGTTCACTCAATTGTTGTGGTATGCTCTTGGAGAAGTGGTAGAAGATGAGAAGAAGCAAGAGTTATTCATGGAGGGTTTGAATGATGGACTTCAGTACCAACTCTTCCCCCACAGCTTTGCCAACTTCCAACTTCTGGTAGACAAGGCCCTTGTGATTGAAAACAAGCGCCGTGAGATGGAAGACAAAAAGAGGAAGTTCCAGGGACAGTACTCATCATCTGGGAACAACACTCGTTATCATCCATCTACTCAGCAGGCTAGACGGCGTTACCAAGGCCAGTCTAGCAATATCAGTAGTGCAACACCTCAACAGTACCAGCGTGCACCCCAACAACTGCAGCAGCGGTACCATGTTCAAGGGCAACGTCAACCTCGGACTATTTACAATATTCCTGCTAGAAACACTGCCTCCAACACTCGTGTCAAGAATGGTGCACCCATTATACCAAGGGCACCAGCAGCTGTCAATGACAATAAATGCTACCACTGTGGTGAACGGGGACACTATTCAAAAAGGTGCCCTGAGAAAATAGTGCAGCAAGAGACACCCTCAAGAGATGGCATTGAGGTGGAAATCTCCACATCTGCTAAATATTACTACACGGTCAACCAGTTGAAGGGTATAGCCGTAGAAGGCATGCACATAGTGGATGAATATCCTGACGTCTTTCCTGATGAGTTGCCAGGTATGCCACCAGACCGTGACATTGAGTTTATAATCGAGCTCTTACCTGCAACCGCACCCATAGCTAAGAGGTCGTATAGAATGGGAGTCAATGAGCCAGCAGAACTTAAGAAACAACTCAAGGAATTGTTAGATAAAAAGTATGTTCGCCCCAGTTCTTCACCCTAGGGAGCACCAGTACTCTTTGTAGAAAAGAAAGATGGGACACAGAGAATGTGTATAGATTAAAGATCCCTCAATGAGGTAACAATAAAGAACAAGTATCCCTTACCGCGGATCAGTGATCTTTTTGACCAGTTGAAAGGAGCTTATGTGTTTTCTAAGATCGACCTCCGATCTGGATACCACCAACTAAAGATTAGACCTTCAGATATACCCAAAATAGCTTTTGTGACTCGTTATGGACTATATGAGTTCACTGTCATGTCCTTTGGTCTGACAAATGCACCAGCTTACTTCATGTACCTGATGAACAAGGTGTTCATGGAATATCTTGATAAGTTCGTAGTGGTCTGAGGCTAGTCTTGCAAAAGCTTAGAGATCATCAACTCTATGCTAAGCTTAGTAAGTGTGAGTTTTGGTTAAAATAAGTATCTTTCCTTGGTCACATCATCTCTAATGGTGGTGTAGCAGTAGACCCTAAAAAGGTTAAAGATGTGCTAAGTTGGAATCCACCTGTGAATGTGAGTGAGATTCGGAGTTTCTTTGGTTTGGTCGGTTACTACAGAAGGTTCATTGAAGGATTCTCTAACTTGGCAAAACCTATGACCAGCTTACTGGAAAAGGATGCTAAGTTTGTGTGGTCTGAGGAATGTCAGGCTAGTTTTGATGAGATGAAAAAGAGGTTGACCTCAGCTCCAGTGCTTATCTTACCTGATATCTCTAAGAGCTTTTCTATCTATTGTGATGCTTCTCATCTGGGTCTGGGTTGTGTACTTATGCAAGAAGGTAGAGTTGTGGCTTATGCATCCAGACAGTTGAGAAAACATGAGTTGAACTATCCGACACACGATCTGGAGTTAGCAGCAGTTCTACATGCTCTCAAGATATGGAGGCATTATTTGATAGGTCATAAGTGTGAGGTATATACAAATCATAAGAGTTTGAAGTATATATT
The DNA here is from genome assembly GCA_022036555.1 of Microstegium vimineum. NCBI lineage: Eukaryota > Viridiplantae > Streptophyta > Magnoliopsida > Poales > Poaceae > Microstegium > Microstegium vimineum. The sequence continues at coordinate 15,406,401 of CM039129.1, read as the reverse complement.
CACTCAGACAGATCTAAACTTGAGGCAGTGAAAATGGTTAGAGCTGATCAAGGATTATGACCTAGAGGTACATTATCACCCAGGTAAAGCTAATGTTGTAGTTGATGCCTTGAGCAGAAGGAGCCACGCAAGCGTAGCTCACCTGAGACAGATGTCTGAAGAGTTGTGTGCTGAATTTAAGTATCTCAACTTGGGTATAGTGACAAACATCATGGAGTTAGAAGTTGAACCTACCTTGGAACGTGAAATCCGAGAGGTTAGCTTATAGATGAGAGAATATATAGGATTGCAGAACAGATTGTGGTTGGTAAAGCTCTGGGTTGTAAGATGGATGATCAGGGAACAGTGTAGTTTGGTAAGAGGATTTGTGTGCTAGAGATAAAGTCTATTCGTGAGTCTATACTAAGAGAGGCCCATAACTCGGCTTACTCTATACACCCAGGTAGTACCAAGATGTATCTTGATCTAAAAGAGAGATACTGGTGGTATGGTCTGAAACGTGACGTAGCTGAACATGTGGCCATATGTGATACATGCCAAAGAGTCAAGGCAGAACATCAGAGGCCAGCATGTTTACTACAACCAATGAAGATACCTAAGTGGAAGTGGGAAGAAGTCGGTATGGACTTTATAGTGGGTCTACCTCGTACACAGAAGGGTTATGACTCAATATGGGTTATTGTTGACCGTTTGACCAAAGTGGCACATTTCTTACCTGTCAAGACAAATTACACTGGAGCAAAGTTAGCAGAGCTCTATATGGAAAGAATTGTATGTTTACATGGGGTACCTAAGAAGATAGTTTCTGATAGAGGTACACAGTTCACATCACATTTCTGGCAACAGTTACATGAGTCTATGGATACTAAGTTGAACTTCAGCTCGGCATATCATCCACAGATAGATGGGCAAACTGAAAGAACAAACTAGATACTAGAGGATATGTTAAGAGCCTGTGCTCTACAGTATGGTACGAGTTGGGATAAGAGTCTACCGTATGCAGAGTTCTCTTATAACAACAACTATCAGAAGAGTCTCAAAATGGCACCGTTTGAGGTACTGTATGGAAGGAGGTGTAGAACACCATTATACTAGAATCAAACGGAGAAAAGCCAAGTGTTTGGACCTGAGATCATAAAAGAGGCAGAGAAACAGGTACACACAATAAGGCAGAACTTGAAAGTTGCCCAGTCGCGACAAAGAGTTATGCAGATACCAGAAGAAGAAATCTGGAGTTCTCAGTAGGTGGCTATGTATACCTTAAGGTGTCACCTATGAGAAGTGTTAAGAGGTTTCATACCAAAGGGAAGTTATCTCCTAGATATGTGGGACCTTTTCAAGTCATTGGTAGAAGAGGAGAGGTAGCCTATCAGTTGGAGTTACCCGAGAACTTGTCAGGTGTACATGATGTGTTTCACGTGTCACAGCTCAAGAAATGCTTAAGGGTACCGGAGGAACAACTACCATTGGATGATCTTGGGATTCAGGATGACCTATCTTATAAAGAACAACCCATGAGGATTTTGGAAATAGCTGAGAGTCACAAGAAGTAAGGTTATAAGGATGCACAAAGTACAGTGGAGTAAACACTCAGAGGATGAGGCAACTTGGGAAAGAGAAGAGGATCTCATGTCAGACTATCCATATCTTTTTCCATCTTCCAAATCTCGAGGACGAGCATCCTAAGGGGGTAGGTTTGTAACACCCTAATTTTAACTTTTGCAGATAGAGATTAATATTGAGCTTGTTATTCAATTTATACTCATGACAACATAGGGAATAATTAAAACTTTTTGAATAAAAGCAAATAACCTAGAGCATAGTAACATGTTTGTTGCATTCATGTTGACCTCTTTTGGTTTTGGTTGAGTGTAGGATAGGTTGAGTGAGTTCAAATTTGGGCTTGTTTTTCAAAAGCAAATAAAAGAAAAAGATTTTCTTTTAACTCTCTACCTCCCTCACTCTATCCAACCCAATACAGGAATCAGCCCAACCCTCCCACTCTCTCCTTCCAACCGACAGCCCAAAGGCAATATCCTCTGCCAACCCCCGCGCCGAGAGCAGCCGCACGATCTTCCTCTCTCTCCTGCCCCACCTCGGCCCAGTAGGGCACCACACCTGTCCCTGCGCCGGAGCAGACCCGCGACCACCTTCCCTCGCACAGTCCCCCCTTCCGCGAACTCCCCATCCTTCTCCTCCATCCCCTCCTTCGTCGATTGCACCGTACCCATCGGTAGCACATCGGACCCCGCGAACCCCAACACCTCCGCGGTAACTCCCTCTTCCTCCCCATCCCTCCTCTCGGTCGAATTGGCACCGTAATCGTGTAATCGACGCACACCATGGCCGCGGCCATGGTACCACCGCGAGAACCCGCTACGACGAGCCGCTGCCTCAACCGAGCACCTCACCACACACGCACTGACACACCGAAGCTCCCTGTGCTTTCAATTTGACTCCTAGGTCACTATGTCATCATATCCGCGTATCACCGAACACCCCGGCAATGGCACCGCCGCGGACAGTCCGCTCCGGCTAGCCAACGCTCCACCCAAACCCCCTTTGCACTCGCGTGAGCTCGTTGTTTCTCCTAGTGTGCTTGGTTGAAGCCAAGGCGCTCGGGAGCGCTTTCCCCGTGTTCGCCGGTGAACTCCGGTCGCCGGAGTCCATGGCGCCACCATGAACCCTCTATGCCGCAACGGGAGGTTTTCCCCCTTTGTTCTCTACCCTCGGATCCGATCTAGAGTGGCTCAGATTAGAGCATACCAGTTCGGTATGACTCCGGTGCACCGTGCACCCATGGACCGAAGGGTCCCACGCGGAGTCAACAGGTGCACGCGCTGTGCTATGCACCACACCACTCATAGCTCGCCACTCATAGCCCGACCAGATCCGCCACTTTTGCAAATAAACCCCTGTCTTTCCAGTAATCAACCCGCCGTCCAATCCAGTTCATAATCATTCTTTTTCAGTCCTGTTTTCTTCTAATCTAGCCCCTGACTTTTTGGATAATAGTACCCGCACTCAAGAGCCTTTTCCTTTTTCAGTTTTATTATTTAAAAACCCAAAAATGAGTTCCTCTATTTACAGAACTGCCATCAAACTTCAAAAGCTCATATCTCTTTTGTTTTAACTCCGTTTTGAGTCGTTCAAATTGCGTTAGATTCGTAAAATCATGATCTACAGTTTAGAATCCTTTAATACTATGTTAATAGCTCTATATTTTAATGGTATATCCCTAACTTCATTAAATACTATGCAATTTACTTTATAAATAAAATGTGAGTAGTTAAACTTTAGTTTTCAAATTCAAATGTAAGTTTGACTTAATACAACTTAGGTATTTCTCTGAAATACCTTATTCATCCTTTTACATATCTAAAACCAATAAAGCTCTTAGTTCCCTTTTTAAAAGTTAATCTACCGTTAGTTGTATCTTGCAAACCGTACCTCCGTTTTAGGTGGTTTTCGCGCTCACGAGTTCGTAGCGATGCGTAGAATACATTAGTTTCCTTTATAGTATGCTTTTGTAATGTATGGTGTACTGTTTTTAGGTTCTTTTGTGATGCTTGTGACGTTAGAAGTGGAGCTTGCAAGATGAGTTAAAAGGAAAGTTGGAAAGTTGAGCAGACATATGGAAGGCAAGTATAGCATGGGACAATCCGCGTTTGATCAACCCGAGCCTTGACATCCGGGCGCATCGCTGTCGTCTCGTTCAGCTCTACTCTAGTTATCCTGATCAAGTTTGAGCCTTGACATCCGGGCGCATCGCCGTTGTCTCGTTGAAATCTTGTTCTAGTAATCGTCCTTGTCGATTAATTGGTCAAATCGACTGGAACACCTTTGGACATCAAATTCGGGTATAAGCCCGAGGTGTTCGCAGATCCTGACGCTTTTTGTGTTAACAGTATCTTGCAAATCGTAGCTCCGTTTTAGGTGGTTTTCGTGCTCACGAGTATGGTGTACTGTTTTTAGGTTCTTTTGTGATGCTTGTGACGTTAGAAGTGGATCTTGCAAGATGAGTTAAAAGGAAAGTTGGAAAGTTGAGCAGACATATGGAAGACAAGTATAGCATGGGACTCTCCTTGTTACCTATACATTTAAATGTCACTTAATTCATATGCATGTGTCTAACTCGTTAACCCTAAGGATTACCTAGAATTGATATCTTGTACCTTGTCACCTTTTGGGATGCATATGGGTAGCTTGTGCTAGTGCTCATAAAGAATAACCATGATCTTGTAACTTAATTAATGATATATGCAATGATGATAAAATATGACTTTTTGGCAACGTGGACTATAGGTGGAACATCAGGAACTCACACTTGTGTTCTCACTCATAGGGGTATCTCTGTAAGCGGCCACCCAGGAAAACCGTGCTACCCCGAGTGTTAGATGGCTCTGACTGTAATTCAATACCTAGTATATTTCTAGCTTGTTAGAGGTTACCATTTATTGGCGCATGAGGGGAGGGTCGAGTGATGTTTGGTGGTTTTCCTGTCTTGGAGGCATGCGTGTGCTGCGACCACACGAGCCACAAGAAGGAGAACACCCATGCATACTAGACATTAGCCTCGCGGACCTAACTTGTTAGAGTATATTGGCGAAAGGTTATGTAGTGAAACCCTGCCACGCCTCCTAGGTAGAGGTATTGTGGGCTTTGCAAACCCCGGCAAATGGGAATCACGGCTTGGGGGTAAAGATGTACAACCTCTGCAGAGTGTAAAACTATCATGATAGCCGTGCTCACGGTTACGAGCGGTCTGGATCCTTAACATTGTGATGTCCTTATGTCATAGCTCATCAGTTGTTATTTTGGCATTATTATTATTATTTGTTCATATAAGCATTATATCTTGTTCACTTGATCATGTGATTATTGGGATTATGTTGAACTTGATGCTACTCAATTGCTAAAATTATGACTTACTAAAAGCAAACGCAGTTAAACCCATGTATGTCCTTTTTGAGCCTCATAAACCCCATAGTTATACTTGTTGAGCATGGTGAGCTGACGCTTGTTGTCATCACCTTTGTATGAAAATCCCGGATGGGTACCAGATGGTGGTGCAAGTGATGTGTTATCAAAGGAGTTCCAAAGGAGTACTAGGACAGTGTACCTATGGAGTATGGAGACCCGAAGACTAGAGTTATAGACTAGCTTCCGCGATGCTTTGTTATAGATGTAAGTCTTGTTGTAACTATGTTTCGATATATAATAAAGCATTGACTTTGATAATCTCCAGATTTGGATATATGTTTTGTGTGGACATCCTGGGCACACACATACATTGTATTCGGTATTCTTCGGAAAACCGGGTGCTACAGTTCTTCATCCTCCTCCAAGAATAAAGAAAAAGAGAAGGAGGAGAAGAAGGACTTGGCTTTCAAGGCATCCTCTTCGGAGAAGTGCAAGATGCAATTTGTGTATGAGAGCGCAAGTGATGATGAAGATGATGACAACCTTGCCCTCATGGTGAAGAAGACTACCAAGATGTTGAAGAGGCTAAACAAGAATGGAGTCAAGTTTAACTCAAAGAAGAAGAAGTTCTTCACAAACTCTTCAAGGAAGCCCCTCTCCAAGATGGATTGCTACAATTGTGGCAAGTTTGGACACTTGGCTCATGCTTGCCCCGAAGAGAAGAAAGAAAAGTACAAGAACAAGAAATTCAACAACAAGTTCAAGTACAACAAGGGAAACAAAGATGAGTCAAGTGATGAGGAGAAGAAGGATGACAAGCCATTCAAAAAGAAGAAAAACTTCAACTTCCACAAGAAGAATAAGGATGGAAAGGCCTACATTGTTGGTGATTGGCTCACCGACATTGAAGACACAAGTGACTCATCCGATGATGAGAGTGAAGATGAGAAGGTGGCCGCTTTGGTGATTGGGTCTTCTACTCCACTGCCACCTCCTCCATCATCTCCGGGCTCATCCTCTACACACCTATGCCTCATGGCCAAAGGTGATAAGAAGGTACAAAAAGAGGAAATTGAGGATGAGACTAGCTCTAGTGATGATAGGGATGATGAGTTTGAGGCACCTTCCTATGATGAGCTAATTGAAATTTGCAACAAATACACCAAGCTCATTAGGAAGTATAAAACTAAAAGTGAATCACTAGAGAAAGCAAATGGTAACTTGCATGCAAAACTTGATGACTTGTCTAGTGCTAATGATGATTTGAAGCTTGAGAATAAATCTCTCACATCTAGAACTAGGGAGCTCAAAGCCTCACTCAAGCAAGCAAATGACAAACATGATAAGCTTGAGAGATCAACACAAGAGCTCCACACAAGGTACAACTTGCTAAAAGATGACTACAACCAGGTTAGAAGTGAACATGGCACACTTGTAGTAGCTAATGAATTGCTTACAAATGATCTTGCTACACATGTTGCTATTAACCCGGTTCTTAAGTGTCATATAGCTACTACTTGTGAGGACTTGCTTGATGAAGTTGCTAGTGAACAAAATGCTAAGTTCAAGGGCAAGAAGGTAGTTGAGGCCGAAAAGTATGATGACTATGTGAAGATGAGGCAAGAGAACTCCAAGCTCAAGGAAGAGTTAATCAACCTCAAGGCTAACAAGCCCTTCACTATCAAGTCGACCAAGCAAGATGACAAGGATGCAATCACCTTGATCAACTCTCTCAAAGAAGAAAATGCAAAGCTCAAGGTTGAGAAGATCAAGCTTGCAAGTGGAATGGAGAAGTTCACCAAGGGCCACAACCTCCAAAGTGAGCTCTTGATGAACACTATCATGAAGACCGACAAGACCAGTATTGGGTTCAAGGAGAACCAACTCATGAAGGCCAAGGTCAAGATTGAAGCAAAGAAATACTACAAGAACAAGGCCACAAGAAACAACTATGAGCAAGCAAAGCCAAAGCCTAGAAGATGCTTTGAGTGTGGACAAGTTGGTCACTATGCTCATGATTGCAAGACTCCACCTCCCAAGACCTTGCCCAAGCATACAAGGCCCTTTGCTCATGATGCACACTTCATCATCAACAAGGACTCCAAGGGTAGACCCCTAGTTGTGTTTCTCGGTCCCAAGATGAAGAACAAGCCCAAAGTGTTATGGGTTGCTAAGGAAATGGTTGACAAGGCTATGGGACCTTGCCAAGTGTGGGTTCCCAAACAACAAGGTTAACTCCAATTTGCTTGTGTGTAGGTGAACTACAAGACCGGTGGAAGTCATTGGGTGATTGATAGTGGTTGCACTCAACATATGACCGGTGACTCCCGGATGTTCACAACACTTGATGAAGATTGTGAAGGGCAAGACAAGATTACCTTTGGGGACAATTCAAAAGGCAAAGTACAAGGACTTGGCAAAGTGGCAATCTCCAATGATCAATCAATATCCAATGTCTTGCTAGTGCAATCTCTAAGCTTCAACTTGATATCGGTTGGTCAACTTTGTGATCTCAGGTTCCAATGTCTCTTCACTCCAAAGGAGGTAGTTGTGACCAAGATTGAAGATTCATCTTTGTTATTCAAAGGGTTTTGGCACAACAACCTCTACTTAGTCGATTTCACCTCAAATGAAGCTAGTTTGCAAACATGTCTATTCTCCAAGAGCTCTTTGGGTTGGCTATGGCATAGAAGGTTAGCTCATGTGGGAATGTCAACCTTGAAGAAACTTGTCAAGAAGGAGATGGTTAGAGGTGTGAAGGATGTGGTGTTTGAGAAGGACAAATTGTGTAGTGCATGTCAAGCCGACAAGCAAGTAGCCAACACCCATACCACCAAAGCATTCATGTCAACCTCAAGAGTCCTAAAGCTACTCCACAAGGATCTATTTGGACCTACCACCTATGCTAGCCTTGGAGGCAACCTCTTTTGCTTGGTGGTAGTTGATGATTACTCTAGGTACACTTGGGTGTTCTTTCTTAAAGACAAGGGAGAGAGTCAATCAATATTCAAGAAGTTTGCAACTAGAGCCCAAAATGAGTTTGATGTGAAGATCAAAAAGATAAGAAGTGACAATGGCACCGAGTTTGTGAACACCAAGATTGAAGACTATTGTGATGAACTTGGGATCAAGCATGAGGTGTCCGCCACCTATACCCCACAACAAAATGGTGTTGTAGAGAGGAAGAACCAGACACTTATCACACTTGCAAGATTAATGCTTGATGAGTACAACACCCCCGAGAAGTTTTGGGCCGAAGCAATCAACATCGCATGCTATGCGGCCAACTGGCTCTTTGTCCAAAGGCTTCTCAAAAAGACCCCCTATGAGCTTGTGAATGGGAAGAAACCGGATATATCCTTTTTCGGGTGTTTGGATGCAAAGTGTACATCTACAAGAAGCGTCAACACTTGGGAAAGTTCCAAAGGCGTTGTGACATTGGTTTCCTACTTGGGTATTCACTTAAATCCAAGCTATATCAAGTATTTAACAAAGCCCCCGGCCTAGTTGAAGAAACATATGACTTGGAGTTTGATGAAACTAACGGCTCTCAAGAAGAGCATGAGAATGTTGATGATGTAGGTGATGAACCCTTGAGGGAGGCTATGAAGAATATGCCCATTGGTGCAATCAACCCACTAGAGGTGGAAGATGGTGAAGATAATGCAAATCAAGTACCCTCTCCACCTCATACGCCTCAAGTTGATGAAGAACAAGTGAGAGAAGCACAAGAAGATACCTTCATCCCTCAAGATCAAGCCGAGTCTCAAGCTAGTGATGTTGATGCACCACAACCTCCTCCCCAAGTGATTGATAGAAGATCTACACCTATGCTTCAAGCTCATCCACAAGACCTCATCATAGGGAGTCCATCAAGGGGGGTAACAACTCGATCTAGACTTGCTTCTTATGTTGAGCATCACTCTTTTGTTTCCTTTGTTGAGCCTTCTAGTGTGGAGGATGCACTTGCGGATCCGGATTGGGTGAATGCCATGCATGAAGAGTTGAACAACTTCACCCGGAACGAAGTGTGGACACTAGTAGAAAAGCCCAAAGGAGCAAGAATCATTGGCACCAAATGGGTGTTTAGGAACAAGCAAGATGATCAAGGCGTGGTTGTGAGGAACAAGGCAAGATTGGTGGCAAAGGGGTTCTCCCAAGTTGAAGGCTTGGATTTTGGGAAGACCTTTGCACCGGTTGCAAGACTATAAGCCATTCTCTCACAACCTCCCGGGTTTGAAGACCCAAATTTTCCTAATCATGTGTATAGGTTGTCCAAGGCACTCTATGGATTAAAGCAAGCTCCAATAGCCCAATAGCTTGGTATGAGAGGCTAAGGGACTTCCTACTCAAGAAGGGCTTCAAGATCGGGAAAGTTGATACCACACTCTTCACCAAGGTGCTAGATGGAGAGATCTATGTTTGCCAAGTATATGTCGATGGCGTTATATTTGGGTCAACAAACCAAGATCATAGCAAGGAATTTGGTGCATTGATGTCCAAGGAGTTCGAGATGTCTATGATTGGCGAGCTTACCTTCTTCCTTGGATTCCAAGTGAAGCAATTGAGGGAGGGGACCTTCATATATCAAGAGAAGTACACTAATGATGTACTTAAGAAATTCAAGATGGAGGATTGCAAGCCAATCAAGACCCCAATGCCTACAAATGGGCATCTCGACCTTGATGAGGGAGGTAACCCGATCGACCAAACTCTTTATCGCTCGATGATCGGTAGTTTACTTTACCTCACTGCTTCTAGGCCGGATATCATATTTAGTGTGTGTATGTGTGCTAGATTCCAAGCAAACCCTAAGGAGTCGCATCTATGTGCGGTCAAAAGAATCCTTAGGTACATAAGGCACACCCCTAGCATTGGCCTTTGGTATCCCAAAGGAGCTCCCATCCTACTTTGTGGCTATTCCGATTCGGATTATGCCGGGTGTAAGGTTGATAGGAAGAGTACCTCTGGCGGTTTCCATTTGCTAGGAAGATCACTTGTTTCTTGGTTCTCTAAGAAGCAAAATAGCGTGGCATTGTCTACCACCGAGGCGGAATACATAGCCACAGGAGCAAGTTGTGCACAAATCTTATACATGACTCAAACACTTCTTGATTACGGCGTGGTTTTAAAAGATGTTCCACTCTTGTGTGATAATGAAAGCGCTGTAAAGCTTGCTAATAACTAGGTTCAACACTCTCGCACCAAGCACATTGATATTCTCCATCACTTTCTTAGAGATCATGTGGCAAGGAAAGACATATCACTAGTGGGAGTTTCTAGCGAAAATCAATTGGCGGATATCTTCACTAAACCACTCGATGAAGCAACCTTTTGTAGGTTGAGAAGCGAGTTGAATGTGCTTGATCACTCAAACTTCACTAAAAATGATCTTGTGTGAACCATCTTACATCATGTGTAATATAATCATGTTAATTAGTAATGCACATAGGCTTGGCTAACATGGGTCGAATAACCGTTCTTGAACGTGTGAAGAAGTCCAATCATGGTTTAAACTTGCAAGCAACCTAGATTCCAATTATTGTAATGCATTGCATGTGCATGTGTTGTTTGTCGTTTCTTTTCGGTTAAGTTTGAGCATCCGCTGGGTTCGTCCACTTAGGGGAGCATTCCAAGCTCAATATGTTTCTATACCCCTCTTGTGGCCCTATGATGTCTCCTTGGAGCTTCCATTCGACTATCTTTGAGCTAAAACTAAAGTTAACGCCTATGACAAAATATTTGAAAATGAGAGTTTGAGAGATGGTTCTCATATCAAGTCCAATCAGGTGTTATTTGGATCTTATTGGGATTAGAACTTGGTTGGGAGAAAGGCGCAAAAATCAGATTTGAAAAATTCTATTTGAAAGGCGACGGACGCTGCCAACGGAAGCTCGACGTTCAATGCCTCAGTGTCTGTCGTGATCGTCCGTAGATTGAATGCCGCTCGTCTAAGGGGCGTCAGACGCTCCCTAGCGTCCGTCGCAGAGGCGTCAGACGTGTCTGACGCAACCAAGAGCTCTCTGGTCCTCTCTGTTTGAGCGACAGATGTTTCACAGCGTCCGTCGCATTGGCGTCAGACGCGTCTGTCGCCAACAGGAGCTCTCTGGTCCCTTTCTGCATAAGCGTCGGACGATGTGACTTAGCGCCTGTCGGTCCCGATAGAGCGTCCGTCGCGAACTTGCAGAGTGCATATTATTTCAAAAACTTCTCTTCTCCCTCGGTCGATTCCAGTTGCAATCCATACACCGTCGATGTTCTCTCGTGCCCTAACCGCCGCCTATTCGCCCTCACCTGCGCCAGCCACTCCCCAGTGCTGCTCTGCCCCTCATCGCGCCGCCCCTCGCCGTCGATGTCTCCTCTGCAGCTCGCCTGCAGTGCGACACCTCTGCTTCGCGCGACCTGCTTCTCGATAAAAATTCTCACCTCTAGATAAAATGCTTATTGTTATATTTCTACCTATATATCATGCAATGGTTGTTTGAACAGTGTAGTGAACTCAGGGAAAAGCCCGCGAGTAAGGAACGAGGCAAAGCCTCGAGAGAACAGTCCATGGCCGGTGTGCCATTCTTGTCAGATTGGTTGAGACTTGTCAGTGGCACTGTGGTTTTTGGTCAGTGGGCAGTTGATTTGCTTGGCAGCTGATCTTTCTGTTTAACAATGCTTCTTGTAGAGCCCATCAATGGCACGCACGAAGAACGCATGCCCTATTCCTGGCAGTGGTGGTGACCCTCCACCTCCACCGCGTCCACCCACAAGCCAGGACAGTGATGGTGACCCTCCACCTCCACTCCGTGCTCACAGGGTGTGCCCTCTGCAGTCTATCATAGAGGTCGGTGGTCCAAGCATAGCCCAATACTTAGAGTATCTTCAGGGGCTGACCAGATTGATTGGGAGAGTTGGGAACTATTAGGAGGACTGGGTGCATCAGTTCTACGCCTCTTTGTGGGTCTCTCCGTATCACAAGTTCATCCATTTTGCCTTCAAAGGCAAGGATGTGAGGATCTACGACACTCGCTTCAGAGAGATCTTTCACCTAGAGGAGTCAGCTACTAGGATCCACAGTCTGTGTTACGGGGATCAGGAGGCTCCTCGTCGTCCTCATGAGGGGATCGTGCCGTCAGTGGACTTTGTGTGTCCATGCTTCAGAGAGCCGTTCGGAGAGGGTTCTAGTCAGAGCGTTCATGATCTCACGCCGACTGCTCGTACTCTGAACGAGGTACTACGATGGACTATTGTCCCCAGAGTTGGAGCTCGCGAGACAGTTACCAAGCTACAGCTTTGGCTCCTTGCTGATATAGTACGGATGGAGAAGTTTGACTTGTGCGACTTGATCATCAGTGAGATGGAGGACATCATAGCCTCCGGTTTCAGAGCCCACTGGCAGTTGCAGTACGCACATTGGATTTCTTTCCTGCTAGTGTCTCGTGGAGGTTTCCTAGGCCAGTTTCTCACTCTTACACGGTCTGACACCGTCTTTCTAGAGTATAACATGGCACAGCTAGTGAGTCACAGTGGCCGAGGTCGGTTGAGGCATCAGGGTCCTCATACCAGACAGTCAGGCATCCCACCTGTTTCAGAGGAGCAGCAGGATGCTATAGTCCAGGGCCTTACAGAGGCTGAGATGGCAGAGTTAGATGCTGAGATTGATGCAGCTCCAGATGATGCCTATCATGATGATATCCCCTCTGACAGTTCGGATGAGGACTACATGTTGATTCCAGAGTACGCACCCCGGTCTCACGACCACGAGGTCGATGGGTCAGGTGCAGCTCCCGCTCCAGCCTCAGGTTCTTCAGAGGCTTCTATACTCACCATCCTTATGAGGATGCAGAAGGAGCAGTCCCGGCAGGCAGAGGAGCAGAGGAGGCAGGCTGAGGAGGTACGGAGACTCACAGCTCAACAGTTGGCAGCTCCGGCACAGGCCCGACAGGATGAGTTTCAGATGCAGTTTCTGGGTTTCCCGAGGCAGCAGGCCGAGGTGCAGTGACAACAGACAGAGCTACTTAGTTGGCTCCTCGGGTCCAGCTCCGGTCCGTCCCTCACACCACAGATAGCTCTACCTGAGACTTCTCAGTAGCAGTACACGTCTCAGACTCAGACACCTCCTGTGGTAGTTCCGACTCCAGCATTACAGCCCAGTGGGCTTCAGAGTCAGCCACAAGCTTCATCTGTGTTTCAGACGCCGATGACCCAGGTTTCATCGTGGCTAGCCTCCCCCGGAGAGTTCCAGACTGGGTATACACCTACCCGGGGGGCTATGCTTGTAGATGCTACACGAGACCTCACTGCTTCCTATAGAGAGATCACTAGAGAGGACTTGCCAGCAGTAGCAGCTCCAGAGACTCAGTTGTCAGAGGACCACCCTCCGGCGGCGGGCACTTACTTGTATTTTGTTGCATCATTGGAGGCCGCGCCAGACTGCTCCACTCAGACAGTCACCACTCCTCCTCGTGCTGTCATTCAAACGGATTCTACTATTGTTGCAGCAGAGGCAGTTGAGTCAGCTTAGACCGAGAGTCAGTTGGCAGTGGATGCCGAAGCCGTCACAGTGGTTGTGTCTTCACCACTCCACTCTCAGGGTCAGCCAACCGAGCTAGTTGCAGCAATCTCCCTTGTGGCTCTGGCAGTGACTACTTCCCCTGCGCCTCGTGTCTTCACTCGTCGGGCTCCCAGACCCGCTATCACCGAGGTAGGACCCTCAGAGGCCCCAGCTGAGCCTCAGGGGGGGCCAGCAGAGTCCGCTCAGCCTACCCAGACCGCTTCTTAGTCAGTTCCGACTTCAGAGGGTCAGGCAGCTAACAACAGCGATGACAGCCCGGACTACACTCAGTTTGATCTACGTCTGCGCACCTCGTCCGCCTCTCTTCCAGATGCTCTAGTAGATCCTTAGTTTTTGGTGCTAGACGCCAAAGGGGGAGAGAGAGTCGAGTATTAGAGATAGGGGGAGGGATTTGACTCTTTGATGTGTTTCATTTCCCCAGTATTCATGCATCATGTCTACTTTATTGCACTTGTGGATCTTTGTGTGTTGGATGATGCTTGTGAGATACTCCTGTGATGTGGTTGTGTGACAAACTCTTTTACTTCACTAATATATCTTGTGAGTTGTCACCTATTCATGATATGTCACGTGATCAAATGGTAATTGAGCTTCCACGCCATACTGTCGGATACCTAGAAATAGGGTACCCAATTTATTGCACTCTGCAAAAACAAAATCATCCCCGGGAGCTCCTCCGCCTCGCCCGAGCTAGGGTGACGTCATCACTCCCAGGGACTTGCCGCCTTAACCGAACCAAAAGGGCAGTACTCCCTCGGAGGGTCTTTCGCCTCGTCCGAGCGAGGGTGACATCATCTGTGATGTCATCTACCCTCGGGGGCTGCTCACCCAAAAGGACTAAGGGGAACAAAAGCGAGGAGCGTCCCCCAAGTCAACAGCCTATATTGGGCCCACGTTCACTCTCCCTCTCTCTACTGTACTCCTCCATCTCTCCCTACATATAAAGGGGGAGAATGGACCTCCAATTTAGCTCTCTCGACTCTAAGAACTCATTCACACACACTCATACTCGCATCCACGCGAGCTCTCACAACGAACCTCAAACCTCATACGCACGAGACCTAGGAATCCGCTTCCCTCTCTCACCAAAGCTTGTAGCTCCCCTCTACGAGCTCTCCGTGCTCGGTAACACGACTCAGTAGCAAACTGGACATAGGGCGTTCGTGCCCGAACCAGTATAAACCTTGTGTTCTTCGGGCGTAACCATCCGATCTCCGACACGCTTAAAAATTTACTCGTTGGTCGTCTAGACCCCACCATTTTAGACACCGACACAAACTCCGATACTTATATGAGAATATCATGAGGTACTCCGATCTTATTTCATATTTATGAGTACCATGTTTGTGGCTTGGCTTGGATGAGCAAGTATTATTCATTCTTATTCACTAACCCTTGCTCCATCCATCCAAGTCACTTGAAATCCTAACCTTTCACTCTTATATCCATACTCGAGGAGTTATTGTCGTCAATCACCAAAAAGGGGAAGATTGAAGAATCATGGCCCTATTGGTTTCAGTGATTAACAGAAATTAGCGATTATTATGGCTAATGTGTGTTTTGCAGAGGCTATGCGTAGCTTAGCCATAGTGATCAACATGAATGGGCATCAATGGTTATCACTTAGCCCCCAAGATGGATATCATTTCGTATTTCAAAGAGTCATGATGAAGACCCTAGAAGTGATAGGCTAAGTACCATAAGAAGATGAAGAGCACTTAGTATAGATAGGTCTTTATTTGATCTTTGGTCGTACTATAAAGAGGGGTTGAGACTAGTAGCTTGACTTAGGAGAGCTTCATGACTTAGGTGTGGTGCACACTTGACTTCGGTAGCTCTAAGCAAGCCTTTGGTGACCGTAAGATAGCCTAGAACAACTTCCATATTCATCGCAACGAAAAACGAAGTTGAGACGAGTGATCTCTAGGCATCGGACGCTATCCAACGCGCCAGATCCGACGCGCTAACAGAGAGCTCCAGAGACGTCCTTTTTTGTGACGGACACGTCTGTC
This sequence comes from Microstegium vimineum, assembly GCA_022036555.1. Classification (NCBI taxonomy): domain Eukaryota; kingdom Viridiplantae; phylum Streptophyta; class Magnoliopsida; order Poales; family Poaceae; genus Microstegium; species Microstegium vimineum. Next base: position 15,390,903 of record CM039129.1, on the reverse strand, counting down.
ACATGGGCGTCGGACGCTGCAGAGCGTCCAGGAATATTTTCCTAGAAACCCGAGAGCAGCGAGTTGGCGCCGGACGCTGAGGCGCAGCGTCCGTCACCAAGCGATGGAGCGTCCGTCGCCTGCTGACGTGAACAGAAACTAGCCGTTGGGGCTAGCGACAGAGCGTCCGTCGCCTAGCGACGGAGCGTCCGTCGCCAACTTAAAACGAACAGTTTTTCAGCCCCGAGGCAGTTTTGTGTGTGGGCTATTTATAGCCCCACCCTTTCTCTCCCACCTTGCCTTTGCTCATTTCATTTGCTGAGTTGCTTGAGAAGGTTGGGAAGAGAGCAAGAGCCCTAGAGAGAGAGAGTGATTCGCGAATCCATCCATCCTCTTCTCTAGTTCATCCAAGAGTTCAAGTGTGCATCCTCTAGTTTTGAAGATTGAGTGAGTCAAGTGAAGATCAAGGCTTGTTACTCTTGGTGATCGACATCACCTAGACGGTCCGGTGGTTCTTGGGAGGAAGGTGATCGCCGGAAGATTGTCGGCGGCCCTTCTCCATCGTCTTGTGATCGGTTGTGGGCGGTTCATCGAGCCGGAGTGGCGAAGAACCAGCCCGTAGAGAGCACTCTACCCTTGCGCGGGTAGAGGGGGAGCAATACCCTTGCGTGGGTGCTCCAATGAGGACTAGGGGGAGTGTCGACTCCTCGATACCTTGGCAAAACGTCGTCGTGTCAAGCTTTCTGTCCCTAGCTCTTTCATACCGCATTATTTACCGCATTGTCCTTACTTTCATTGAATTGCTACTGCTTTCTAGTTAGGACACACTACCGGTAGGCACTAGGGGGTAATTGGCATTGCTAGGATTTCATATTGCTTTAGAAATTTGAAATAAGCCCAATTCACCCCCCCCCCCTCTTGGGCATCTTGATCCTTTCAGTTGGCAAACTAGTGAACCTCAGAGAAAAATCAAGTGTCAACTTTTGTCTCCATATTGTGATTGATTGGATCTTAATTGGTTATTTATTGATTGGATCAATCCTCCCCTCTACATGGCAGTATAACCATCTCATGCTCTCTAGCATTCATACTTGTTCTTATTGCTAGTAGAACTATTAGGGTGCTTAGTAGTTAGTCTTGTGTAGCTTGTTAGTTCTAGTATTAGTTCTAGTCTTGAGTAGATTGTGTAGCTCTTGTGTGACTTAGAACTCTATTATAGCATTGTTGAATAGGTGGCTTCGCAACACCCTCTAGGCTAGCGCAATATTCGCTTCGCTTGTTGTTATTCTAACTTATTGTCAAGTTGTTGGTATAGTTTTTATTTTAGGCTATTCACCCCCCCCCCCCCCTCTAGCCATCACTTAGGACCTTTCACTAGTCCTCTGGACCTCCGGTCCCTCAGTCCAAGCCTCACGTCCGCCCTTCACCACTTCCGGTCCATCGATACAGCCCATCTCTATTTGACCTTCACATCACCATTGACTACCGCCTCCAAGCTCAACATCTGCGCAATACAAGCCAAAAAACATGCCAAACTCTAATTTCGTGGTAGATTAGTCTGAACACGCTCAAGTTGAAATGGCTTCATGTTGACAATACACTCATGATAAAACTAAACTACATGGGCATTTATCAACCATGTGTTCACAACGTTGGGGAAGGAGGAATTGAGGGGAGATATGGATACGAGAGGATTATGTCCCGTATCTTTAGGAGACGATAGAATTAGAGCATCTCCAAGAGTTTTCAAAATCCACTCTCAATCTTATTTTTTTGGCAAGATTAAAACAAACTGCTCTACAACAACTTCGTATCTCAACTCCAAATCTTTCTGCACTTGGGAAAATCAACCCAGTCAAGCAAAAAAAAATATATGAACCTATCGATCGGTTGATCTAGAGGTGGAAGGACATAAGAAATAAGGTGTAGAGTAGTATTCCCACTACAAATGTACAAAATAAAACTACTGTATGAGGTGGTTAGTATACAAAAGTCAGGGATTCCTAATACAAAATTAACTTCTATATTTTAGGAGCTAAGTAACCCAAAAAAACATGCCCCTCAACTTTGTCACCTAGAAAACTCATTAATTTATCCAATAATTTTTTAGAAACTATAAGAGATTCTATGAGAAGCTCTCTTAAAAAATATACAAAAAGGACATATAATAAATCTGGTGGAGCTATCATTTCTCCTATATTGCAAAATTTTAAGGATAGAAGAAGTCATATGATATCTTGTACAACCTGTTTGGATGTAGATATTCTGGGTTCATAACTGAAATTAGCATTGGCTATCTCCAAGTACAACTATTTGGGTCGTTTGGAATTCGGAATTGGTATTCATCCTCAATGCCAACCCATATTCACTAAGCATGTGCTCCCTCATCTCTGATATAGTGATATGAAGCTCTCCCCCTTTATATGAGCTCCTCGAGCGAGCATGAGGCGGCCAGGTGGATCAGTGGACCCCCTTCCCTATGGCCGGTAATATGAGCTCCTCTTCCCCATGGCTGGTAGCATGACCTCCTCTTCCCCTTCCCCATGGCTGGTGGTGCGAGCTCCTTTTCCTCTTCCCAATGGATGGCGGTGTGACCTTCTCTTCCTCTTCCCCCATGGCGACGCGACCTCCTCTTCCCCATGGCCGGCGGCACAACCACCTCTCTTTCCTACAGCACGACCTCATCCAGATCTACCTCTTCCTCAAGTCAGGCCACATCCGGATCCGATTCTTCCTCAGGTCTGGAAATGGAGGTGTACACTTCCCCCACGCTCACTCTATCTTGTCCCTGCCATGGCCAAGGATTGAAAAGATCGTGAATCTAAGCTCCACGCAGGACCTGCTCAGCCTCCAGCACTGCTCTCTGTGCCTTCCGAGCTCCACGCAAAGGTGCCCAAGGTGTGTATGTCCCACCATACGTCGATGTGAAGGTGGCCAAGGTGGCTCTTTGTGCCTTCTGTGCCTCTCGTAGTAGCTTGAGACAAATTCCCAATTCGATGAGATGTACAACCAAACATGATTTGGCATTTTCCATGCCACTAGATTCCAAATAGCAATTTTTCCGCATCCAAACATGTGATTTGGTATTGTAGCTCATTTCCAATACTAGCTAATTCAATGCCAGTAGTTCAATATCTACAATTAAACAGACCCGTAAAGATGCTCTAAAGGATGTGAGCCTTAATTTGAGATGGGATATGCAAGAACAAGGCATCCCACCTCCCTTAATTTTTCCATAAATTTGAAGTATTTGTGACTCGGTTGTAACTCTAAGATGAGCTTGTGGACAAAGTAATTTAATCTTGTTTGGTTAGGGCACTGAAATTTCTTAGCAGGTTTGTATGTCACACTTTTCAATCACCTAATTCGGTCCTTGAACAGAAATTTCACATTGCCAGTAGCTGGATTCCTCTTAGCAGTGATTTGAATAACAGCACCATCAGCAAGCATGCGCTGAACCACTCTTGCGATATTTTTTGAATCGTCTATCCCGAGATGGTGGTTTCCAATAATTGGCAGTTGAAGTTCCCTCATCATTGTCATCATTCCAGTTGCCTGGAAAAACGAAGTCAGCAATAATATATAAGGTTCACGATTCAGTTTAAAGATGAACTGCACATGAGTTACCAAGTTCTGGTCAACATAGGTAAAAGTACTACATGGTACAATTTAATTACCCTTCGGCTATAGAAGTTAAGGTAGATATCCTTTAAGTTAATCCACTCCATAAAATAGGTAGGTAACTTTATTTTTGAAACCTTGCACTGCTCAGGAACTTTTGTCTTCAAATCCCAGTTTCCACTGCCATATTTTGAGCATGAGAAGTTTAGTCTCTAAAGTCTGGAACATGAAACAATTAGCCACTTTTTTTAAAAAAAAAATAACCAACTGAAACATACATTTTGTTGAATGATTTGATGGGCAGAATTTCAAGAGATGGTTAACCAAAGTTCATGAGTAATTTGCTTTAATGTAGCTACAGATGTATTAAGTTACCAAGTAACAAATGCTCCACGGTTGAGTGATCCACCTTGCTCCTTTTTCCACAGGTTGTGATTTCCAAGCCAGTCCTCGAACTCTTGCAGCACTTCCTTGAACGGGATAGCAGTGTCATGCCAAACACTGTTATGTAACAGAGTTGTTAGTGTGTATTGATAAAAATAACCAGAGTTAAGGAATACATTCGACTTCCAGATTATTTTGGTGCAAGTGCTCATATAAAAAGTTTTTTTCTATGGTTGTGATTTTTATTTTCTTTTTAAAATTCTTCAAGCGTTTTTATTGAGTGAAGTTGCCCTGCTGATCAATACTATGATAATAAATCATAGTAACTCCTTGTGCAGGGTCTCATGCACGTGCTGCATGGAGCTGTGGAGGGCATGGCACTGACCATCTAGAGCCACAAGGGGGTCAACAATTTGGGCCTTCTCTTTAAGAACTTCCTAAGACATTACATGTTATGAATGTTGATCTGATCTGGATGGCCCTAACCCAAGCAGCCCAACATCAGCCAGCCTATAGGCGTCAGCCGTAACACAAAGGCAGGGATAGGAGAAGGTACTGGGATAATAGGTATGTTCTTCTTGCTTTATTAGATGGATACATCTCTTTATATAGAGAGGCTTACTCCTGTAAGCAAGAGACCTTAACTCTAATACTAATGGGTCACACTGCTGAACCTGGTCCAATAGGCCTTGCCGACTACCCATAACATTACTCGGCCCTTTTTGAGCAGCTCATCCTCAAGCTGCAGCATAACTAAAAACATACGATGACGCGACTTGACTGTACTTAAACCTATCACATATAAAAACAAGCCTTTTACGTCTCAGCTCATTTCCGACTAAAAAAAGTGACCGAATCTTTATGTGATACTCATGGAAGCGACCAGCAGATCAATCCACCAGCAAATGCATGGAGTGTGTTCATCCAGGATCCTGTGGAAGGACATGTGCATGCATGGCACGTTCCTGCACTGCATTGTCACACATGTTGCCCGTTGAGCACTTGAAAGCAAGTTGCGCATGCAGATCAAACCACGATCAAACCGCCCAAGGCAGCATCTCCTCACGGACGAACTGAGAACTGTATGCACAGACGCGCTGCACGCCGCAGATCATGTTGTCCGCTGCAGCATTTCAGAAAGGACTGACGGGAAGCACCCCAGACGAAAATAAGCTACACGGCTACAGGTAGATGCATGACAGGCGCCTCCTGGATCCCATTGAAATGCCACGGGCATGGCCTTCATATGAGTTGTAGCCTGCCAGGCAGCAAGAGGCCTACACGGTTCATCCATTCCAGCCAGCAAAAGGACCATGCCCTTGCAGTTGTCGATGTGGTATCTTAACACCCAACACGACCTCACATCCAACACACCCAGCCCCGTAAGAAACGCCGCAACTGCTGCCGATGATGGTGCAGTCCATTGAGATGCGTCAGTTACCAGCAGAACCAATGCGTAGTGGAATGGACTTGGCGCAACTGCAGCCGAGCCACCAGCAGCCTGCATTGGAGAAAGGCAGCGGCAACGCGATTCACGGTAGCCCTGCTTGGAGTATCGGAAGACCATGGTGTACTGATGCCCTCTCACCATGAATTCTCTCTCGTGGCGGCTTGCCGTGTTTGATGAAATCAGAGCTGCTGTCCAAGAGGACAGCAAACTGGACGCGGTCAGGAACAAAGCTCAGGAAGGTCTGGACAGCTGGAGTATGGCTGATGGCCTGCTGCTCAAGGACAGAAAGGCGTTTGTGCCGCAGTAATTGTTACTGCACATGAGGTTGGTCATGAAGGGATCCAGAAAATGCTACATAGAGTTCGGGATGATTTTTGTATTCCATGAGGCAGAACTTTAGTCCATGGTCATGTCAGTGCTTGCTGTACATGCCAACAGAACAAGACAGAACAGCTATGCCCAGAGGGGTTGCTACAGAGCCTGGAGGTTACAACTTCAGTTTGGGCAGACATGGCAAAGGACTTTGTTGAGGGATTGTCAAGTGTGAATGGCAAATCTGTGATCAGTGGTTGATCGGTTCTCCCTCTCTCACCCCGCTGCCTTCTCCATGGGCCCAGGTGGCCAGCTCTGCTCGGCCTCCTCGTTCGGGCGCCCCCGAGGCCGCCGCCGCCGCGGCTCTTCTCCTCGCCGCCGGGGGCGGGGCTCCTGCTGCGGGCGGCGCTCCCCCTGGCGCGTACCCGCCCGTGGCCGACCTCGACGCTGCCCAAGTCGCTGGCGCGGACGGCCCCCAGGCCGCGGGAGGTGCAGGCACGGCCGCAGTCGCAGCAGCTGCTGCTGCGGGCGGCCTGGGCCTGCCGTGGGGCAACACCGCCGCGGCAACCTCTGCTGCCGCCGCTGCGGGCCTTGGCATGCCCCAGCCCGGCATGGGAGGCGCCGGTGCTGCTGCCTTCGTGCTGCCCCCGCCAGCTGCACACGCTGCTGCCTTCGTGCTGCCCCAGCCAGCTGCCCAAGTGCTGCGCCCGGCTGCCCACATCCCCGCAACGGGAGGCGCCGGCGCTGCTGCCTTCGTGCTGCCCACGCCGGCAGCACACGCTGCTGCCTTCGTGCTGCCCCAGCCGGCTGCCCACATCCACGCAGCGCACGACTCCGCCCTCGCCGCGAGTCTCGTCGCCGGCACCGGTGGCATCTCTTCCCTCGCCCCACCTGCTGCTGCCGTCGCCGCCAGTGCCGCAGCGAGCTTCGGGCCCGTGCTTGGCGCAGGTGTTCCCCTGCCCAGCGCCGGCACGGGTGGCACCTTCTTCCCGCCTGGGTCCGCCCTCGCCGCGGCTCAAATCGCTGCCCGGGACGCTGCTGCGGAGGGCCAGGCTCGCCTGCACGCGGCAGCCCAAGCCTGGGAGCGCGAGCGTGCTGCGGCCGACGTCCTCGCTCGTCAGCTCGTCGCAGCGGAGTAGCTGCTTGTCGTCCGCCCTATGTACCACGACACAAGTGCCCTTGCCGACCCTGTCATTGAGGAGCTCACTCAGGGCCTCCAACCTGGGTCCCTTCTCGCTCTGGGGTCCTCGTCTACCCTGGCCGCCACTCCTCCGCCAGCGTTGTCCATTCTGAGTCCTCCCGGGCCGAGCGGGGGTGGGGGGGCGTGGCTGCCGTCACCGACGCCGGGGGGGGGGGGGGGGGGGGGGGGGGGGGGGGACGTGGTGCGGGCACATCGACGCCGACACAGGGTGCACCCTGGCCCACCTTCATCGACCCATGGTCAGGGCGCACCTCCATGTGGCCCTTCCAGGCTACCGATGGCGAGCCTCGTCCCCGGCGGCCATGCTCGCCGGCGCCGCCACCTTCGCCCCGCTCTCGTCACCGTGGGCTCCACCTATCGGGATCACGCCCGGGCCCGTCGGTTGGGACCCGACGGCCGTGGCTCGCTCTTTTGGCACCGTCACTCCTCCAGCCGGCCGAGACTGGATCGCTGACTCGGGTGCCACTTTCCACACCACTCCCGACCCCCGTCTCCTCTCCTCTGTTCATCCTCCTTCTCCCTCTCATCTGTCGTCCATCATGGTCGCCAATGGTTCGTGTCTTCCTGTCACTTTCGTGGGTCCCTCTATGGTTCACAACCTCCTTTCCATTCGTCGGTGTTCTGTTGAGTTTGACTCCTCTGGTCTTACTATGAAGGATTTGGCTTCCCGGTGTCCTCTCCAACGATGTGATAGCACGGGGCCCCTTTACACCCTTCGGTTTCCTACGTCCACTTCTTCTGCTTCGTCCTCGGCTGTGTCAGCTGCTTTCACTGCAACTACTTCCTCCACTACTTGGCACCGGAGTCTCGGCATCCTGGTCGTGCCGCCCTAACACAACTTAGTCGGAGCTCCGCCGTACCTTGTACCCGGTCTCCTGACGGGCACTTGTGTCATGCGTGCCAGTTGGGTCGTCATGTTCGTCTTCCGTTCCCTACCTCCACTTCCCATGCGACCCATATCTTTGATCTTGTTCATTGCGACCTATGGACGTCTCCTGTCATGAGCATTTCTGGCTACAAGTACTACCTTGTTTTACATGCCAAGTATGATGCCTTCTCCACGCCCCTTCACTTTTTCGCCTAGGTGTCTACTTAGTTCGGCCTCACCATCAAGGTCGTCCAGTGTGACAATGGGCGTGAGTTCGATAACCACACTTCTCGGTCCTTCTTCCTCTCTCACAGTATGCAGATCCGCATGTCGTGTCCCTACACCTCCCAGAACGGCAAGGCTGAGCGCATGATTCGTACCACAAACGACACCATGCGCACCCTTCTCTTCCAGGCTTCGCTTCCTGCTTGTTTCTGGGCTGAGAGTCTCCACACCTCCACCTATCTTCTTAACCGCCTTACCTTCTGTTGCCTGTCCAGCTCCCACTCCACACCACGCTCTCTTCGGCACCCCCCCCCCTCGTTACGATCACCTTCGTGTCTTCGGGCGTGCGTGTTACTCTAACACCACTGCCACCGCTCCCCACAAGCTGGCACCCCGATCGACTCTGTGTGTCTTCCTCGGGTACTCCCGGATCACAAGGGGTACCGTTGCTTCGATCTCACCTCTCGTCGGATCCTCATCTCTCGTCACGTGGTGTTTGACGAGTCAGTCTTCCCTTTCTCCACCACCTCACCACCCACCACAACCTCCCACCCGGACCTCTTCTCCTTGTTTCCCACTGACACGGTGGACCAACCACCTTTGCCGTTATTTCCTGCAGGTACTGCTCCTCCGTGCCCCTTGCCAGGCCTGGCCACCGACTTGCCGTCCTCCGGCCCCTCGCCGGGTCCGGACAACAGCTCGACGCCCCCCGGTGCTTGCCCTACGCCCGATGCGGGGCCTTCGGATGCGGGGTTGTCGCCTTTGGGACCCGTTGCTTCGGCGGTTCCGCCACCGCCTGCGCGGTTCGGCCGTGTCTACCAGCGCCGACCACGGTCGTCTCCGGTGCACCCGGAGCCGGCCGCCCCGCCACTGGTGGCCTCACCGGTGGCCTCCTCTCCGCCGGCGACGCCTACACCGCCACCTCCGACTACACCCGCCATGCCGGCCGTGTACCACCCGCTCCTCCTGCACCGCCACCAGCGTCATGTTCACCCTATGGTGACGCGGTCCACGGCTGGTACCTTGCCGCACCGGGCTCTTGCGGCGATGCCCGGTCCGCCGCAGGTCTCTCTGGTACTCTTTTCCGTTCGTGACGCCTTGTCGGACCCTCACTGGCGTCACGCTATGGAAGAGTATGCGGCCCTCCTCGCCAACCAGATTTGAATCTAGTGCCTCGTCCACCGACCTCCAACGTCGTCACGAGCAAGTGGATCTGGACACGCAAGCGGCGTGCTGATGGTACCCTCGAGCGATACAAAGCTCGATGGGTCCTCCGGGGTTTCACTTAGCGCCCTGGAGTTGACTACGACGAGACCTTCAGTCCCGTGGTGAAGCCGGCTACCGTCCGCATGGTTCTCTCACTAGCTCTCTCCCGCTCTTGGCCCGTGCATTAGCTGGATGTCAAGAATGCCTTTCTACATGGTACTCTGACTGAGACGGTCTACTGCAGTCAACCGACAGGTTTCGTTGACTCTTCTCGCCCCGATATGGTCTGTCGACTCAAAGTCCCTCTACGGCCTCAAGCAGGCACCTCGGGCTTGGTACTCTCGGTTTGCTGCCTTCCTGCTGACGCTTGGTTTTGTGGAGGCCAAGTCAGACACTTCTCTGTTTATCTATCGTCACGGAGCTGAGACTGCCTACCTGCTGCTCTATGTTGATGACATTGTGATGACAACCTCTAATCCATCTCTCCTCCGGCGCATTATCACCTCTCTACAACAGGAGTTTGCTATGAAGGATCTGGGTGTGCTGCATCACTTCCTCGGGGTCACAGTTGAGCCTCGTCCCACAAGACTCCTTCACCAGCGGCAATACACTCTTGATATCCTCGAGCGGGCTGGCATGACTGACTTCAAGCCCTGCTCCACTCCAGTTGACACTCAGGCCAAGCTGTCAGAGGCCGAGGGCACACCAGTGACCGACCCCACTGCTTACCGGAGTCTTACCGGTGCACTTTAGTACCTCACCTTCACCAGGCCGGATATCACCTATCCACTTCAGCAGGTTTGCCTCCACATGCATGATCCTCGAGAGCCCCACCTCACTACTCTCAAGCGGCTTCTCCGCTACCTCCACGGCACTGTCGACTACGGCCTTCTACTCCACCGGTCCTCCTCCACCGAGCTCGTGGTCTACACCGACGTCGACTGGGTCGGGTGTTCGGACACTCGGCGCTCCACTTCCGGCTACGCCGTCTTTCTAGGCGGTAACCTGGTGTCTTGGTCGTCCAAGCGCCAGCCGGTGGTCTCCCATTCCAGTGCCGAGGCGGAGTACCGCGTTGTGGCTAACGGCGTGGCCGAGGCCTCTTGGCTCTGACAGCTTCTTGTTGAGCTCCACAGTCCCCTCTCCCGGAGCATGTTTGTCTACTGCAACGTCAGTGCGGTCTACCTCTCCACCAACCATGTTCAACACCAGCGGACCAAGCATGTGGAGATCGACCTCCACTTTGTTCAGGATCAGGTCGCTATCGGCGATGTTCGGGTCCTCCACGTCCCGACCACCTCCCAGTTTGCCGACATCTTCACCAAGGGCCTCCCGTCCTCCACCTTCTCCGAGTTTCGCTCCAGCCTCAACATCACTCGTGGCTAGTTGCGTCTGTGGGGGGCTCGTGTGTGTGCTCTTGTTTCTTTCTTGTCCAGTCTACAACTCCGTTGCGCCGGTAGTTGAGACTGCGGGGGGGTGTTGGAATATGTGTGTTTACAGGCCCATGTGGCCCATGTATGACTCTATTACATTGCCACCCTTCTAGGGTTGGCCCATCTATCCAATTACTGATTCTAGCAGCGCCTTTTACACCGTCCTTTGGCCTCAATGGACAACAAAGGGCGCAGCAAGCTTGGGCCTCACTTTTTTGGTCCTTTCATGGTCCTAGAAAAGATTGGGGAGGTCACTTACCGCATTGAACTACCAGGTGGAGCAAAGCTACAAAATGTCTTCCATGTCGGGTTGTTGAAGCCATTCAAGGGAACACCACCGGCCACACAACCGCAGCTGCCAGCAATCAGCCATGGCCATGTGTGCACTGAGCCAGAGTCAATGCTCAAAGGTCGTTTGGCAAGGGAGTTTAAGAGGTCCTAATGTTGTGGAAAGGACAGGAAGCTTCAAGCACGTCATGGATGCTGCTATCCGAATTCCAGCAGCTCTACTCCAAGTTCCAGCTGTTTGAAGAGCTGTTTGCGCAGGCGGGAAGAGATGTCATGTGCGGGCGCAAGTACTATAGGCATGGCAACAAAGACCCGGGGGCAACCATTGCGGCGCAATGTGGCTAGAAAGCCGCGCGCACGATGCCCAGGCGCCCACAGATTTGTATCACTTTCCCTTTATTTCAGGAATAGTTAGGCAGTCAATCTAGTTTTGGACTCTAAATATAGGAAGTTGTACATATTACCTTTTAAGTAAGGAATAGATCAATCAGTTCCCCTGTCTCCTGTGTTTCACCCTTCCTTCCCTCCCGCACGCCCTTGTCATGCGATTGGACGCCGCCTCCATGGGTGAAGTCGTGCGTTCGAGAGCTCAGGCTGCCGTGCAGCTGCTGCTGCTCTATTCTTCCCCAACACAACCCCGACCATCATCACACTAGGTATGGCAAATCCAGCTAGCGTCTCGGCACAGGCGGCTTGACTGCATCAACTTCGGCATCGACCCTCCTATTTCCCACCCCGTCTGCCTCGATTCCTTGTGTGAGACAACTCTGTGGACCAAACAAAACTTGACTTTTAAGATTTTGTCCTCAGGTTCATGCGATGCGGCAGCTAGAATCCAGCATAGGACACCCGCTTTATGCCATGTGGACATCAGTTACCCTTCTCCTCCACCCTTCCTTGGCTTGTGGGTCCTACCAGCATAGGAACGAACGGTTAACCCAAACCAACCACACATCTGCACCGCACCGCTTATCTTTACTGCTGCCGGCCGCCCTTTCTCCCATCTTTCTCCTCAACAACTGAGCTGACTGCAACAAATTATAGAGGTTCATTCTGGTGGAGGCATGTTTTAAAACTTTTTACTGTCCTTTTTTTGGACCAACCTCTAGAATGACAACATTTTACGATCCAAGTACCCAAGACTTTTTTCCTTTGGAAGGAATAAGAACATCTTTGTGGCTCCGTTCCTGATACTGGAAAGCCAGTTTCATTTGCCACTTTCAGAACAAGCTTTTCAGGAGTACCAAAGGCTCAACGATTATATACAAACAATTCAAGTTCATAGGGATACACAGATTCAAGTTCAAAACATATCCGTTTTCTAAGGGCGTGTTTGGTTCGTTGTTCAGCTCAGCCTGTCCCGTATCTAGCAACCAGGCCCTAGATAGCCAGGCCGAATCCATGCAGGGAGTTATTGTTTGGTTGGTTGGAGGCAAGGAGCCTGGCTAGCGTGACCACGCATTTGGTTGCATGTTTTTCTGCCTCCCACGCACCCTTTCTTGCCTTCCGCTCGCACCAGCAAAGCCCACGCGAGCCAGGCCGCGTGGAAACGAAATCCAAATCCGTTTCCCACGTGAGATATTTTGGCTCTTTAATTTTAGGTATAGATAGAAAAGAAAACATGCAATTAAAATATATCTTAGTTTACAAAATACCAAACTGAAGTTCAAAACTCACAATTTGTAGAAACAAAATTACTCAAGCTCAACAATCAATGGCTAAACTGCAAATTCTCCATCCATCCAGCAAAGATCATCATATTTGGTTTCACCCAGATACCATGGAGAAGCAAAAAGCCATCATTCTCCATTTAATGGACTAGTTGTGCAGACTAGGGAGAAAAGAGAGGTATGTAAATGGAGAATGTAGGCTTGCATAGCTCTCTTTTCTCTTCTAGCCATTTACTACAGCATAGCAAATGATTGGTCGTGCTGGAGGAGAGAAAAGAGGTGTATGCACATAGTTGAAGCTAATCGGATCATGTGACTGACATTCACTACAGCCAAAAGCCGATGTCTGCTCATGATTCCAAATGTTAAGATCAATATTAATTTTTTTTTTCAAAACCAAATACTAAGATCATTCTTGGATGGAGTAATTCTTCAGTGAATCAAGTTAACTAATTTGAACAAAATTCCTTGACCATTAGTTTAACAGATTAAGTCGATATATCACTTGTTGAAATTGTTTTGAATCATATAAATCACACTGAACAGAGAAACATAAATAGTAACAAATGCTAAACGTACCGGTCAACCCCAAATTTTCCATATTTCCCTTCTATGTATTCTGTTGTTCTTTGCTCACTCATTGCAGTTGGACGCACAAACCTATGATCAACATGCAAGAGAGCAGAGAGGCCAATTCAGAAAAATAATAGAAGTACAGCAATAATATCAGAATCCACTTAAGTGTACAATACGGTGTGGACTGACTTCTTATACAAAAACAATAGAGAATAATGTTACAAGCCTTCGGACCTCGCATATGGTCTGCATAGCAATAATCACTAATATAAAAGTTATATACAGCACGGCACGAGTAACAGTGGCAATCTCTTATCAGTAATTACAAATGAGGTAATACCTGTGAAATGAATCAATAAATTCTGAGCTTTGAGCATCAATCATCACCACCGGGAACTCAAGAATTTCAACCCTACCCTCCAAATCAAGGATCAAAAAATACTCCAGTTTCTGAAGCTTGAATTTATCTGTGGCTGATGCATTCACTGGAAGGTCCATCTTCAAATTGTGACCAAACTTCTCCAGATGCATAGCATCATTCATCTAAAGAACTAAAATATTTAGTTATAATAGTGCTTTGCTAGTTAAGACAAGTATTAAAATCTTTAACTGCAGAAGACCATAAAAACAAAGGTGACCGAAGTGCCCAGAAGCATTAATGTAACATTTAACAACTAAAACAATAATGGTTCAATCAATAAGACGAGGATAAATATATTTAACTGCAAAAGGACCAAAAATTAAAAGTTACCATTACCAAAGTGTCTAAAATCATTTCATAGTAACAGTTAACAGGTAAGAGCTAGTGTCTTTGTAAACCAACAAACATAATATAAGAAAAAATGTAACAAAGCCAAAATTAGCTCAATACACTTTTCTATTTGTGCTCAAAAAGCAATGATAATCATGTTGTACAAAAAAAGAACAGTTGTAAAGTGTAGCCTTGGAAAGTAATCATGATTAATCAGGCATCTAAGAAAATAATATATACTATTTTAAGGTGCACATAGATCACATTATCAAAAATGCAAAAGTAATTGGGAAATTAAACATTCTCCCCACCACAGGCCATGCCTGAATTTCGTTACTTAAAAGCAACGAAATTACAAAGTGCCACCAAGTTCAAAACTAATTAAAATATGTTTAATTGTTCTATGAAGCTCGAAGTTAACAATATCAACCATCTAAAATTCTCAGGGAAACATACATATGAGTTCCTAAGAGATCAACTAATATCTCTCTTCCTATGTGACCTTTTCATATTTTGTTTGGCACTTCCAAAAATAAAATGAAGCGAGGCTTCTACAAATTTCGTGGTTTCAAGAACTATTCTTGCCTAGCTTTATCTCTGCTTTACTTAGCAAACTGACATGAACGAGGTGCATGAGTTACCTAACCTTAGATATTACTCCACAGATTCAACCAGTGACGTTTTACTCACTGGTTCCTGAAACAGCTAACATCAATTATCGGAGAACATGCACCAACAGTACTTGTCATACATTACGAGTGCTACATCTTCATAATGAATGGTGTAACACACTTAATATAGACTGATCTATTGTTTTACATCAAAAAGCATATTAATTAATATTTTCAAGAGTAAAACAACATTTTGGTCCCTCCACTTTAAGCATCTTTTTGTTAAGAAAGTTCCATTAATGGTTTCACAACAATCAGAAGCTAAGTAATTTGTTTAAGATGGCTGAGTTCACTAAATCTATGTAATATATAACTTTGAGAGAGATATATCACCTCACATTGTGGAGGTGGGTCCTGGCACACATATACGCTCAGTAATATTTGGATGCCTGAACTGATATTTGGATGCCTGAACTTGTAGTATTACTACACAACAGGACTACTGTTTTTTGTCATTGTTATCAAGTCATCCGATTAATCAAAATAAGTCGTCCTAGTCAGTAGTATCCTGGACTCAACTAAGGGCTACCACCTGATTAGCCCAATTAGTTTTCTGGTCACGATTAGTCGGATGACTGGGGATGGACCACCAGAACAAAATGGAATTGCTGGGCAGCTTAGGCCATGGGCTGCATCTGAGATGGCTTAGGCCACTTCGGCTCATGTTTCTCAGCCCAATTTGCAACCCTACATGCAGCCACCACCCTAGAGTTATCTTCATGCTTGATTTGTACTCTAGAACATATAGTATATTAGCATATATTATATTTGGTATATTAGTCCTGGCATTTATAGGATGACTAGGACTGACCTCGCCCTGGTCGACAACTAATCGCTGCTAGTCGCCTAGTCAGTGCCACGACAACTAGGATAGACTAAACAACTTGATAACATTGTTTTTGATACCATCCAAACATCTAGATTCTAGCAAAGCAAATGTTTTGCAGCTTCGCCTCTTTGTTTATATATGTAGACAGCTCACCATATTTCTTCCAATGCATTTTGCAAGCATCAAGGGCGTTTTAAGAAATGACTCAAAGATAATGGTTGAAGATGCTGAGACCTTTTTTGCAGTAAGAATTAAGAACCATGGAAAAAGGCTAGGAAAGATAAAAGTTTGGAAGGATAACTGGGCATGCTATCACCTACCAACAGCCAACCATTGGTAAAGCACTTAGACAGCAAAAGACATTCAAAGGAGAAAATTGCATATTTGGGACTGCAAACAAGCACTTAGACGGCAAAACATCAGAAGGGCAAAAGTCCATTCAGCTGGGAAATACATGTATTAGGAATAGAAAAGAGATGACATACACATAATGTCATGAAAATCATGAGTGCAACGTTTGGAGGGTTATTTTTACGAAGTCGATGTTTGGAGTCCCAAATCTACGAAGAGCATTGTTTGGAGTCCCAAATATGCATTTTTCTCCATTCAAACACCAAGGGCAGAGTAGCACTATTTGAAAGTTCACCAACGTTTTGGTAGTTGCTTATGTTTCCTCATGTGTCTCTTTCATGGCTGATGCATGATATGATTGAATGGCTGCTAACAATTTGTAAGGTTTAGAAGTGCATTATACTTGTGAGTTCAGTTTTAAAACAGGATTCAACGTATTGACTCGCCTCCCAGCACCAACTTCTATGATTCTATCCATCTTAGCTCCATTTGCTAGCATTAGGCATCTAAATGTCAATAGTAGAATATATCTGCACTAAACTAATAGAATCCATTCCGTTTTCAACACTGCCAAAAGCGATAACCATTGCAAGGAGGGAAGCAATCTTACCATTGTGCACTTGCCCTGGGTGTAGTACAAGCACGTGGGCTTCCAGCGACGCCAGGAGCTCGGCCTGGCCGCCTCCATGACCTGCACCTCCCTCGCAGCGTCCGCAGATTGCGAAGCCAAGGAGAAGGCGGCAGCAATGGGAGAGCTTCTTCTTCTTCGGCGGGAACTGCGGAGGGGAAAGTCCGAGGAGAAAGGGTGGAAGAAGGATTGGAGCACGGGGGAGGGATGGCTGACTAAGGAAGACCGTGAAACCCTAGCCAGCGCCATCCCAAATTCCCAAAACAGACGTTGCTTCAGTTCTCGGCTCGGTTGGGATCGTGATTTAACATAAGTAAGTAGTTCAGAGATGTTTGAAACTAGTACTTATAAACTCTACTCTTGCAAACATCACGGATTCATGGAGTAGCTGCTTTCATAATTTTATATTTTTTTCTTGAACTGTGTGTAAACCTAAAATCATTTAACTAATGAAACGGAGCAGTCCCAAACATCCCATAAATAAACATCCAACAGCTAGAATTATTTTTAATAGAGAGATCCAATAATCATTCCTGAAAATTAGAAATAATCTATCTCCAAACACTCCTAAACTAGCTGCAAAAAAACACTCCTAAAATAACCTCCCAATCTTTTACCACTTAAAAAAAACTCACCGCTAGCGTGTAGAGTTACACGATGTTGCTCGCACGTATCTAGTTCCTCACGCGTTCTTCTTCTTCCCTCCGTCATTTTGTCCAACTATTCCTCTTCGCACCAAACCTACCATCGTACCGTCAAGCCGTTCTTAGTCATTTTGAGGAGGTACCTCGGTCTACTGAGTCTACATTGCCGTATTATTTGAGGACCGACTGCATTCTTTCTGGCATGTGTGTTGCTTCCCTGATGACCGTCGTGTTGAAGTTTTTGCACGCGCGTTGTTTGCCTGACGGACTACTGCTAGTCTGCTACTTTCCGTCGGCATCAGCAAGGCAAGGCTGACAATCGACAGAACCAACATGGAGTTGGTTACGACGATTTACAATCTTCCATGGTGGAAAAACTGTCGACAACAAATTATAGGCATGAGATCAGAATTTTTATGTTTTAGAAGTGAATTATTAGAAATACTTGGAGATGACCTCATTTATTTCTCCCAATACCATTTTAGAAGTTCAAAAACAACATAAGTTTACGAAGAAAAAATAGGAAATTCTTGAAGATGCTCTTAGAGCCTGTTTGAATGCTCAAGTTTTGAAAATAGTTGTCGGGGGACAAAATGTATCAGGGTAACATAAAAGGCCTCATCCTCAATAAACCAAAGGCCAAATAAATTAACAGGCCCACGCGGCCCACTACGCGCAGCCAGACCAAGGGTCCAACCTCCTCATCAAGCGCTCCCCCGCTCGCTCCACCCTCTCAAGGTTGGAGGGATTCACTACTGTGGAGTCTGCGACGCCCGACCCCTGAGGCGGTCGGACGACTCGCTATAGTGGTGTTTGGTCCCCCGAAGGGTCAGAACCTGGGCTCAGCAAGGAGAATCGACCTCTCCGACCCACCGAGGGTTAGAGGGACATCTCCGATCGATTTATGCCTCGCCCGACCCCCCCCCCAAGGGTCGGACGGGACGCCCCGAGGATCTCCGCCTCGCCTGACCCCCAATGGTTGAACAGGACGCCCCGAAGGCATTCGCCTTGACCGCCCCTCTGGTCGTACTCTCCGCCTTGCCCAGTGGGGAGGCTTCTCGCATAAGAAACATGGTACGGGGCAGGGAAAGGCGTCTGTCCTCCATCAACTGCTCTAGCATGGCGAAAATGCCAACAAGACCCCGTATGGGATAGTCTCGCCACCCGCCATAACGAAGTTCGACACATGCACAACACAGTGGACGAAGCTCCTACCACTGTGTTGTGTACTTGCGACATCCAGTCTCGTCCCGCAAAGCACTTCTCTTCCACGGGGTCAAAGGGACAGTACGAGCCTCTCCTCATCTTAATCAAGAACATGAGCTACCACACCTACGAACAGGGTGACTGCCATTCCTTGTAGGGGAACCACGACGACGGCGATCGTGGCGCGTCCTCGACGCCTTTCTGGGCATGACCAATAGGGAAAGGGGAGTATGATTCCAATGAGTCTCTCTCTCTCTAGCTCCGACCAGTGAGTTGTAACCATAGTTCCTCCCTAGAATTATAGAGGGAAAGTCGGGGACCCCAGCAAAGGGGACGAACTCGAGCAGATTGGACTCACACACACAGAAACCTAGGAGCTCGCTTCCTCACTCGCCACCATTGTAGCCCCCTTCTATAATCAAAGGAGCTAGCGGTGCAACGAGTCTAGGGACATTCTACCCAAACCAGTCTAAACATCCAGTGTTCATCTAGCTCACCATCTGAGTCTAGATGTGTAGATACAAATTTACTAGTTAGTGTTTGGTACCCCGGTTTCGTAACACCGACGATTGGTGCGCCAGGTAGGGGGTTCTGCGCGTCACATCGAGCTTCAGATGGCCGACATCCCACGCTCCCCCTCCATGTTTCCCTTTGTCCTGCGCAACATGGCGGGGACCTACGGATCTTTGTTGGCCCCACCCGAGGGGGTCGGCAACCATGTTCGCTTCGCACCGAGCTCCCGCATCTGTTTTGGAAGCCAAGACTACATGTGCACGGGAGCGGACTATGACTTAGTCCTGATCCCGCCCTCCGTCTCCTTCAACCCCAACGAAAACAACATTGGCTCCGGCCACCCTCGACTTGAGCATCAGCTCAACGCTTGTCTTGGATCGCACCCCTCGGCGGAGTCGGTCTAAGACATTTGCTTCTCCTTGCCAACATCATGTCGCAATTTGCGGGAGCAACACCATCCTCTTCGGCACAAGGCATGCACCATGTGTCGGAGGGGTTGCTCACCCTTGCTTCTGTTGGGAATATGTCCTAGAGGTAATCATAGAGATGATTGTATTTCCTTGTATCCATGACATGTTATGAATATTCATTAAAGGCATCTTGTATTGATTAATAATTATGTGACTTGTTTGCGAAACTCTTTTACTTGTATTGTTATTCTAAAATTGTCCTTGATTGGAGTTCATGTGAGGACACATATGAATATTAGATCAACACATTATTAGTTGATGACTATGTTTCACAAGTCATAGACATAGAGATGTCAAACTAATAATGTGGGCACATGTATGAAATGAGACTAGACTGACCCAATGTGAGATTGTCTCTATACACATCATGTATGTTATCTCCTTAGACCTGAGATTGTCCTATGTACTAAAGATGTGAAACAACCTACTCAGGGACTACCAAACGTTACTCCATGACTAGGTAGTTATGAAGGTGGCTTTCAGGTTTGTCGGTAAACATGTTGTGAGATATAGTCGATCAAGATGGAATTTGCCACTCTCCATGTGAGAGATATATCACTGGACCACTCAAATGAATGGATGAAGAAATGCATGGTTGTGCTTGGGTTAAGTGTTAACCTATGAGTTGGACCAAATATCGTTATGCAAGGGAATAACATGTATGTGGTTTTGTGGTGGTTCATCTGATATGACCGTAGCATATGCATAGGAGTTGATATGCCTTGCTAAAGGATGCTATCAACTATTGGTCGAGTAGGAGTACTCAGGCCATGTCTATGTGTGCGTGAGCCCATAGGGTCGCAAGCTTAAGGGGCTAGAATCCTAATTCGGGTTGGACCTGAATTAGACTAGGTTTAAGGTTGCTAATGTGCCTCCAACATGGGAGCTCGTTAGAATTCCTATATAAACAAGGGGTGGGTGTGGGGGAGATTAGTCCCACACCTTCTGGCAGCCGCTGTCGCCTCCCCACGCTCGCGCCTACTGCTCCTCACGGACCTATCAGTCCAGAGGTGCAACGCTTCCTCCTTGTACGTGTGGGATACCTCGGAGGTGCTGCATTTGGAGCACAATGATGAACCGCACGAAGGGGACGGATGGACAGACGTCCTCGCAACTGCACGCCACTGCTACGACGCGTACAACTATGTCGAGTCACTTCCGCTGCACCTGCACGTATAGTGGTAATCTCGTGATCTATAACTAGCAGTAGTTCCTGGTTTATGGGGTAGAAAATTTTGTTTTCCAGCTAGCATAGCTTCCCCATATCCCTACAGTGGTATCAGACCCAAGTTAGATGCATCGTTATAGATTTGGGTATGTGTATATGGAGATATGCGCGATTGTAGATGAGTCTCTTATTATGGTTCGTGATCTTGTTGTATTGGTATTGTAACGATCTACTCGTACCGGCCGAAATTCCACCATTCGAGTTAAAGTGATACATGTAAACCCAATTACGGTGAGTTGGAGATCAATCAGATTGATCGAATCAAACCTAGGTCAAGTTCCAAGCGCATGCGATTGTTGACATTTCTAAACGTCACCACTAAGGACGGAGCTAGACCCCATCCCCAGCAATGGCACTAGAAATGCCTCTTGGGGTATTTCTTATGTATATTGGATAATTCCGTAAGCGCACAAAATATACCTATTTAGCACTTCACCAGGGAGTATTCCAAGGTATCGTAACTTATATTTAGCCCATGGGAAAGTGGTAGCTAGGAATGTTTAATAAAGATGTGATCTTTATGGTCACCCTCAACTTAGCTATCAACTAGTGATACGGGGGTAAATGATATATATAGGAAGGTGATGATGAACAAGTTAAGCAAGATAAATAAAATATAACTAGTAAGTATATCTAGGTGGGAGGACAACGAGTATAGGACTCCTAAGATCCAGATTTTACTCCTATGACTTAACTTAGACACAAAAGTGATATACTATAGATTGCATCCACACATCCTGAAATACTAGGCATCAGACAAACAATAGGATACAAAACCTCTATCCGTAGTGGCCACTATTTTACGGGAGCCTTACCTTTTAAGAACGTGCCTTAAAACACGTGGCGAGGATCAAAGGCATAGACATGGCTATCACTTCCTGCTAGCATCCGCTCGAACCGTGCGACACACGACAACCAAAGGCAAGCTAGTGTATAACGCCAACTAGAGCACCCTATAACATGTGTTGATCGTACCCAAGTGTGGAATTACATGATAACAATCTACACTATAACAACTCTATAAACTAAGACACAACAATACTATAACAAGTATACTATTGCACAAGATAAGTAAAGTAAAGAAAGGATATATATATAAAAATATAAATATAAATAAGCAAAGTCTTAGTAAAATGGGAAAGGTGCAAGAGCTATACCAGACTCTCCAGAAGACGACTCCAGAGACCCCGAGCAAGCTCTACTCAACTCTAACTCCCACATAGACTACACTACTAAGAAAAGTGGAACTACACTAATCTTTACTTGAGCCTTGATTCTTAATCTTCTTCATCATGATATGAGAGGGGGTGTGGCCCTCTATTTATAGTGGAGTGGGGGCTACTCCATCGCCATGTCAGTGATCCACGTGCTTCTTCATGTCATCCCTTGGATCAAACTGTCATTGTAACCGGCTTTGATCAGGGTAGAGATCATCTGATGCATGGAGGCATGCAAAGAGGCGGTGGGAACTTAGGGGAAGCCTAGAAGCCACTTAGGGGGGCGGCTGACCCCCCCCCCCATTGACATGTGGGACCTTCCAATCCTTCTACAAGGTGTCCCCACACATCAGGGAGTGTAATGGTGGGGTGCTAGGCTTCTTGGCCAGGTCGATCGACTTGGCCCTGGCTCCTCCAGGGTGCATCCTTTGTATGGAGCATGGTCCACATGTTTGTGACTCACCCTAATGTTGTCACGTTGAATTAGTTCCTTGTGGGCCCATGAATCCATGTGCTTTGATCTTTGACCATTGAGAGAAAGCATATAGTGAATCCAAGGGTGGATCTTCACTCTAGGAGATGTCACATGGATCCTGGGGCATGGGAGCCCATGGTGGGCCCTTAGAGGGGTCAGCCGACCCCTAAGTGGGTCCCATAAGCTCATATTTCCCCTTTTTGTCATCACCTGCATAGAAATGCTCAAGGGACATGTGGAACTAGTTATTTGATAAAATATGTTCATGATATGTTATTATTCCTTCCAAACCGAGCTCGAGCCTTCAGCACAAAAATGATCAACCTGATCAGCAAAAGGTTGGTGATAGCCGATGCGGTACGCATCGCCTTTAGAGAAAAAATAATAAAACACCAAAGGCATTGAAACATGAAACTCTATCGAGGCAGAGGTGCAGAGTTCTTGGGACAATATCAATACATCGACAAAAGATTGTTTCATACTTTGCACCTAATACAAACTAATTGTCGAGGAACACCTTATTAACGATGTCCTTAGCATGAGTGACTTCGACTACCGCCGTGCCATGCTCCCGGAATGCTTTCTGGAGATCTTCATGATCAGTAGGCCCTTCATTCCTGGGGAATCCAGGTTCTATGTCCTGGAGGTTGATATCGGAGGTGGCTTCGATAGCGGCGGTGAGCGACAACAACACTATGGTGGACGCCATGAAGAGCGATCTCCTGGGTATGATGCCAGATATCTTGGAGGCGATGCTCCAGCACCTTGTCGCGTGCGTTCACGTCATTGGCAGCGATGGTGGCGATCTGACGCAAATTTTCCAATCGCATCATAGTACTTCAAAGGAGAAGAGAGAGGTGAGGCAGACATGTAAGGAGATCCAAACAAGATGGTGAAATTAGACGACATCTTACCTGCCACCTGGTTATCGGTTGTGGACAGTCGATTCCTCGCCTCGGCGACCTCGCCCTCAGCAGCGTCTAGGGCCACCTGTTATGCCTCCGCTACCTTCTGTTGACGGTAATTATGAGCTATTTTATCACCATCAAAATACCGTCAACATCCTCATATTCGAAGGAATACAAGCATAACCTGAACATATTTTACCCAATAACTAGTTCCACATCTCCCTTGACTATTTGATGCAGGCAATGACAAATGGGGACATTTGGGAGCTAGTGGGCCCACTTAGGGGGTCGGCCAACCACCCTGTGGGGCCACTAAGCCTCCCAAGCCTCCATGATCCAAGCACACCCTCTAGAGTGAAGATCCACCCTTGGATCTCCTCTGTGCTTCTTCTCAACGGCTCTAGATCAAAGCACGAGGATATATGGGCCCACAAACTATCTCGAAAAAATACAAAACTATTGCTAAGGTGTCTATGACATGTGGTCCATGCTCCACGCGAAAGATGGAGGCCAACGACCCCAACTCATGTTCGTCCAACCGCCTAGGTGGGGCCAGAGACCACCCACAGGCCTCCTGACCAGTGGGGTCAACTTCTAGAAGAAATGGGCAGGGCCCACCTGTCAGGGGGGTCGGCCGATCCAGGTCAGGTGCCCAAAAGGTGCACCGACCTCCCCACCAACTCCCTGCATGCCTCCATGCACCCACTTGATCTCCCCCATTGAACTAAGTCGGTTCTAATAACCGTTTGATCCTACGGTGGATGATGGAAGTGACGCGGATCGCTGACGTGGCACTAGGCTCTCCCTCTAGCTATAAATAGACCCCCTAGGCCCTCACTCTCACTCATGCCTCATTGGAGAAACTACTCCTTAGTACCTTAGCGGAGCTCTGTAGTAGTGTTATGCTAGTTGGAGGTGAGTGAGGAGAGCCTGGAGGAGAGCCAGGCATGTCTGACGTCTTCTCCGAGTTGTTCCTTAGCGGACACGAGTCTCTTGTAAGTTTAGCACTTGTAAGTGACTTCTTCTGAGTTCTTTATAGTATTCAGTACTCTAAATCTGGTTTAGCTGTTATACAACTTTTCATGCTTGATCATCGCTTTACATTAAGTAGAGTTCTTTAATCTTATGCAAGGGTTAAAGTAGTAAGAATAGTGTAGGCGCGGTGTCTAGACTAGATCTTGCATTTGTAAACCACTTATCGCGCGGATTATTTGTGGATGCTAGTAGAAAGTGACAGCTCTATCTAGTCTTTGTATTGCACCATGCGTGTCAGATAAGTTCTTAAAAGGTAAGGCTTCAATACAACATGACGTCGCGGTCCGGTTAGAGTTTTGCCCTCTTTCTGATCTATCCCATCGCCTCCTGCAAGAGAAGGGCCGATAAGGCCAGTATAACCAGCTATCCCTTGTTAGACATCTGTGCTATATTGAACCTCTCAATCTAGTTATCATAATCTCCCTTGATCCACCATAGGACATATCTTTAATCCTAGTTAGATCAGTATCGTTCCCTGAGGAAAATACGATACTTGGAATACTCCCGGTGAAGTGCTACAACAGTATAATCTGTGCGCTTGCGGATTTATCCAATAGTCATAAGAAATACCAACAAGCATTTCTGGCGCCGTTGCCGGGGAACGGTTGCTTTTAACTAGTACCCTTTGGTCCTATTTTATCTTTTGTTTGAATTCATCCTTTCACTCCACATACACATATGGATCAAACCCCACTTTTCGAATATGGTGCTCCAACGGGCGCTAGCTTGGAGCCACCTAAATCATCTCAGGCCATTTTGGCCATTCGTTATGAGCTTCGCCCAAGTCTCATAGCGATGGTTTAGGAAAAACCGTTTTTTGGGGACGAAGACGAAAATCCATACACTCACCTACGTGACTTTGAACAATTGTGTTCATGTGTCAACATCCAAGGGATGAGGCGAGGTACCCTTAAGTGGAAGCTATTTCTGTTCTCTTTGATAGTAATAGCCAAACGATGGTAGCTTCGCCACGTATATGGTGTAAACGGAGAATGGGAAAAGTTACAATCCAAATTCTACCTAGCTTTCTTCCCTATTCCTCGCGTTGTTCGTCTTCAAAAAGAGGTCATCAACTTCTCACCAAAGGAGAAAGAACCTCTAGGTGCAGCATGGGCCCGTCTTTTAGAGCTATCATCATCTGGCCCTGATCTTGCTATAACCGAGCCAACATTGTTACAACACTTTTATGACAGTCTTAGCAAAGATTCCGCACAACTTCTCGATATAACTTCCGGGGGAGCCTTCCTGTGTTTATCCGTTAGTGCAGGGAAGAATCTTCTCCACTTCCTCTACTAACAATTATAATGAAGGAACGAGGAAGAACAAAACTAGCCCCTAGAAAAGAAATCTTGATAGCTGAATCGTGACCACTCTTATCCAGAGATTCTACCATCAATCCTGAACCACAAATACCACAAATCTCGAAGGAAGAAGAAATCCAACACTTAAATCATTCCTTCGAGTTCGAGGCTAACCTTTCATATGATCTTGCTGGTTTTGGGAATGCCCAAAATGATCCTTTCCTGAAGAGATCTTCTAACAAACACCTTTCTAGACCTCTCATGAAGGGATCTCTTCAAAAACCTCCCAAATCAACATCACCTTGTGCCTCGACTTCCCACATGGCACATCAGGAAAAGCTTGGGATATTTGATAAAGAAATGTCGAGTGAGCTTATAGAAGAAGAACTAAAGTGTTTATAAGCCAAATCTATCCTCTCCTTCTCTATGCCCACATCTGACTTATCTTATGAACCCATCCTTGATCCTGATGATCCCCCATGTGTTCATTCATTCAAGTCTTATGATGATCCACGTAATGACTTTGGGAATTCATTAAGACACCCGAGGTATGGAAGCCATGAGGGCCATAAATCTAACCAAGAGGAGAATAATCAACGGTTAGAACCTTTGTCTATCGTTGTAAGTCAAGAATGGTTGGATGAGGCCAAATCCTCAAAGGAAGTCAATAAAATGCCCACACATGTGAGGAGAATATCCTATCAAGTGTTAGGCATTAATGGTGAAATTTGCTATGATCCCAGCCTCGGGATCAACATCCTTCCTCATTTCCATGTTCCAACACTATCAAAGGATCATCTATCCCAATCACAAAAACACCTTAGACTCCCCAATGGTCAAATCCTTGATTGTTTAGGAGTCCTTCATAATGTTCTTGTGATGGTTGATGATCTCAAGATCTTCCTAGATTTCCATATCTTTGACCTTCCTGGACTTTCTTTTCATCTCACCTTTATCGGAAGGCCAATCATGAGAATCTTGGAGAACACAATAGGAAATGAGAAGCTTGATCATAGAATAGGTGAAGATTATCTACCCATTTGGTCTTCCCGACCTCTCATCAAAGGGTTAGAATCTAAACCAGTTCTTGATCCAAGGGGTGAGCTAATGTCAATCTCGCCAACAGCCATGACCCATTCAAGCCTTGATGATGACTTGAAATGTCATGAGAAATAAAGTGCTCACCCACTCCTTGAAAGGGAGAATGATGTCAATGAGCATGGAAGCTATTCCCAATATTCCCATCAAAACCATGCTCAAGTGAGAAATCTCCCAAATCAATCCTTCCTCGACCATAGCTGCACACATGATCTACAATCCTTTCATACCTCTTGTTTCTAAGATCTTTGCAACGCTGGTTGTAGATGTGTTTGCCTACCACAAGTTTTGCAAATCTCGTAGTGGTTTTGGTCTTGAGGATAGATTTGAAAATGTTGGAGTTGAAGGGGAAACCGCTTCACCAACATGAGTTGCAACTTGAAGGTTTCCCAAAGACAAGCTTGTGTATTAAAATTAAGCACTTTTGGGAGCTAAACTAAGTTTTCTTCTTTTCTATTAAAGTTTGATTAAAAAATATATGAAACAAAATAAATATTTTTATTTTCCTGAAAATCTAAAATGAAGAAAATGACTTTGTAAAAAGAGATTAAGGGAATATTTGTGAAAGTGTTCCTTTGGGTATTTTTGTCACTAACCATTTCAGGTTTGAACAAAAAGAACAATGGAGCAAAACACAAGGTATGTCCAACCAAACATCCTTTAATAATGAAGCACATTTAAAAGAAAATTTCACATCCTAGACTTGGATTTTCACATTGTAAAATGTTGCAAAATCCAAGTATGGGGGAGTGGATTTCTCTAAGAAAATTATATCATGCTTCATTCTTAGTTTTGTTTGGATGTCTCTACCTTGCTTTCTCTTTATACCTTGCTCATCTTGCTAAGTCATATAAATAATAATAATAAAAAATCTGCAAATACTCATCTGGTTCACCATCCATGCTCTTGTCTCTTCTTAAATGAATCTCTATATGCCTTCATGCTTCCTAGTTCTGTTATGAGTATGCTTTGGTTTGGGAGTAGTGTACATACTCTTATAAGCTCTTTAAATTAAGCATGATGCTTAGGTTAAATAGCCTGCCTTAATCAAATTAGACATGGTGTCAAGTTTGATTATTGAATCAAAATATGCTTGTATGGAATTTGGTTTTACTTCTGAACTAACTAATGCATGATAACTTCAAAATTTTGGTGGTTAAGTCATAAGATCATAAGAGACAAATCAAGGTTTGAGGTAGTTTTGAAATAACCTTGTGCATCTTTGCCTTAACCTTGCTTGATTTTTAATTGGTGAACAATGAGGGATCATCTCTTTCTATGCTAAAATGTTAAATCCAACTTTCCTATAGCATAGAAGATGTCCTCTGTTTCTATGACAATAATGCCCCTGCTTTGAATCATATGTGAATTCCTTCGAGTATGTGTTGTCCACTAATCCTTTGCAGGAGAGAAGCAATGAATGGAGAAAAAGGGTCTAAGTAGAATGCAATGATTCATAGAAGAAAGACCATTCGTCATCATCAATATCGTGACGCAAGGAATCGTCACGCCTCGAGATTACGGCTGCAACACCTTTAAAGGTAAATGGTTAGTGTTCTAAAAGTTCACCTGAGCATGAAATTGACATGGTAGATTTTGTTCTTAATCTCAATTAGAACTAAAATCTACATGTTTTAACTTTTTTGTTCAAATTCCAAGAATGGACTTAGAAATGTCCTAGACTTAGCCTTGACCCCCCCCTTGTGAAAGGTCGGCCCATTTGGCCTCTAAAGGGGATCGACCGACCGTGTTTTTGGCCCAATCGGCCCGAAACTTCACGAGCTGACTCACCTAACTCGACCAAGTTCAGAACCTGGCTCGGTCGGATGTTAGCTTTCAAAAAGGGATCGGCCGATCGTGATTCGAACTCGTTCAAATGTCCCATTGCACAGGAACGTTGGGCCAACGTTCTCCATCGGTTTTCATCATGATCCAAGCGAAAACGAAGGCCCTGAACGTTGTTTCTCTTCTTCTTAACCTCTCCCTCTCCTTCCTCCTCCTCTTACCTTGTTCTTATTCACCACCAGTAGAAATTCCATCTCCTCTTGTTTCCCTTCTCACCTTCCTTGACCTCACCATGGTTCCAAGAAGAATATCAAAAGAGCGATATGGAAAAGTTCTGCGTGTTGTTGCTAAAGAGAGCATGACAAAATCTTGTCATCCCTTATGCTAAGACCATAGATCTTTCTCTCTCCACATTCTCCTTTGGCGCTTAGGCTTGTTAGTATATCACTCTTGAATCAATGAACAAGTGCCTAAGCTATCAATGACAAATAAAACTCTTGGTTCTGCTGGTATCTTACCCAGCAGAACCCCTGCATTTGATCTACTTCTGTCACTGTTTACAACATGCTCCGAAACAAGTATGGGGGAGGTCGATCGACACTCCAACATGTCAAAACACCAGAATGACCACTGAATCATGTTGTACACGTCCATAACATGTTCCACAAAAAAGTTGGACCGAAATGACCACTTTTGTGGATCGGCCAATCCACTTTGGAGGCCAAAATTCAGAAAAGACAGAGCAAAGCAATATTCAGAGGTAAGGGATCTAAATGCAGAGTTCGAAGTGGCCAAACGGCCCCAGGGGGGGGTCGGTGACCGTGCCTATAGGCCCGAGCCCACCAGCCAGCATCCACTCAACTTCAAACATGTACTCTGACTGGTTTGCCACATCTCTCCCCTTTTCCTATATGATTTTCATTTGTTTACTCATTTTTCCCTTTCAAAAATAAAAATAAAATGAAATAACAATAATTTCTTCATGAAAGTAATCACTTAGTTAATTTCCATTCTAAAAAATTATAAATAAATAAATAAATAATAATAATCATAAAATAAAATAAAATTTTATTTCTTCTTAAAATGAATTGCTTAGTTTATTTCCCTTTTAATATTGAATAAAAACAAGAAGATCACATTTGAAACTAAAATCTGAAAAGTGACATGATCTATGACGTTCTGAGGGTAAAAGCGTCATAAAGACGAATTCTTGCTTTTGCTTATGCTAGTGGGAAAATATCTTGATAGGAAACCATATTGACTAAGTTGTTGATTAATGTGATATAGTCTCAGCTCATGATTCATACCCTATCTATTTAAGGTTGTTGGAGATTAGCTTATGAAAACGTCATAAAACCATAATGTCACTACTCCTCTATTGTGAGAAAATTCCTACCACAGCCATATATGCTCTTTCATGATATAAGCTTTCTACATAAGCTGCTTGCTTTGTGTTGAGTTTGGTCAAGTTTTGTGACCCTTGTTGAGAGACTTATCATGCTCCCAAGATCAAGATCACGTACACGCCATATATATATGCTGCTTCTACACTGGAAGTACGCAGAAACATGCCTTACATTTTCCACATAGATTCGTGCTTCATGTTCTAGTAGAAAAATCTCTCTCTAGTATAATAATAGTAAATGAGACATAGACTATGCAAAATTATGAAAAAATATATATAAAAAAATGATGAGCACATCAAAGCTCATAAAAAATGATGATGAGCATATCAAAGCTCATAGAAAAATAAAGATAGCTATGTCTCAAAATATAAGTTAGGAAAGAGAGATCTGCGAACACATGGTGGGTAAGTACCCATGTAGTTCAGTTTTGTGATGAGTGATTGCCCAACACTTGAGCGGTTCAGTTTGAGTGGCTTGATTCTAATCTTTTGCGAAAGCAAATATGTGCCTATCTATCGGCTTGTGGTGTGCAGGTGCTATGCCTAGTGACAATGGTCAATGGCGTGGAGAAGGTCGAGTAGAGGCTTGCCGTGCCGATGGACTCGGAGTGGTGAAGGGCAGAAGCGGGGCTCGGATTGAGGGACCATGGGCGCCGGTGGACTAGCTATGGTGGCTAGTACTTTGCACCGGCAAGTGCGAGAAGACATGGAGGTAGACCGAGTCGACCGAGTCAAGACGGTGGACGCGCGAGTCGAGTGGAGGCTCAGGGGACTCGGAGTCCGACCGGGCGAAGACAAGGTGGCTAGTGTCGAGTGGTTTGGTCGTTTGGGCCTCAAAACCATCCGCGTCGGTTTCCGAGTTTGGGCCGCAAAACTTGAGGTTCGGTAGTTGAGCCCAAAGCTATCGGTGGCAGGTTTCCTGGGTTTGGGCCCCAAAACCTAGGCAGAGCTTCCGAGGAAGCGAGGATGGCACATGGCGGAATCCTGGAGGTTGCGTCGAGGTGACGACAACTCCTGGCAGGAAGCGGGGCTGTCCATTCAAAATACAGGAGATATTTTTCGGAGCTTGGACTGCAATGCTTAGGCTAGGTAGTTCACTCAATGTATCTAGGGGGGTCTTTGGGAAATAGCCAAAGCCCGATAAGTAGGGGTGAAGGGGTATCCCTCATCCCATCTCTTGAACCCTAATCATTCGCCCCAACTCTCTCTCTCTACCCTCTCTCTAGTTCATGAGATCCCTAGGTTGATTTCACCAACCTCTGTAAGAACTTGAGTTTGCTGCGAGGAATCGGAGGCCGTAACCTCCGTAAGCCATGGCGGCGTTGTTTACTTGATCGTGTCTCGCGTTTTTGCTTGTGTTCTTCGTTTTTGCTTTTGCTCTCTCTTTTTCCCGAGATGAAATCTCTTTGTAGGGAGTACCTCTTGCAAATCCGTTTGAACCAAGTTCTTGGTACTCGTGAGGAGCAACTTTGCACCCAAGGAATTTTCCTAAAACCTCACGAGCACACAGATCGGGTGTTTTCTTTGCGGCATTCTTCGTTTTGCCTTTTCTGCCCCAAATCCGAGTGTTCCCGTTTATCCTCTCCAAATTGAGCGATGATTTCTTCGGGATAGCTCCCCAACTGCACAAGGATCATGCCTACAAAATTTGGTTGCAGTTGGAGTTCATTTGGTTGAGTTTTGGGAAGATTTGAAGAAGAGAAAACGATTTTCGGGATCACTGTGCAGATTTCGGGAGCGTAGGACGCTCCAGAGTTTTGCGTCAGATGGTCCGTCGGAGGCGCCAAACGCTACGTAGTGTTGACGACAGCGTCCGTTGTGATCGTCCATCGCTGGGGCTGTTTCGGGCTGTTTTTTTGAGCATCGGACGCTCCTGTCTGACCAGCGTCCGCTACCCGTCGGACTCAGTCCGTCGGCCTCTGCAGCGTCCGTCGCCAGCGTCCGTCGCCCTTCGAGCAAGGTTTTCAGGATTTTCTTCGTTGCTGTTTTGGCCGTTTCTCCCTCGTCCGGACTCCGAATTGAGTTCCGTTTGTTGCGTTGGTTTCGTAATCACGTAGGGAACTTGATGAAACACTTGTGAGACCAGTTCTCATAAGTATTTTTGGGTGAGATCTCTTCTCTTCTCTCTAGGGTTTGAGAGCCACACTATCGGTGTCTCGGTTTGAGTTTTTGGTTTCCGGAAGATCCGCTGTACCTCTTGGTAATCACCATAGGTATCCACCCTCTCTAGGGCTGTGATCTTTCTGGTGGAGTAAGCTTGCTTGTTGGGTTTGTTTTTGGGAAGAGTGACCCGAATATTTCGAGAGAAATTTGAGGCTCCCATTCACCCCCCTTTGGTCGCCGTTTCCGGTCCTTCAAGATCTTATAAAGGAGTTTTGATCATTCACCATGTTTCCACACACTTGCACATATTGATCTAAGAGTATGACATTTCTATCCTTGGATCCGGAATTTGACTTTACAATACATGTAAGGTAAGTATGCTACATTGTTTATCCCTACCTAAGCTCCACATAAGCCTTTTAGAAGTAGGAAGATAAAAAGAAGGAACCTTCATGCCTTGGTAAGGAATCATACACCTTGAGTGATCTAGAGTGCTATATGAGGAGTAAGTTGACTTATGAGGTTTCTTTTGAAAAATTATCAAAAACTCCAAGTACTAAAATATGATTTGGGAAGATGACTTTGCCTTGAGAATTGTTCCATTTCTCAACTTCTCAAAGATATATGTTAGCCAGTACCACATATCCCATTGGTATGACCAAATGTCTTGAGTGAATCTTTATGCTTGCTTTATACTTTGAATAGCATAGTCTTGTTAACTTTTAACCTTTACTCGAGGACGAGCAAAGAGGTAAGTATGGGGGGATCTTGTTGACAGTAATTATGAGCTATTTTATCACCATCAAAATATCATCAACATCCTCATATTCGAAGGAATACAAGCATAACCTGAACATATTTTACCCAATAACTAGTTCCACATGTCCCTTGATTATTTGATTCAGGTAATGACAAATGGGGACATTTGGGAGCTAGTGGGCCCACTTAGGGGGTCGGTCGACCTCCCTGTGAGGCTACTAAGCCTCCCAAGCCTCCATGATCCAAGCACACCCTCTAGAGTGAAGATCCACCCTTGGATCTCCTCTGTGCTTCTTCTCAATGGCTCTAGATCAAAGCACGAGGATACATGGGCCCACAAACTATCTCGGAAAAATACAAAACTATTGCTAAGGTGTCTATGACATGTGGTCCATGCTCCACGCGAAAGATGGAGGCCAACGGCCCCAACTCACGTTTGGCCGACCGCCTAGGTGGGGCCAGAGACCACCCACAGGCCTCCTAACTAGTGGGGTCAACTTCTAGAAGAAATGGGCAGGGCCCACCTGTCAAGGGGGTCGAACGATCTAGGTCAGGTGCCCAAAAGGTGCACCGACCTCCCCACCGACTCCCTGCATGCCTCCATGCACCCACTTGATCTCCCCCGTTGAACTAAGTCGGTTCTAATAACCGTTTGATCCTACGGTGGATGATGGAAGTGACGCGGATCGCTGACGTGGCACTAGGCTCTCCCTCTAGCTATAAATAGACCCCTAGGCCCTCACTCTCACTCATGCCTCATTGGAGAAACTACTCCTTAGTACCTTAGCGAAGCTCTGTAGTAGTGTTATGCTAGTTGGAGGAGAGTGAGGAGAGCCTGGAGGAGAGCCAGGCCTGTCTGGCGTCTTCTCCGAGTTGTTCCTCAGCGGATGTGAGTCTCTTGTAAGTTTAGCACTTGTAAGTGACTTCTTCTGAGTTCTTTATAGTATTCAGTACTCTAAATCTGGTTTAGCTGTTATACAACTTTTCATGCTTGATCATCGCGTTACATTAAGTAGAGTTCTTTAATCTTATGCAAGGGTTAAAGTAGTAAGAATAGTGTAGACGCGGTGTCTAGACTAGATCTTGCCTTTGTGAACCGCTTATCACGCGGATTGTTTGTGGATGCTAGTAGAAAGTGATAGCTCTATCTAGTCTTTGTATTGCACCATGCGTGTCAGATAAGTTCTTAAAAGGTAAGGCTTCAATACAACGTGACATCGCGGTCCGGTTAGAGTTTTGCCCTCTTTCTGATCTATCCCGTTGCCTCCTGCAAGAGAAGGACCGATAAGGCCAGTATAACCAGCTATCCCTTGTTAGACATCTGTGCTATATTGAACCTCTCAATCCAGTTATCATAATCTCCCTTGATCCATCATAGGACATATCTTTAATCCTAGTTAGATCACTATCGTTCCTGAGGAAAATACGATACCTGGAATACTCCCAGTGAAGTGCTACAACGGTATAATCTGTGCACTTGTGGTTTTATCCAATAGTCATAAGAAATACCAACACCTTCTTGAGGCGGTACACCTCCTTGGTCGCTTCCGAGTAACCTTCGTGGGTTTCTCGGAGGAGGTGGTATTCTTCTGCTCTGGAGGGAGAAGCAACAGAGTCATCGCTGCTGGAGTCGAAGTTAGACGAGGATGATGGGCATTAGAAGAACCACCTTCCGCGGGCTTGGAAGGGAAGAGAGGCATGTCGATCCTGAGATCAATAGGACGGTTGCTCCCGTTGATGACCACCCTGAACCAAGGCCAGTAGGAAGAAAAAATAATGGTCGATAGATCCGGGATTATCGACTCACTGCATCGTAGAAGACGCTTGGACAAAGGAGGGTCCTCGATCAAGATCTTGCTCGTCAGACACTTGCCTTGGTTATCATCTCCAGCCATTAGGGTTTTCTTGGTGGTTTTCTTGGAAGCGCCGGAAGAGGCTACAGTGCAAAGATTGGGGAGGATAGTGCAAGATGGTGATGAGGGTGTGATAAACTCGGGGGACGGCTTGCAGTTTATAAAGATTCCCTCTGGGATGCAAAGAGACGCCCCGAAGGTGCACTTTAGCAGAATAGGGGAAGTTGAAGAGCCGACTTTTTAAATTCCAAACAGTGAAAGATATTTTGGGAAGGCGAATCGACTGTTGGTGCAACCCTTGGAGTTTCTAGAGAATTTTGGAATAAAATAATTTTATCCCAAAATTGGGGGCATGTGTTGACACCATATTTTGGTGCGTCTGGATACCCACATGTGGGCCATCGTGGCAGACGTCGAAGAGCGTCATTTTGGGTGGACTCGAAGGATCGGCTGAGGTAACTAATCGAGGAGATCACGACAAGGGGATTTTTTGGCCGATTGCAGAAATACATACAAGTCGGGCTTCGCTGAAAGGAAAGGTTGAGGCCCAAGTTATCTCTTATTTCCTTATATTTAGAATGGTCGTTTAGGGTATATGCTATGATCTATAAATAGCATAAGTCAAGGTATTGTAAAGGACATCCAATCAAATCAAACACAAACCCTTCGGCCTCCGACTTAAACCCTTAGGAGTAGGAGTAGAGTAGATCTCAGTGAAATCTTCAACGAACAGGGCTGAATCGACTAGATCGACCTCCAGTTTGCTTGTAAGTTTAGCCACGGTTCATGTCATGTTTGTATGGCTGTATTGTGTAATTCGTGCAAGCTCGATTTGAGCTAGTTATTGGTTTGAATCTGTGTTCATGGGGCTGCATTGCTTCAATCTCACATGAGTCATTGCTTCAAGCTATTTATCAGCTCTATTATATTGGCAATTTAATAGATTCATCAAGTTATCGATATTGTTTGTTATGCATTGTTTATCTATTGCAACAATATATTTTCCAATCTCAATCAACAGATCGGTCCAAGCCTCAATTCCATCTAGATCTATGTTTCATGCGCATTCGCTCTTATATTCGTGGGAACAATAGATCTAAGATCCTATCGGCTGATATGTTGATCGTGATTGTTACGTGTTCTAGATTCGAGACATCTGTTTGGTTATTAGATTGATCGGAGAATAGACAAATTTGGTTCGATATGCTTAGTACGACTGTATCTACTGAACTCCACTGCTAAGTATGTTGGGTCACGTTTGTTTAGTTTTAGATCTGTCTGTAATTGGGCAAATGAATCTTGTTCACGCTCCATGGACCCCATATCGGCTGAATAGCCAGTCTGGTTGAGCTTTCTTCATACGGTATATGTGCTTTCATTGCATCGAACATGATTAGATTCATTAAATATATTAGACGTGGTTTAACTTGTTTACTATTATGGTTGCATGGAAACACCACAATGCTAGTAAATGGGTTAAGTTATCGGGTTAACTGTCATCATGGCTGCATGGGAACACACCTTTGTTGATGGTTAATCTTTATCCGATGTATTTAATAAATCTAGTAGGTTGGACTAATGAATGTTGCATGTATCGCATCCTTGCCAAACACTCTGATGAGATCGGCTAATCGTATGCTTTATTGAAGATATACCATGGATAGTTGTTCGAATCTTATTACTGTGCTTTAAACTGTTAGGGATTGGCTCTCTAGTCAATTTCCTTTGACCATTGGCTATCTGAAAGCTGCACATTCATGGAACTTTCTAGCAACAACCGACATGTTCCATAATTTGACAATTTATCTCCTTGTCAATTGTAGGTAAAATTGACTGGCACGACTTGAGATCGAATCAACCAAAGTAGCCTTGCCAATCAGAGGTTCAGGAGATCAGGACCCTGCTTCCACATGGTCTCTGCAGGGCCTTGCGCGGACGTCAGGACCCATTTTTGGCGTGAACAGTCCTTGAGCATGTACAACTTGGTACTCTTTACCATTGCGGTTCCCTCATAAGTATCTTCAAGTCTCTTCCACACTTTACTTTCTTTCTCAAGATCCTTGATTTGTTGAAACACCTTTGAATCAATGCCATTATATATATATGACATTGAGTGTCATAGTGTTGCATTGCTTGTTTTCTTGCTCTCTAGGTGTGAGGCTCTTGTCATCCCACACCTTCTCACCAATTGAGCCTAGATGCATCTTCATCTTTCACTTCCAATAATCAAATGAAGTGCCATCAAACATTGGTGGTTTGCTCCCACATGGTTGAATGATATTTGAGCCATCACTAACACCAAAGGTTGTTAAGACTTGATAATATGGTGACCACAACTCCAATACTACTTGAAAGGTCCTTGATGGCTAGAGGGAGGTGATTATCCTAATTAAAATTTCTACAAATACACTAGAGCAAGTGTTAGATAACAACTAAGTGAAGCTTTTTGCTCTAGCACTACAAGGGGTTGCAAGCCACCTATCCAAGCAATTCTAGTAATATGAGTATCTATCAAATAATAGCAAAAACACTAAGATACTCAAGTCAAGCTAGGAAGATTAACTAAACAAGTAAACTAGCTAACAAGAGAACTAACTACACAAGATATGTATATGAAAGTAAATACAAGATAGGTAGGAGTGATTATACCGAAGCCTTATGATGAGGATATGAATATGATGAACCAATCACAATGTGAATACCAAATGAGAGGGAGACAATGTTGACACAAGATTTTCTCCCGAGGTTCACTTGGTTGCCACCAAGCTAGTCTCCATTGTATCGACCACTCACTTGGTGATTCGGTGGCTAATAGGCAATCACAAGCCTTGCCCACAACATGGACGCCACAAGAATCAAGCACAAGAGAGGGTAACCCAATGACACAATCAATTTACTAGAGTTACCCTTTGGTGCTCCGTCGAGGTGGGTACAAGCTGATGAGGACACCGCCACGTTGGAGTCGAGGATGAGTCCAATTCAAGAAGGGGAGGAGATCAAGAACGAGGGGCCCTGAATCACTGTAAAAGGACTAATCGACACAGTTACAATGAACGATTCAGTTTCTCGATGAAAAACTAAACTCTAAAACAAAACCCAATCTGTTTGGGACGGCTTTAGGGGGATCTAAGGAGGAGGGAGGACGACCACAAGGGTCCTTAGGTAGTCCTACAACCCTAGGATGAGTCCCTAATGGACCCAAGTTGATATATGGGTCATGAGCTCAAAATTGGGTGACGTAGCACCGGAATAGATTCTGGATGCTGACTTATTTTGACGTTTACCGATGACTCAGAAGACATTTAGACCTCAAACCAACACCATTGGTTTCCTTATGAAATTATCTTTCCATCCATGGGTGAATCATCGTAAACGGAGTTCGGATGCGTCCTGGGTGTCCGTTTTACTCCTTGCTGGTCATGGACTCCGTAACAAACTCGAAGTCGACGTGGCAGCTAAGTTGGAGATGAGTTGCAACTTGAGAAAGGTGAGGGCGTAGGCGTGGCCAGCGTAGCGATGTCCTCATCACAAGCCCTCTCACAATCGCTGGAATCGACCACGAACAAGTAAGCAGCTTATGTAGAAAGCTTATATCATGAAAGAGCATGTATGGCTTTGGTAGGAATTTTCTCACTATAGAGTAGTGACATTGTGGTTTTATGACATTTTAAAAAATTAATCTCCAAGTACTTTAAATAGAAAGGGTATGAATCATGAGCCAAGAACTATATCACATTAATCAACAACTTAGTCAATATGATTTTCCTATCAAGATATTTTTCCCACTAGCATAAGCATATGCAAGAAATCAACTTATGATGCTTCATCCTTTCAGAATGTCATAAATCATATCAATTTTCAAAATTTTATTTTCAGCTGCACGTCTTCTTATTTTATTCAATATGAA
Organism: Microstegium vimineum; assembly: GCA_022036555.1. NCBI lineage: Eukaryota > Viridiplantae > Streptophyta > Magnoliopsida > Poales > Poaceae > Microstegium > Microstegium vimineum. The sequence continues at coordinate 15,352,556 of CM039129.1, read as the reverse complement.
AAGGGAAATAAACTAAAGAAATGCATTAAAAGAAGAAAAGGGAGAAGATTGGCAAACTAGTCACGAAGCAGGTTGAGAACGTGTGGATGCTGATTGGTGGGACCAGAGATCCATAGTGGGGTCGGCCGGCCCCACTTTGGTGCCTCTAGTCATTCTGGTGCCCACACTTGTGAAGGTTGGGGGTCGGTTGACCCTCCCACACTTCGTTGAAGGTGTACCTGTCTTTTTATTCATAGAGAATAAACGTGAAAACACAAAGGACTCTACCGGTGGGACACACCAGCGAGTCAAAATTTATTTGAATGGAGCAAGACATGGAGTGATGCTAGAAAGGTAAACATGACTAAGCAAAAGAGACACAAGGCATAAGAATAAGGGGCTAGATAAGTTTTAAGTTAGATCATGGAAAGGTTTGAATTCAATCAGTCTATTTCCTCATCTATTTTATCAGGTTCAAGGAATACTTTTAATCGTTGGCCATTTACCTTAAAGATCTTACCTTCATCATCTTGAAGTGTTATAGCTCCATGAGGCGAAGTGTCGATGACTTGAAATGGCCCTTCCCATTTGCTTCGAAGTTTTCCATGTCCAAATAACCTTACTCTTGAGTTGAACACGAGTACCTTGTCTCCTGGCTGGAACTCCTTTTTCTTTATCCTTTTGTCATGCCATCTCTTTGTTCTTTCCTTGTAGATTTTGGCATTGTGGTATGCTTTCTCCCTCCATTCTTCTAATTCTGAAATTTGCATTTTTCTATGCCTTCCTGCAGCTTGTAGATCCATATTCCAATTCTTTATGGCCCAATGTGCTCGAAACTCCAACTCGACCGGGAGGTGACAAGTCTTCCCATATACTATTTGGTATGGTGACATGCCAATGGGTGTCTTGAATGCTGTCCTGTATTCCCATAGTGCATCAGGTAACTTGTCCCTCCATCTTTTCCCCATCTCATCTACTGTCTTCTGCAGTATGTTCTTGATTTATTTATTGGATGTTTCTGCTTGTCCACTTGTTTGGGGATGGTATGGAGTTGCAACATTGTGTCGGATGCCTTGCTCTTCTAGGAAACGTCAGAAGCTCCGTTCAATGAAGTGGGAGCCCCTGTCACTTATCACTAGCCTTGGGGTTCCAAACCTTGGAAAGATGGTTTCTTCAAACATCTTTCTTGAGCTTTTTGCATCTTTCCTTGTAGTTGATCTTTCCTTGTAGATTTTGGCATTGTGGTATGCTTTCTCCCTCCATTCTTCTAATTCTGAAATTTGCATTTTTCTATGCCTTCCTGTAGCTTGTAGATCCATATTCCAATTCTTTATGGCCCAATGTGCTCGAAACTCCAACTCGACCGGGAGGTGACAAGTCTTCCCATATACTATTTGGTATGGTGACATGCCAATGGGTGTCTTGAATGCTGTCCTATATTCCCATAGTGCATCAGGTAACTTGTCCCTCCATCTTTTCCCCATCTCATCTACTGTCTTCTGCAGTATGTTCTTGATTTATTTGTTGGATGTTTCTGCTTGTCCACTTGTTTGGGGATGGTATGGAGTTGCAACATTGTGCCGGATGCCTTGCTCTTCTAGGAAACGTCAGAAGCTCCGTTCAATGAAGTGGGAGCCCCCGTCACTTATCACTAGCCTTGGGGTTCCAAACCTTGGAAAGATGGTTTCTTCAAACATCTTTCTTGAGCTTTTTGCATCTGCTGCTTTGCATGGCATTGCTTCAACCCACTTGGACACATAGTCCACAACCACTAGGATGTACTCACATCCACGGGACTTTGGAAAAGGTCCCATGAAGTCAATGCCCCATACATCAAAGAGTTCCACCTGAAGGTTGTTTGTTAGTGGCATTGCATCTCGAGCATTGATGTTCCCATGCTTCTGGCACCTCACACATCTCTTGATGAAGTTCTTTGTATCTTCATACATGGTTGGCCAGAAGAAACCACTTTGCCAAATCTTTGCATGGGTTCTGAATGCTCCATAGTGCCCTCCGTATGGTGCAGCATGACACCTCTCGATGATCTTGATTGATTCTACTTCAGGGACACATTTCCTTAACAGACCATCATTGCAGACTCTATACAGGTAAGGATCATCCTAGAGATGTACTCAACTATCTTGTATGAGCTTTTTCTTGTTTTCTCCTGGTGGTACTTGTCCTGCAACCATAAAGTTCAATACTCGTGTACCATGGGCTGGAGTCTGTGATCTTGAGGAGCATGTCGTCCCTTAGGAAGTCATTAATCGGCAGGTCCTGTGCATCTTGGAAATGCATTCTGGACAAGTGATCGGCTACCAAATTTTCTACTCCTTTTTATCTTTTATTTCCAAATCAAATTCTTGGAGTAGCAAGATCCATCATATTAAACGTGGTTTAGCATCTTTCTTAGTGAGCAAGTATTTTAAGGCAGCATGATCGGTATAAATAATAACCTTTGCTCCAACTAAGTAAGATCTAAATTTGTCAATAGCAAACAGAACAACAAGGAGCTCTTTTTCAGTTGTTGCATAATTAAGTTGATCTCCTGCCAAAGTTTTGCTAGCATATGAAATTGCATGATGATTTTTATCTTTTGTTTGGCCAAGAACGGCACTAACAGCATAATCACTTGCGTCACACATTATTTCAAAAGGGAGTGTCCAATCAGGGGGTTGGATGATTGGAGCAGAGACAAGTGCTTTCTTGAGAATATAAAAAGCATTTAAGCACTCATCATTAAAATCAAAGGGTGCCTCTTTAGCAAGTAGGTTTGTTAAAGGCCGAGCAATTTGAGAGAAATCTTTAATGAAGCGCCTATAAAAACCAACATGCCCAAGAAAACTTCTAACACCCTTGACATTCGTGGGAGGTGGAAGCTGCTCTATGACTTCTATCTTAGCTCTATCCACCTCGATCCCACGCTCAGACACTCTATGTCCTAGCACTATGCCTTCCTGAACCATGAAATGTCATTTTTCCCAGTTCAGGACTAAGTGCTTTTCCTCACATCTTTGTAAGACCTTGTCCAAAATTTTAAGACAATCATCAAAGGTTTTTCCATAGATAGAGAAATCATCCATGAAAACCTTCATGATTTGTTCAATCATGTCAGAGAATATGGACATCATGCACCTTTGGAAAGAAGTAGGAGCATTGCATAAGCTGAAAGACATACAGCGATATGCATATGTCCCATAAGGGCATGTGAAGGTGGTCTTACTTTGATCCTCGGGATGGATGGGAATTTGATGATAACCCGAATAACCATCAAGGAAACAAAAGAAAGAATGTTTTGCTAACCGTTCCAACATTTCATCAATGAAGGGTAACGGAAAGTGATATTTCTTTGTAGCCTTATTGAGTTTTCGGTAATCTATGCATATCCTCCAACCCGTGACAGTTCGTTGAGGGATTAATTCATTTTTCTCATTTTTCAGAACCGTCATTCCTCCCTTCTTAGGCACTACATGTACGGGGCTCACCCACTCACTATGAGGAACAGGGTAGATTATGCCCGCATGTAAGAGTTTCAAGACCTCTTTCTTCACAACCTCTCTCATCGCGTTGTTAAGCCTCCTTTGAGGCTCCCTAGATGGTATGCATTCATGATCGGTAGGGATGCGATGTGTGCAAAGAGCAGGGCTAATCCCTATCAGATCTTGAAGAGAGTAGCCTAAGACGGATTGATGTTTCTCTAAAATGGTGATGAGTTTAAGGGCCTCCACCGAAGAAAGTTTGTACTTATGATCACGGGGGATTCTCTATCACCATTGAGGAAAGCATACTTGAGGCCAGAAGGAATGGGTTTGAGCTCGATGGGAGGTTTAGGTGGTGGTTCAGATTCCTTCAAATCTATAGGTTCATCCAAGTTGTCTTCTTCTTGGATGAAATGTTGAGCATCATCTTCAAGATTTGGTTCGAAGGGATCTAGAAGAGAGGCTGCCATCACTTCCTCCATTGGCTGACACTCAGGATACGATTCTACTTTTGAATTGGTAGATAGAGTTAAGGGAACCAAAAGGTTCACTCCTTTCCTGAGGTTGACATCAAGGCTCCCCGACTGTTTACTTTCTTGTAAAAGCTTTTGAACGGGGTGGCCGATCAAAAGATCAAAATCTGAGATCTCAAATATATAGAAGTTCAAGAGAATCTGGATTTCGTTGATTGTGATTGGGACCATGCGTGCAATCCCATGACTCTTGATGACTTCTCCAGACGGAGTCTTGAAGAGTTTGTCACTTGGAGTCAAAGGTTCATTGCTCGTAAAGAGAGTATATGCTAGAGAATCAGACATAATGCTCACTCCGATGATGGGATTCTAAAGAGAATCTAATGCAACACTTTTCATGAAACAACGAATGGTTGTGGAGGGAGGAATAATCCGAATTACTTCGGATGAAGTTTTAGCCTCCTTAAGCCATTCATTGCTCATGATGGATGTGAGTTGTTGGATCGTTTCCTTTAGATGATTTGGAGAATCAAGGTTTAGTGTAGAAGATCGAGAAGATTTCTTTTGCACGGAGAAATTCGAGGTGTTTCTAAAATCAGAATCAAAGAAAAGATCATCCTTGATTTCAAAAGGGAAATCCAAAGGTTGAATTTCTTCTTCCTTTGGAGGATTTGGACTTTGGGGTATTTGTGGCTCAGGATTTATAGCTAAATTTTGGGATTGGAGTGGTGGTGATTCAGCTATCAAGACTTCTTCTTGTTTGGGGGGTGCTTCTTCTTCTTCCTCAGGGAGTTCGTCATGAATGCCAGTGTAAGGTGTGTTTTTAAGGATTTTGTCAAGAATAGACCTTGCTTCACTAGTGGATAAATGAAGGAAAGCTCCTCTAGAGGCTATATCAAGGAATTGAGCAGAATCCTTGCTAAGACTGAGATAAAAATGTTGTAAGAGCACAAGTTCGGGTATAGCAAGATCGGGGCCCGAAGAGACAAGATCTGTAAAACGGACCCATAATGCACCTAGAGACTCCTTATCTTTTTGCTTAAAAGTTAGGACCTCCGTTCGAAGATGAACGACTCTAGAGACAGGGAAGAAGGCTAAGAAGAATTTGGCTAGAAGGGTCTCCTAGTCTCCTTGTACACTCCCTACATGTCGAGCATACCAATGTTTAGCTACTCCCATCAAAGATAATGGAAATAGATTCCATTTCAAGGTATCTCGTGTCATGCCTTGAATATGATGACATGAGCACAATTGCTCAAACTCACATAAATGGGTGTAGGGGTTTTCATCTTCCTCCCCAGAAAAAGGTTCTTCCTGAACCATTGCTATGAAAGCAGGGCGAAGCTCATAGCGAACAACTAAAATAGCTTTGGATGATTTTGGTGGCTCCAAACTAGCACCCTTTGGAGCACCATATTGAAAGTGGGATGTTTGATCCATGATATGAATGATAAAAATGAAAGATAAACGGGTGACTCGATTCTATGTTAAGAACAACTACTTATCCCCGGCAACGTCGCCAGAAAGCTTGTTGACACAAATTATGGCACAAAGGATAAACTGCAAGTGCACGACTGTCAAGGTAGCTTTCACCCGAGAGTATTCCAGGGTATCGAATCCACGGGGAACGTGAAGTGTACTTAACAAAGAACTAAGTTCGTCCTATGATGTCACAAGGGGTTTATGATAGGTTGGGTAGAGAGGATCTTCTATGGTTATGAAACTAGCAAGGTAAGGTAAGATACAAAGGTTGTTCACTTCGGGCCACTAGGCCGCTTAGCAACAGAAAGGGATGAGAAGGGTGCTAAACTGCCTAGCACAAGAAGGCCTACGTTTTAAGAACTTGGCCGAACGCGGTGGGATCAAAGCCTAAATAGGTCTGTCACCCCTACTAGGTACCACAAACAAAATGTTGGACAAGCCGCAGACACAGGTAAGCGTATAGCCTAGACACCACGTCTACACTATATCTTACTACTCTAATCCGGATCCCGGTGAAATTGATTAGAGTACCGGATTAAGGGCGGTGAACCAATGAGCAACTAAAATAATTACTTTACCAGAACTAAAGATCAATTACCATAAAAGAATATCAAATGTAGACTTACAAAAGAGAAGACCGCATCCGCTGAGGTACAGCTCGGAGAAGACGCCAGACAGGCCCGGCTCTCCTCCAGACTCTCCTCATTCTCTCCCTATTTTCTATGCTACTAGTAGAACAGGGCTTCGCCTTGTAGAGAGAGTAGCTCCTCCTTGGTGTCTTGAATGAGAGGGAGTGAGGGGGTATTTATAGTGTAGAGGTGGAGTAGGGGCTACTCCAGTGCCACCTCATCAATCCGCGTGACGTTGTTTGGCCTCCCTTGGATCCAAACCATCATTGAACCAGCGGCTAGAATGCTTCAAGGGCATGCAACCGACTTGTGTAGGTCAGTTATGAAGTCCACCACGTGCTGGAGTCGAAAATCGGGCAAGAACCGGATCCTAAGGTGGTGAACCGAACCTGAACCGACGGACAGGGTGTTGTTTTCTCTAAACTGGAAAGAAATCTAGGGCTGACCAGCTGAACCGACCGGTCCAGGCGGTCCAACCGCGCCTGGACCGTGAAGACCGGGCAACCGCCTTCCTCCGCCTACTGTGTCGCGCCACGTGGCTCTAGGCCGGCCGGACGCGTCCGCCCGCGCTCCAGATCCTGAGCGCGCTCGCTCGCGCGTGGGAGCATGCGGCGCCACGTGCCGTGGCCTGACTGGCTGGCCCAGCCTCCTGTCCCCTGCTTGGTTGGCAGCACCTGCTGCGTAGGGGCCCACCTGGCCCGCCCGTCTGCCACCGCAGACAGCGCCTACGGCCGTGGGTGCCTTGGGTGTTGACCTGGGGTGCTGACGTCAGGATGACGTCAACATCCCTTTTTAATTTGCAAATATCTTTTTATCCCGAGCTCCAAACGTTGCAAATAATATATCCATTTTAATCGTCTCGACGAGCCCGTCTCAATGGTGTACTCAAATTCATCATTTGATATACTTTCATATGATGATATTCATTACCTGCACTTAAATAGTCAAGGGACATGTGGAACTAGTTATCGGGTATAATATGTTCATGTTAATCTTGTTTTCCTTTGAAAATGAGGATGTTGACGGTATTTTGATGGTGACAAAATGGCTCATATTTACCGTCAATAGTACCTGAGGTTCCCAATGATGGTTCTGTAGGTTGTAGGTTCCACAACATCCTCATCCTCCTTCTTGCACAACTTTAGCCGAGCTTCCATGGGTGTTGCACACGGATTGCAATTTTTCATTCCCACAGACTCTAGTATTTTCAGTGCATATGCACCTTGGCTTAGGGTGATTCCTTCAATGCCTAAGTGTTGACACCTCTTAAGTATCAATTCTAAGTGTCAACTAAGCAGAAGAAAGGATATATTTGCAACACACCACCTAGACATAGGGTTTTAATTGACAACATTCCACAACTTTTGGTGTTTATCTATTTCTACAGGGAAACAACTGCAAAATAGCAAAAGAGGCCCACAAGTAAGGATTACATAGACACATAACACTTCCAAACGAAAAAGAGCAATCTAGAAGACTCCAGAACCAACCCCCTGGAAGGAGGGGCCCACCTGTCAGCAGGGTAGGGCGGCCGCCCAAGGCCCAGAGCCAATTAGGCTCCACCTCGCGGATTAGGGTTCCACCGCCTTTGAGGATCAATCTAACCCCTCCATTAAGGTCTGTTTGATCCGACGGCTGACGTTCATTTGAGGGGGCTATATAAGGAGGACCCCTACTCCCTGGCTAAAGGCAATCCATTATTCATTTGTTCCAGAGAGGATTCGCCAGAGAGAATCCCTTATGGATCTATTCTCCAGGGCTTAGCATTCAAGAGAAACTATCTTTAGTTTCTATGTGAGATTAGAGTTTACTCTTCTAGATTGAGAGAGATAGAGTGGAGGTGTGGATTGGAGAATGCCCAGCCTATTGGTGTCTCCTCTTCAGTTTGTATCGACGGGATCAAGTCTCCTAACCCGAGGCTTGCTCCTATGATTTCTTCGGTATTTCGACTTCTAATTCTAGTAAGTTCTCTGTTTTATTATTCTTTGGTTTGTGAATTTACTTTAATCTCTTTGCGTAGAGAGTAGGGTAATCATCTCCAGCGTAAACGTGGTGTTTGGGCTAGGATACTCATAGATATCCCTTATCTAGCCGAATCTGTGGTAGTAGCTCGGAAAGTGACAATTCTATAGATACCTTTGGATTCTACAATCCCGTTAGAAGGATCGACAGTGTTTATAGGCCGCGTGCTAAGCATCCTCTGATGTGTTTCTTATCACGACGGTTCTCCCCAATAGAATAATAGCGCATATCTGGCATAGACTAGAACGAGAGTGCAGTCGCGGTCTTCTCTATATCCTCACATCAAAATCACCTTGTTTGTAGCCTAAAGGATAGTAGAAATAGATTTGGTTAGTCAGATGCACCCTTTCTCCCTGTGGAAAAATAAATAACGATACTCTAGATAATCTCCCGGCTGAAGTGCTCATCGATATCTGTACACTTGCGGATTATTTTCCAGTGATTCTTGTGTCTGCGTTAACAACTATCAACAAACATTTTTGGCGCTGTTGCCGGGGAGAAAGATGGTTTGCTGAGATAACCTTGAATCTTGCTATTATCTTGTACCTATACTTTTATCTTTTCTTATCTTTTTCAATTTCTTTATTCCTTACCTATCCTATCCTTATGGAAAATCTAAATTCCACACGTATCTATCAATTTTCTGCACCCACAGAGACCGACCTATTACCATGAGAGTCATCACTGTTGGCACCAATAATGATGCACTTTTACTTAACCAAAATGCTGCCAACAACCTCATGATCAAGGATAAACAAACACATCATGATCATACTTTATCAAATAACAAGTTCCACATGTCCATGAAGTGTTTGAATGCAGGAATGAAGAAATGGAGCAAAGGAGAGTCAGTGGGACCCACATAGGGGTCGACCAACCACCCTATGGGCCCACCATCTCTCCCCTCTTGGCCATGATCCAGGAGAAGAACCTTAGAGTGAATTCCAACCCTTGGATCACTCTTTGCTTTCTCCCAACGGCTCATATGCATAGCACATGGATCCATGGGCCGATACCAAGGAGATAAACGTGACAAATACCTCAGGACCAACATCTAACGCCAATGACAAGTGGGACCAGCACCTGGAAGACCGAGGTGGGCCAGAGCCCCCAAGTTGGGGTCGGCCAACCGCCATCTGGGCCCACCAGGCCCCCACTTGGTTCCTGACCAGTGGGACCACATCCAAAAGGCCACAGGGTGGCCCACAGGCCATAGGGGGGTCGGCCGACCGCCCCCTAGGTCGGTTCACCCCCTGCCAACTGCCATACCTACTCACACATGTTGGAAATCACAACCATCCATCCAAAGGCGGTTCAAGGTCGGTTGGATCCAAGGGTGGAGGATTGAAGCCCCCTGGATCACTGACGTGGCGCTGGAGTAGCCCCTACTCCACCTCCCACTATAAATAGAGGCTCATACCTCCCTCTATACACATGGTGAAGAAGTCTACAAGCTCTATTCCTTAGATTTTTCTAGTAGTTAGTCTAGAGTGGGAGTTAGAGTTGAGTCGAGCTGTGCTCGGTGATGAGGAGTGGCCCGATCTTCCGTGAGGTAACTGATAAATTCGATTCGTGGAGAACTCGACGTTGGCGATCTGACTTCAAATTAGACACGATTCGAACCCTGCAACCGTTAGACCACTGCTCCGTTGGTTATCAACCAAGCACAACTTGATTGACCTCACAGATAAGGCTTTTCCTGCAAGCGAATCGAAGAACACAAGCAAGAAGGTATAAACACGCAATCTGAAATGGAAAATATGAATGATGCGAATATCAATAGAGGGTTCAAGAACTTAGTTCCAAAGGACTAATCGACACAGTGGAAGAGATCAAGAACGAGGGGCCCTGGATCACTGTAAAAGGACTATTCGACACAGTTACAATGAACGATTCAGTTTCTCGATGGAAAACTAAACTCTAAAATAAAACCAAATCTGTTTGTGACGGCTCTAGGGGGATATAAGGAGGAGGGAGGACGACCACAAGGGTCATGGGGTCGTCCTACAACCCTAGGATGAGTCCCTAATGGACTCAAGTTGATACATGGGCCATGGGCCCAAAATTGGGTGACGCAGCACCAGAACAAATTCTAGACGCTGATTTGTTTCGACGTTTCCCGATGACTCAGAAGACATTAAGACCTCAAACCAACACCATTGGTTTCCTTATGAAATTATCTTTCAATCCGTGGGGGAATGATCGAAAACGGAGTCCGGATGCGTCCTGGGCGTCCGTTTTACTCCTTGCTGGTCCTGGACTCTGAAACAGACTCGAAGTCGACGTGGCAGCTGAGTTGGAGATGAGTTGCAACTTGGGAAAGGCGATGGTGTAGGCGTGTCCAGCATAGAGATGTCCTCATCACTCGGGATTTTAGGAGTTGTCTTCTGGAAAGTCTGGTATAGCTCTTGTATCTTTCCTTCTTTGTGAGACTTTATCTTATTCAATATATACCTTTCCCTCTACTTTACTTAGTATTTACTTTGAGCATTACTATACTCGATATAGTCCTGTTATAGGCTTTTGCTCTTTAATAGCCTTTACATACATAGTCTATGATCCTTGTGTCCTTTCTCGTATGCGATCATTGCCTGTCATAGGGTGCTTTGATTATAGATCGTAGTCAAAGTAGTAACTGGTGTGTAAGCGTGGTGTTTATACATCATCTTATCCTTGGTTACCGCTTGTTGCATGGATTGTTTGTGGTAGCTAGCCAGAGGTGACAGCCTTGTCTAGTCTTTGTATTCCACCACGTGTTCTTAGTCAAGTTCTTAAAAGGTAAGGCCCCCTGTAAGAAGAGGGCGCAGTCCGGTAGGAGTTTTGTCCTCCTACTGGTCTATCCCCTCGCCTAGCATACTTGTATTGAGGAGACAAACTATAATGTTTAGACTAGTTAATTGACTAAGTATATTTAAGTAGAGTGAAGTACATAGTAGTCCCTTTACTCTCTCGTTGTGCTCCCACCTCGCTATTCTATCTAGTCCGTTCTAAGTACCATTTACCTTGGCTTATTCATTCATCAACCCTTCCTATCACATATATCGTTTACAACCCTATACTAGTTGGTACTACATTGAGGTGCTCTCTAGGATCTATCTAATTATCATTTCTAGCCCAGCTTTTCCCTGGGAAAATATAAATTACGATACCTTGGAATACTCCTAGGTGAAGTACTACAACGGTATAATTTGTGCGCTTGTGGATTTATCCAATAGTCATAAGAAATACCAACAAACATTTCTAGCGCCGTTGCCAGGGAAAGCTTAGCAAAGAAATTTTAATTAGATTGAACCCAAAGATTCTCGTTAACTTAGCTATCAATTAGTCATAGGGGCTTACCCCTGTCTGTGTCTTTTTTTTTCTTGTGAAGCCAGATAGTTTATGAGTGGTTTCCAACTGCCGGGAAACTACCTAGAAGATCTCGAGCAGCTGTTGAGGAGAACTAGACATCGTCAAGTTCCTCCTCAGAGGTTCATCTCGACCCTGAATCTGTTCGAGGAAGGAGGCTCTATACCACCACTCAAGGAAGCTATGGCTCAGAAGGCGATCTCTGACTTCTCGGCTCCGTCCGCTACCCACGTAGCTCAGGGTCCGGAGGTCAACTTCGGGGATGCCACCTTCGAGCTGAAGCCCGCCTAGATCCACATGGTGCAGGACAATCCATTTTTCGGGAAGCCCCATGAGGATGCCAATGCTCATCTTCAGCACTTCATGGAGTTATGTGGCACCTAAACTATCAAGGGAGTGGCGTCTAACGCCATTCGCCTTCGTTTTTTCCCATTCTCGTTATTGGGAAAGGCGAAGCAATGGTTCTACGCCCACAAAGAAGAAGCCACTACATGGGAGAGGTGTGCTAACACATTCCTCAAGAAGTTCTTCCCGACAGGAAAAACCAATGCTCTTCGTGGAAAGATCTCAAGCTTCCAAGAATAGTCTGACGAGACGATTCCCGAAGCATGGGAGCATCTCCAAGAGTACATTCGTGCCTATCCTCATCATGGGATAGACGGTTGGCTCTTGATTAAAGGATTTTACCACGGGCTGTCTAGCATGGCCCGTAGTCACCTTGATGTTGCCGCTGGAGGGGCATTCCTCCAACACACAGTGAGGAATGCCAAGGAACTCATCGAGAAAATGGTAATCAACCAAGGATGGGGTGAGGAACATCTCCAGCCAAAGAGGAGAGGTATGCACACTGTTAATGAGGTGGACATGCTCTCTGCCAAGATGGACCTCCTAATGAAAAAGATAGAAGAAAGTTCCAAGAAGGAAAAACAGGCCATCTACCCCATCGCCTCCGCACAAGCTATTGAAGGCGATCCATGGTGCGAGGTGTGCGGATGAAATGATCACTCGGGCAACAATTGCCCCGAGACATTGAAGGAGGACGTGAACTTCATCAGCAGCAGCAACAACAACAACGGGTAGCGACCCCAACAACAAGAAAGCTGGAATTCATGCCCCTTCTACCAAGGTAATGGAGGTAATAGCAATTACAATTCTTACAATAATCAGCCTTCATTGAAAGATCTTGTTCTTGGTCAATTGAAGATTAATGATGGTATAAATAAAAAGATGATTGCCACTGATAAAGTTCTTAAAACTCTTGGTGAAAAAATGGATAGCTTTCCAACTGCTATGAAAAATCAATTGAGTTTTAATAAAATGCTAGAAACACAACTAGCTCAATTAGCAGCAGCTATGCCATCTATGGAACAAGGTAAGATTCCTAGGAAACAAGAGGATTCAATTGAGCATGTGAATATGGTCACAACAAGGTTCGGTAAGCCTCCACTTCGTTCCTATTGGAGCTATCTTCTCGATCCTCCCTTCATCATGAAGAAGGAAGATCCAAGACACCCAACGATCAAATGCTCAATCGGACAACAAACATTTCACAACGCCTTCTGCGACCTTGGATCAGGCGTCAACATCATGTCCAAGGAAACTTATGATAACTTGTTAGGGGGACCTTTGCTCCCTACATGTGTTCGTTTGCAGATGGTGGATCAAACGATGAGGTTTCCCGAGGGACTCATGAGGGATATCTTAATGAACATCCAAGACGAATACATACCCACCGACTTCATCATCCTCGACATGGGAGCCAACGTGGAAATCCCCGTCATCTTGGGAAGGCCCTTCCTCAACACCACCAACGCGGTCATCTACATAGGATCGAGCCAGATCCATTTCCAGTTCCCAAGTCATAAGGTAAAATGTGCTTTCAATGGTTATAAACTTAACAAACAGGTTAAAGCACAACCACCAAGAAGAAGAGTTCGAGCTCCGCGCCAAAAGAAGTAGTACCTGGAGGCCAAGATCAATGAACTCAAGGAGGACGAACCCACCAATCCAAGATAGGTTTGGAAAGCAAAGGAGGTGCACACTCCGCGGTCTTCGTCTCCGGAGCCATCAAGTGCACCCGAGGAATGAACAACAAGGAGAGTCCTACTCCAAGGACTTAAAATCAAGGAGCCTTCGCTGAAAGGTAAGTCGGTAGTTATCTTTATTTTCCTTATTTCCCTTTTTGCATTTAGTTAAATTCTTTAATTTCTTTCATGCTTAAAATTTAGAAGACAAATAATAGATATTAGATTAAATAAAACTTGAGATTAGTGTAGCTTTAAAATGGGACAAATGGTAGTTCCATAGGGTGGTCGGCCGACCACCCCTATGTACCTTATCCTTGATTATTCAAACATAAGAGTACAAAGTAACCCCATAAAAGAAAAAGAAGAAAAAAATAGAAGCCTAGGGGAGGCCGACCACCCTAGGTGCCCCATGATCATCCCTCTTTCTTCCCCACCACCCTTTGTCCAAGCATCTCATGATTTGAGTATTGAGAAATTCAAAAATCATATTTTTCTTTAGGAGACATCCCTTTATCCTTTGTCATGCTTTAAGAAAGTACATCAATCACTTTTGGTTAAAGCATGACACATCCTTGTCTCCCACTACTGCTTGTTCAAAGTGGGGAATCATGACACCTATCACTTTCACCTTGTCATGCTTTGAAAAATAAAACACATCAATCACCTTTGATCAAAGCATGATATACCTTTGTCCCCCACTACTCTTTGTTTAAAGAGGAGAATCTTGAGCACTTTGGCTCTGCTTTTGATCACATCACATGACATCTTGTACCTTTCACCAAGCACTAGAAACATGAGTGGAATCCCCACTTTAGGGGGTCGGCTGACCACCTTTGGTCACCTCCTCCTCTCTATTTTGCTTTGTGTAAGGCATCTCCTAAAGCTTGTGATCATGGCACCCAAGGGCATGCCCAAGGGGGGTCGGCCGACCACCCCATGGTGCCCCTTGGTTCCATTCCCTTCCCCTATAAAACCCCATGCAAGGAGAGCTCAAACCCTCACACCTCAACCAGAATCTAGTTCTAGCTCAAGTCTCTCCTTGCCTTGCTCTCTCCTCTCTTCATTCAAGAGAAGTTCTTAGCTCTCAAGAGAAGTAGTGCTGCTCTCACTAGTCCACAAGAAGATCTTTTGTCTTCATCAAGCTTCTCTTAGCTCAAACTTCTCTCCACAAGGCAAACTAGGAAACCCACTTCGCACACAACCTTGTCCTAGTCTTGCCCTTGTGTCCCTCTGCCTCTCTAAAGATGAAGAACCCGCTGAGATCCGCACTCAAGAAAGCAAAGAAAATCCTAAGTGGGAGCTCATCTCGACGCTCCCACCAATCTGAGGATACTTCCCAAGGAAGAAGAAGGGGAGGTTCTGCCCGATACACTTGGGAGAACGTCCAAACCAAAGAACACCCTCAAGAGGAGGAAGAAGTGCCGACGGAGGTACCTCATATCAGGGCATTCATGGTGCCCCGATGAGGACCTATGATCATCAAAGTGGACTCTGGTTTGACCAACTAGAGTACCAAAGATATCTCTCTCTTCTGGATCGATCTTTCGAGCACACAAGGATATTGGATCCGAGTCTTCTCTCCAACGCGACCACCGAATTTGTTGACACAAAAAGTGACGTACTGTGTCTCACACATAGCAAGCCGGAAAGCGTGGCTTCAATCGGGTGCCCGGGTGTTTCGAGAACCGAAAACGTGCCAGTCAGTTTGACCTGAAACTAACAAGGGATGAAAATCATTAGATATAAACTGTAACATGCCGGATGAGACTAGACAGTTCCATATGTACGGCCCTGAAGCCACTTACAACGACATACAACTATAAAAGCTATCTGCCAATAGAGTACATAGATGATTCGGCTAAAACAAAGAGCACGTGACACTTTGATTGCCGAATATGCATGCATGGGAAAGTACCTATGAATGAATCAATTGTCCAAAAGTTAAAGCACTACCAAGCTCGGCAATCCAACCGAGTTGGGATCCATGATGAAGGAGCACGTAAGTAAAGCATGAATCAAACTAATCTAAAGCTCGCATCCGCCGCACGATACTTAACTTTATCAAAGCTAAAACATGATTAACATGCATGAACCCGCAACACGTAGCAATCCAGATCAAACCAATTCGGTTATTATAAACATAGATCTATTTGTAAAGACATCAATGAAAGCAATAATTGTTTAAGTTTAAACAGATCTATAAGAAATAAAAGAGCTGAACCGTATCAATCTAGATTGGGAAAAGGGTGTTACAAATATATAAAAGATCTAAAACATGCAACATGTGATAAATTAATGAATCTGTTAGATCTTGCCAAATCTAACAGAGCCGATAACTATCTTGCTTTTGCTAAGCATATAGAGCAAACACCTGCCGCATGGTATTTAATCATAAACAAAACATAAGCAAAGACTTCTTGATTGTTAAACAAAGATCCACCACACGATCATCGAAAACAAACAAGACTACTTGCATCAGTGCCTAAATCCACCGCATGATACTAGACATGATAACAAGGTTGTCGGGACTTACGGAGGTCGACGGATCGATGATTCCTCTCGAAGAACTCGACGACACGACAAGAGGACTCGAAGTTGGCACGGGGCTGGTTGTATTGATTTGGTTGTGAACGTTTTTACAATGGCCAAGGGTTTATATTTATACCCCGGTCATGACATGAGTCCTACAAGGACACGATTACAAAATATCAAAGAAAACATGACACCTTTAACTCTAGTTTCCTTCGGAGTCTTTTATTTCCTTAATTATTGCAATCTTTGTTGCCTGATCGGTTGTCATTTGCCGATTCTGCCGCCTCTTCGACGAAAAACCGCCTTTCTTCTAAATAGCCAACCGCACGACCATTTACCGAATCAGAACAAATTAACCGACCGCACGAACACTTGCCGAATGCTCCGAATGCTCCCTCGACAATTTTACTGCGTGCTGGCCCATCAGTCATCTTCTCAAACATGCCAAAATTTGGTGTTAACACATGCCCCCTCAATTTCGGGATAAAAGCAGTTTTGTTCCGAAATTGACCACCAGGCTTCCTCTTTATTCTAGGTCAACAATGTTCATCACTGCAGCGCCTCTCAAGAAATCCAAGACCCAGAACACCTCTCGAATCCACCTCGACCCTCCAATGGCGACTCAGGACGAAATTCCAGAGGTAAATCCCCTTTACTTCCATACATTCGGCAATTCCTAGCTGACTTTCTTGCTTCCTTTCCGATTCGTATTTCTTGTTTAACGCTCTCTACAGAGAATGAGCGTCTAAAAACCGCGGTGAACAGAATCGCTGACAAGTTGAACGCCCAAGGAGAAACCGCCGAGGCACGCCTTGATAATGCGGATGGCCGCATCGACCAAGTTGCCATTCACGGCGTGCACCACGTCGTGACTCTGGGGTTAGCGGCAATGACTACCGAACATGAAGAAGACTTCTCTGTCCAGCCGACCGGCTTTCATGGACAAGTGCCTCCAGAAGACGTCAAGGACATCGAGGATCTTCTGGAGAGCTATGAAGATCACGCCACCATCCTCAGCCAGGCCACAGACGCCTAGTCGGTCCTCAACAGGCTGTTTGATGAGTAGTTTCTATTTAGGAATCTCATGTAAAAAACCTCGTTCTGTGAAATACTTATGACTCCCATTGGTTCTTCTATTTTTGAAGTTTTTCTGAGAATATCCAATCTGGAGAATGCTTGCACGATGTGTTTAATTTTTTCTTTAAAGGTGACACATACCGTGTCGGCTATTCTCTACGCTCCTCAGAGTATTTTTCGGCTAAAGACAATGCCTCCACATCGGCTATTTGTGTATAACTCCTTAAGTCTGTTTATGCCCCAACATCCACACTGGGATAAAATTTCTTAAGAAATCTTTCATTAATAGCTCTAGCAAACTCCTCTCCCAGCAGAGTCTTTAGAATATACGCATTGCCAGGCGCATGCCTTTCTACCCAAAAAGGTCCTTCCCAATTTGGTGACCACTTGCCGAACGCTCTATCCTTCGTACCAATCGGCAATATAACTTTCCAAACTAGATCCCCCTCTGCGAATTGTTTTTCTTTGACCTTTTTGTTGTAATATCTGACAACACGTAATTTGTTCTTCTCAATATTCTCCAATGCCCTTAGACGAATTACATGCAAATCCTCTAATTCATCCATCATTAGACCTTTATAATCTTCTTTCTTCAAATCATTTTGCAACGTAACCCGTCTTGATCCTGATCACAATTCCCATGGCAGTACAACATGATGCCCGTAAACCAACTCATAGGGAGATGCTTGGATGCGGACGAGGAAGGAGAGGTGGTGGATCAGAAGGAGTACCGAAGCATGATCGGGTTGCTTCTGCACTTGACAACGACTCGGACGGACATTCAGTTCGCTGTCTGCTTGTGTGCATGCTTTCAGGCGTCCCCATGGACTTCGCACAAACAGGCGGTGAAACGCATCATGAGGTACTTGCGCTTCACTCCTGAATTTGGACTTTGGTTTCCACCTCTTCCTCTCTTGAGCTTTGTGGTTATTCTGATGCCGACTTTGCTGGATGTCGTCTTGATCGGAAGTCCACTTCTAGGACTTGCTAGTTTCTCCGGTCTTCTCTTGTGTCTTGGTCTTCTCGCAAACAGTCTAGCATGGCACAGTCGACGTGCAAAGCTGAGTACGTTGTCGCGGCTAGCTGTTGCTCGCAGTTGATTTGAATGATTGCCACTTTGAAAGACTTTGGTCTTGTGCTTACTAAGGTGCCTCTGCTTTGCGATAGCACGAGTGCAATTAGTGTGGCAAAAAATCCCGTGCTTCACTCTAAGACCAAGCACATTGATGTTCGTTTTCACTTCTTAAGAGATCACTACGAGAAGGGCGACATTGATCTCTAGCATGTTGAGACCTACAACCAGCTTGCCGATATTCTCACAAAACCTTTGGATAAAGCTGCGTTTTCACGCCTTCGGGGCGAGTTGGGTGTTTGCTTCCCTTTTTAGTTGAGGGAAGCTCTTTGTGTATCATAGTTCTTTTTTATTCTTTCTTTTGGTGTCTTTTTAGTTTTTTTAGTTGGTGTCATTGCATTTTGCGTCTCATTTGCATTTGTGACATAGTTCATTTTAAGCTTCATACCTATAGCCGATATAATTAATCTATGCTCTGTTTGAGGTGCTTTATGTGTCTATAGTGTTGCCTAACTTAGACTATCTTTGATCTCTTAATATGCAATAGAGGTAAGTTAGAAAAGCTTTAAAATTAATTCCCCATGTCACCTCTGAAATGGCACTAGCATGTGTAGGCTTTTGAAGATCCTTCTTGGCTGTTTTGTATATAGCTTGTAACTATGGCTCTTCACTATTTCATTCACTTCCATTGAGCACCATGATTAAAATTGATCTAAAATGAAATTGCTCTCTATTTTGTGAATTGGAAAGATCGTGTTGGGTCTGCATTGTGAGCACTTCACTGTGTGTTCACGATTGCTTCCCATATGGGTGGAACTTGAGCAGTGTCGTGTATGACCAAAACCGGTGTGTCAAGTCCTTTGACTTCGCCCGGTTGGTAAGTGGCACCACTTTGCTTACAACCACTCGCATACAACTTAAATGTGCCTAAAACTGAAATTTGGCTGCGAAACTCTGAAATTTGAAAAATTCATTCAGTTGGGTCATTGGCTTGTTGTATGAACTTTGCTAGGGATAGTTCTACCTTCTATACATGAGATTGCTTTGAGATAGATCCTATCTTGTTTGCCATGTTTAGTTGTCTCTAGGAGGTGATACCCATTCCTTGCTCACACATATAATCTTCTCTATTTTGGCTTCTAAAGTGATCTTTAGCTCAACCCGAGTCTTTGTTGGGCACGTAGAGCTTTTCCTATTCTCACAGGATCACATCACTTCGAGCATCCTTTCATTGTCTTAGCTCTATGTATGAAGCTTTTGCACTCATTTTGCATTTCATGGCATTTGTGGTCGAAATCTTAAGTTTTGAGCTTTGATGAGCTACATGTGTCAACAAGGGGGAGAAATGTGCATTTCATTCGTATTTAACCAAGGGGGAGGAGAAAATGGTGCATTTTCATACTTGCACTAGTCAAGGGGGAGAAATTGTGGCTTTTGAGCTTTGTTCTTCAATTGGTATCTCTTTGCATACTTTGCTCTTTTCACCCTTTCTTGGTATCTTGAGTTTTGTGCTAGATGTGTTGAGCCATTGCCTCTTCTGGAGGGTCTAGCTTGCCTTGTTGGCTCTGACAGGTTTCGATTGACTCTTTGAGCTTTATTTGGTTTAATTGGTATGTTTGAGCTTCTCTTGATGTTTCAATTGATATTCTGAGCTTTGAGAGCTTTTATTGGTATCTTTGGCTTGCTAGCGGTGTTGAGCCCGTTTTGTGCCTCTTCTTGAGGGCTAGCTTTGATTTGCTTGGTTGCATCGAGCCGTTGCCCATGTCTTTGGGAACCAAGTTTTGGACTCGTTTTGCTTCTCTCAAGTGACCCTGTTTTGGCTTTCTTAGCTTTTTGGTCATTTGGAGAGCTTTACCTTGTGGCTCAAATCTGAAATGCACTTGTGTTGATAATGCACTCATCAAGGGGGAGATTGCGAACACATGGTGGCTTTTACCCATGATGTTTAGTTTTATGATGAGTGTTTAATCAACACTTGAGTGTTTCAGTTTGAGTGCCTTAATTCTAATCCTTGCGAAAGCATGTGTGTGCCTGTCTACCGGCTTGTGGTGTGTAGGTACTATGCCTAGTGACAGTGGTCAATGGCGTGGAGAAGGTCGAGTAGAGGCTTGCCGTGTCGATGGACTGAGAGCGGTGAAGGGCGGAAGCGGGGCTCGGACTGAGGGACCATGGGCGCCGGCGGACTAGCTGTGGTGGCTAGTTCTTGGCACCGACAAGTGCGAGAAGACATAGAGGTAGACCGAGTTGACCGAGTCAAGACAGCGGACGAGCGGGTCGAGCGGAGGCTCATGGGACTCGGAGTCCGACAGGGCGAGGACAAGGTGGCTCGAGTCGAGCGGTTTGGTGGTTTGGGCCGCAAAACCACCGGTGGACGGTTTCCGAGTTTGGGCCTCAAAACTCAGGGTTCGGTAGTAGAGCCGAAAGCTACCGGTGGTGGGTTTTGTGGGTTTGAGCCTCAAAACCCGGGCGGAGCTTCCGAGGAAGCGGGGGCGGCACATGGCGGAATCCTGGAGGTTGCGTCGAGGCAACGGCAAGTCCAGGTAAGAAGCGGGGCCGTCCAATGAAAACCTAGAAGATATTTCGGGAGCTTGGACTGCAGTGTCTCAGGATTAGGTAGTTCACTCATGTATCGAGGGGCTAAGTGAAAATGTCCACTTAGACCTCCTTATAAGGGGATGAAGGGTTATCTTCATCCTCACCTCTTGCATTTGCCTTCCTCCCTCTCATTGCTAGGTTTCCCCCTCCCCTAGTGATTCTTGCTTGAGGTCCACAAGTTAGTCTTTTAAGAACTGATTTGTGTCAAGGAATGGAGGCCGTAACCTCCTCGTGTCCTCCGGCATTCCTTTGATGAATTGCTTGTCTCGTGTTCTTCGTGTTTTTGCAATTCCCCTCTCTGGTGTTTTTGCTTGATCTCTCTCATTTCTTGATCTTTTTTCAAAACACTTGTTGGAGAAGGTGTTAGGATCCCTTGTGAAGGTTTTGACCAAAGGAATCGGGTTCGTTTGGGGTGAGCACGCAGATCGAGTGATTTTCCTTTCTCCGGTCATTTTTCTTCCCCCTCTCCGATTTTGATTTATCCTGAATTTTGTGAGGCACCAAAGGCTATGCAACTCATGGAGTAGCATCATTACTACCTCAATATACTGCACACAAAATTTGGGGTAAATCGGAGTTGATTTGATCGAGTTTGAGATTTTCCAGAAATCAGCCGAATCAGCTCGCCGATACCGGACGTGTCCGGTATGAATTCCGGACGTGTTCGGTATTTTTCCCTTGGAGGTTTGAGCTGATAATTTGTGGAGACCTGCTCCTTGGTATCTAGAACCTAGGGTTCAAATTTTATATTTTTTGGACACCATTTCATAGGGTTTTCGATTTTTCTCTTGAGGGCCGAATCAGCTCGCCGATACCGGACGTGTCCGGTATTTTACCCTTGGAGGTTTGAGCTGACAATTTGTGGAGACCTGCTCCTTGGTGCCTAGAACCTAGGGTTCAAATTTCAGATTTTGTGGACACCATTTGATAGGGTTTTCGATTTTTCTCTTGAGGGCTGTCTGGGCTGAAAACCCAAACCGGACGTGTCCTGTATTCGCTGGAGCAGTTCGCTAAAATCGCTATCTTGAGCGTTTGGGCTCCGAATTGTGTTTCGTCTGATGCGTTGGGTTTCTACCATTTCAAGGAACTTATCTAGGTGCTCTTGTCACTAGTTGACTTGGGTGTTTTAGATTCGAGTACTTGCTTCTCCCATATAGAAGTTGAGTGTCTCATTTTCCTTCCTTCGACTCGGATAGTGAACTTAGCTTTTTCGTTTTGTCCCGTTGTGTTCCTAGGGAAGTTCCACCCTCTTCATGGGTCGTGGACATCATGGTGATTAGGTTTGTCTTTTTGGAGGTGATTTTTGGACAGCGGCCAAATCTTTCGAAAGAAATTTGAGGCTCCCATTCACCCCCCTCTGGTCGCCGTTATTGGTCCTTCCCAGAAGGCCACAGGGTGGCCCACAGGCCATAGGGGGGGGGGTCGGCCGCCCGCCCCCTAGGTCGGTTCACCCCCTGCCAACCGCCATACTCACTCACACATGTTGGAAATCACAACTATCCATCCAAAGGCGGTTTAAGGTCGGTTGGATCCAAGGGTGGAGGATTGAAGGGCCCTGGATTGCTGATGTGGCGCTGAAGTAGCCCATACTCCACCTCCCACTATAAATATAGGCTCATACCCCACTCTCTACACATGATGAAGAAGCCTACAAGCTCTATTCCTTAGATTGTTCTAGTAGTTAGTCTAGAGTGGGAGTTAGAGTTGAGTCGAGTTGTGCTCGGGATTTCCGGAGTCGTCTTCTAGAAAGTCTGGTATAGCTCTTGTATCTTTCCTTCTTTGTAAGACTTTATCTTATTAAATATATACCTTTCTCTCTACTTTACTTAGTATTTACTTTGAGCATTACTATACTCGATATAGTCCTGTTATAGGCTTTTGCTCTTTAATAGCCTTTACATCCATAGTCTGTGATCCTTGTGGCCTTTCCCGTATGCGATCATTGCCTGTCATAGGGTGCTTTGATTATAGATCGTAGTCAGAGTAGTAAGTTGTGTGTAAGCATGGTGCTTATACATCATCTTATCCTTGGTTACCGCTTGTTGCACGGATTGTTTGTGGTAGCTAGCAAGAGGTGACAGCCTTGTCTAGTCTTTGTATTCCACCACATGTTCTTAGGCAAGTTCTTAAAAGGTAAGGCCCCCGGAGGGCGCGGTCCGGTAGGAGTTTTGTCCTCCTACTGATCTATCCCCTCGCCTAACA
Source organism: Microstegium vimineum (assembly GCA_022036555.1). Lineage (NCBI taxonomy): Eukaryota > Viridiplantae > Streptophyta > Magnoliopsida > Poales > Poaceae > Microstegium > Microstegium vimineum. The sequence continues at coordinate 15,329,639 of CM039129.1, read as the reverse complement.
TACTTGTATTAAGGAGACAAACTATAGTGTTTAGACTAGTTAATTGGCTAAGTATATTGAAGTAGAGTGAAGTACATAGGAGTCCCTTTACTCTCTCGTTGTCCTCCCACCTAGCTATTCTATCTAGTCCGTTCTAAGTATCATTTACCTTGGCTTATTCATTCATCAACCCTTAATTCCTATAACATATATCGTTTACCCCCCTATACTAGTTGGTACTAAGTTGATGTGCTCTCTAGGATCTCTATCTAATTATCATTTCTAGCCCAGCTTTCCCCTTGGGAAAATATAAATTACGATACCTTAGAATACTAAGGTGAAGTGCTACAATGGTATAATCTGTACGCTTACGGATTTATCCAATAGTCATAAGAAATACCAACAATCACAACCTATCCAAACTCCCCAATTTAGGTTGAGTCCACGGTTGATTGCAATGATTCAAAGCCTATCCTTTTCAGGAAAGGAAGACGAAAATCCTTACCTTCATATTCAAGATTTTGAGCAAACATGTGATTGTCTTTGCATAGAAGGCATATCTGATAAAACTTTACGTTGGAAGTTTTTTCCTTTTTCTTTAAAAGGAAGAGCTAAATAATATTATAATCAGAAGGTAAGCCGACAATATGGAGATTGGAGAGTTTTGCGCTCCAACTTCTGTTTAGATTTTTATCCCATCACCTAAATCGTTGACCTTAGAGTCAAGGTTCTAACCTTCGAACAAGAAGAGAACGAATCTTTGGCTTACTCCTAGAAACGTTTTCTTGAGCTTTTAGAATCTGGTCCACACCTTAGCATCAAAGGCCCTATTCTTCTTCAACATTTTTATAAAGGTCTTTGAAGAAAGGATAGAGAGTTGCTAAACACTACATCTAAAGGTTCTTTCTTTCACATGCCATCCAAAAAAGCAAAATTAACCTTAGATAGAATCTTAGATGCTAAGTTGGATAATTCCCTCCATGAAGGAACTCACGAAGCTGAAAACAATGCCTTGCCAGATCCACCATCTAATTCAGCTATCCCAAGTTCTGAACCTAAAAAGGAAGAAATTCCACCACCTGATTTCATGCTGGATATAGATCCTGATCTTTTCACTGATTTCGGAAATATTTCAATCTACCTTTCTATTTCAAAACCTCGAAATCATCACCTTAGCAACCATTTATACCAAATGCCAAACATAAGCATTTTGAGAGAGCTTGTATCAATCATAAGTAGCGAATGGCTAGAAGAATTAGAGCTTTCCTCTCATGTGATCCGTCTGGATTCACCTTCTATTCCAATACGTTGTGCTTTCCATTTAGATCAATTTGATGCTCTCTATAATCTTATTGTGGGGATCAATATCATGTCTATATCACTTGCGCATGAATTATTGGACAATGTGACTTTAACACCAACAACAAAGTTCATGAAGAATCTTGATGGGCATATAGTCCCCAGTCTTGGAATTTTACATGTCTTACCCATTATGGTAGATCGTTCCATGGTTTGTTCGAACTTTTATATCTTGGATATATGGGACCACGACCTATTGACAGGACAACCTTTCGGAAGACTTCTTTATGAAGGACAAAACAGGAAACTAAACATTTCCTTTGGAAAGAATTTTCAAATCCCGATGACAATCTCTCGTTCTTTGAACAATAAAACTAAATCATATCTTCTACCTGATCCTATGGAGGAAGTAAAAACTGCTTCTCTAGAACTTTTCAATGAACCAGATTTGGATGAAGACACTCCTTTCTTTATAGAACAAGAAGATGACCCTTCTGAACCTGAACCCTTAGACGAGTTTGCAGAAACACCTAGACCTCCTATAGAGATGAAACCTCTACCACCCGGTCTTACGTATGCTTTCTTAAGGACCGAGAACGACGACTAGAGGGGGGGCTGAATGGGAGCCAAATAAAATTCAACTCAAAGACTTGGCCCTAGTCCCAAAATCACACCCAAAACTTGACCTCAGAAGAACCGACTCACACACGACCTAACAAGTAGGTGGATACCTTAGGAAGACCCTAAAGGTGCAGCAGAGCGGTCGGAGAAGATGGAGAACGATCGAAGCCACGAACTCGAAACCGATACACCGAGAGCGGTACTCTCAACCCCTAGAGAGAAGAGGCAAGAGCACACCCAAAAATACTTATGAGAACTGGTCTCAAACGTACCTAATCATGTTCCTTACGTGAATACGAATCCAACACAACAAACGGAACTTGATTCGGAGTCCGAACGAGAGAGAAACGAGCTTAGGACCACTTCAGTCAGGACCGTAGGACCAGTGCAGAGTGGTCCCACGCTTAGTCCTAAGCTACCTCAGGACTAGTCCGGAGCTTGGTCCGGAGCTAGGTTCTACTCTGCTGAGCACCTCAGGACCACTCCCTATGGTCCGGTGCTATGGTCCGGAGGGTGGTCCGACGGAATTTCTTCTCAAAAATCAGCCAACTCAGTGAGCACCCAATCTCCGGATAAGTGGTCCGACGGTACCACAGGACTAGTCCGGAGCTTGGTCCGGAGCTAGGGGCTGATCTGCAGACTTTCGGCCAGACCACAGGACCACTCGCCTATGGTCCGGAGCCTGTCCAAAGTGGTCCGAAGGGTGGTCCGGAGCTTACGAACAGAGCACAGAAAAACTGCGAAAACCGATATCACTCCACCAAATCTTCCCAAAACTCAACCAAATGACCTCCAACTGCAACCAAACTTTGTAGGCATGATCCTTGTACAGTTGGGGAGCTATCCCGAAGAAATCATCGCTCAATTTAGCTTAGAGCAAGAAATCACGAAATCAAAGCCACCATGGCTTACGGAGGGTAAGGCCTACGATTCCCACCGAAAAGAAAGTGCAAATCCTTACAAAGGTTGGAGAGATCAACCTAGGGACCTCATGAATTAGAGAAAGGTTAGAGAGAGAGAGTTGGTGCAAAATGAAAGGTGTTCAAGAGGTGGGATGAGGATACCCCTTCATCCCCTATTTAACAGGGCTTTGGCTATTTCCCAAAGACCCCCTAGATACATGAGGATACCCGCTTCCACCCTTCACCGCTCTCAGTCCATCGGCACGACAAGCCTCTACTCGACCTTCTCCACGCCATTGACCACTGTCACTAGGCATAGCACCTACACACCACAAGACGAAAGACAGGCACACATTTGCTTTCGCAAAGGGTTAGAATTAATCCACTCAAACTGAAGCACTCAAGTGTTGGTCAATCACTCATCACAAAACTGAACTTCATAGGTACTTATCCAGCATGTGTTCGCAATCTCCCCCTTGATGAGTGCATTGTCAAGATAAGTGCATTTCAAATTTGAGCCACAAGGTAAAGCTCTCCAAATGACCAAAAAGCTAAGAAAGCCAAAACGGGGTCACTTGAGAGAAGCAAAACGAGTCCAAAAACTTGGTTCCCAAAGACATGGGCAACGGCTCGACGCAACCAAGCAAAACAAAAACTAGCCCTCAAGAAGAGGCAAAAACGGGCTCAACACCGCTAGCAAGTCCAAGATACCAATCAAAGCTTTCAAAACTTAGAATACCAATTGAAGCACTAAGAGAGCTCAAAGATACCAATTAAACCTCAAAAGGCTCAAGAAGCCAATCGTAACCTAAAGAGATGCACTCTATCTCCCCCTTGGAAGTAGATGGCTAATAATGGAATGAAAAGCACATCTCTCCCCCTTTACCAAAGTAGGTAGGTGTGAAATGCATGCTTTCTCCCCCTTGTTGACACATGTAGCTCATCAAAGCTCAAAACTCAAGAACCGACCACAAATGCCATGATATGCAAAATGAGTGCAACAAGCTTCATACATAGAGCTAAAACAATGAATACATGCTCTAAGTGATGTGATCCTGTGAGAATAGGAAAAGCTCTACGTGCCCAACAAAGACTCAGGTTGAGCTAAAGATCACTTTAGAATCTAAAATAGAGAAGATTACATGTGTGAGCAAGGAATGAGTATCACCTCCTAGAGACAACTAAACATGGCAAACAAGATAGGATCTATCTCAAAGCAATCTCATGCATAGCAAGTAGAACTAGCCCTAGCAAAGTTCATACAACAAGCCAATGACCCAACTGAATAAATTTTTCAAGTTTCAGAGTTTCGCAGCCAAATTTCAGTTTTAGGCACATTTAAGTTGTATGCGAGTGGTTGTAAGGAAAGTGATGCCACTGCTTACCAACCGGGCGAAATCAAAGGACCTGACACACCGGTTTTGGTCATACATGACACCGCTCAAGTTCCACCCATATGGGAAGCAGTCTCGAACACACTATGAAGTGCTCACAATGCAGACCCAACTCGATCTTTCCAATTCACAAAACAGAGAGCAATTTTATTTTAGTTCAATTTTAATCATGGTGCTCAATGGAAGTGAATGAAACAATGAAGAGCCATAGTTACAAGCTATATACAAAACAACCAAGAAGGATCTTCAAAAGCCTACACATGCTAGTGTCATTTCGGAGGTGACATGGGGAATTAAATTCAGTTTTAAAGCTTTTCTAACTTAGCTCTATTGCATATCAAGAGATCAAAGAGAGTCTAAGTTAGGCAACACCATAGACACATAAAGCACCTCAAATAGAGCATAGATTCATTATATCGGCTATAGTTATGAAGCTTAAAATGAACTATGTCACAAATGCAAATGAGATGCACAATGCAATGACACCAATTAACACTAAAAGGACACCAAAGAAAAGAAAGAAAAAGCAAGTAAGAACCAAAAACAGCTATGATACACAAAGAGTTTCCCTCAACTAAAAAGGGAAGCAAACACCCAACTCGCCCCGAAGGCACGAAAAAGCAGCTTGATCCAAAGGTTTTGTGAGAATATCCGCAAGCTGGTTTTGGGTCTCGACATGCCGGAGGTCAATGTCGCCCTTCTCATAATGATCACGCAAGAAGTGAAAGCGAACCTCAATGTGCTTGGTCTTAGAATGAAGCACGGGATTTTTGGCCACACTAATTGCACTCGTGCTATCGCAAAGCAGAGGCACCTTAGTAAGCACAAGACCAAAATATTTCAAAGTGGCAATCATCCAAATCAACTGAGAGCAATAGCTAGCCGCGACAACGTACTCAGCTTCGCACGTCGACTATGCCACGCTAGACTGTTTGCGAGAAGACCAAGACACCAAAGAAGACCCGAGAAACTGGCAAGTCCCAGAAGTGGACTTCCGATCAAGACGACAACTGGCAAAGTCGACATCAGAATAACCACAAAGCAAAAGAGAAGAAGAGGTGGAAAACCAAAGTCCAAATTCGGGAGTGAAGCGCAAGTTCCTCATGATGCGTTTCACTGCCTGCTTGTACGAAGTTCGTGGGGACGCCTGAAAGCGTGCACACAAGCAGACGGCGAACTGAATGTCGGACTGAGTCGTTGTCAAGTATAGAAGCGACCCGATCATGCTTCAGTACTCCGTCTGATCCACCACCTCTCCTTCCTCGTCCGCATCCAAGGCAGTCATAGTCGACATGGGCGTAGAAAGAGGCTTTGCCTCGCCCATGTCAAACTTCTTCAAGATATCTTTCATGTAATTGCCTTGGTGCACAATGCCCCTTCCCGGGTTTGCTTTATTTGCAACCCGAGAAAGAAAGTCAACTCTCTCATAATGTTCATCTCAAATTCCCTGCTCATAAGATCTACAAACTTGGCAACAAGAGCATGAGAAGAACCACCAAAGATGATATCATCCACGTATATTTGGACTAGGAGAGTGTCTTTGCCTTGCTTGAGGAGAAACAACATTTTATCTACCGATGCCATTTTAAAACCCTTAGCAAGCAAAAGGTTTTTAGCCTATCATACCATGCTCTAGGGGCTTGTTTCAAACCATACAAAGCTTTGTGAAGTTTAAAAACATGATTTGGAAACTTGGGATTTTTGAAACCGGGAGGTTGTTTAACATAAACTTCCTCCTCTATGTAGCCGTTTAAGAAAGCACTTTTAACATCCATTTGAAAAAGTTTAAAACCCTTAGAAGCCGCAAAAGCTAGAAGGATTCTAATGCCTTCTAAACGAGCTATGGGAGCAAAGGTTTCCTCACAGTCTATTCCCTCCTTTTGACAAAAGCCTTGAGCTACCAACCTAGCCTTGTTGCGCACTACCACCCTATCCTCACTTTGTTTATTTTTGAAAACCCATTTGGTACCTATGGGGTGGCAACTAGGTGGTGGAGGAACGAAGACCCAAACGCGATTTCGCTCAAAGTTTTCTAACTCCTCATGCATGGCATTAACCCAATCCGGATCCATCAAAGTGTGTCCAACATCTCGGGGCTCAAAAGAAGCGACAAAAGACGAATGAGCAAAGTGGGAGAGATAGGACCTAGACCACGTGACTCGACGGTCAATGTCGCCGATGATGTTCTCCGGCGGGTGCTATCGCTGGATGTGGCGGGGAGCCTGCCTGGACGAAGTGGCCTCCCCCTCGACAACAGCTGGAGCTCCCTCAGGTGCAACAGACACCGACTGAGGAAGCTGCTCGAACGACCCCCATGTAGAGGAAGTAGTCGGAACAGGACCGTGAGCCGAAGTGGACGTCACAGGATCGACAGGGGCAGCCAGTGGAATTGGATCGGGATCACCCCAATCAGCATCGTCCTGCTCCTCCTCCACAAAGATGCTAGTGTTCACCTCATCATCACCTGCAAGCTCAAAAGCAGTGGAAACACAGGGCATAGTCTCATTGAAGGTAATCTCACAAGTCTCCATCACTCGGTTAGTCTCAAGATTAAGTGCATGATAAGCACGAGAGTGATTAGAATAACCAAGGAATATACCATCAGAAGACAGTGATTCAAATTTATCCAACTTACCGCCCTTTTTGAGGATGAAGCACCTGCACCCAAACACCCGTAGGTGACTTACCTTGGGTGGTCTCCCAAATCGCAACTCATAAGAAGTCTTCTTCTTGAAAGCTCGGAGGAAAATGCGATTGGAAACATAGCAAGCAAAACTGAGTGCTTTGGCCCAATACCGCCTAGGAGTCCTATGCTCATCGAGCATCGTCCTGGCCATCTCAACAAGGGTCTGATTCTTGCGCTCAACAACACCGTTCAGCTGGGGAGTGTGAGGTGAGAAAAACTAGTGATCGAGACCCAAAGAAGAGCAAAGATTTGCAAAGTGAGCATTCTTGAATTTTGTGCCATTGTCACTGCGGATAGATCTCATAGCATTCTTAGGTAGCTCATTTTGCAATCTCAAAATCAGATCTCGAACAAGTGGAAAAGCCTCATCCTTACTCTCCAAAAAGAACACCCAAGAGTACCTCGAGTAGTCATCAACGACTACAACCACATACCACTTCCCTCCTTCCGACTGAACCCGAGCTGGACCAACTATGTCCATGTGTAAGAGCTCGCCGGGTTGTGAGGTCATAATTTGAGTTACGGGAGGATGGGAAGCAGCAACCATCTTGCCATGTCTGCAAGGATGGCAAACCAAATCCTTCTCGAACTTTAGCTTTGGCAATCCTTGGATAAGGTCCATTGAGCTAAGCCTTGCAATCAAGTGAAAACTCAAATGTCCCAGTCTCCTATGCCACTTCCAAAGCTCGGAGGAAGAATCGGCAAGAAGACAACGAGAAGGTCCAGAAGAGATAGTAAATTCCGCACAAAAAAACTTCCCGAAGGGCAAAATCCGGCAAACAAGATCACCTCGAGAGTCCAAAATCCGAGACAAGTTTGGCTTAAAGCTCACCTCAAAAGCGTCTTCAAGGAGTTGCGAAACCGATAGAAGGTTAAAATGCAAATTCACAACCAAAGCAACATCCTTGAGGACAAAAGACGAATTGACTCGGATGGACCCCCGGGAGACAACCTTACCTTTACTCTTGTCCCCGAAAGTGATGTATTCGGTGTGGTGCACGGGGTCGAGGCTGGAGAACAACTTGGCACTTCCGGTCATATGGCGTGAGCAACCAGAATCCACAAGCCAAGTCGCCTCCAGTCCTCCTTCCTACATCAACAAAAAGACATAGGGTGAGCAAACGGACCAACACTGGGGTTAGTAAACTGTGAAGGATACCGGTGTTGTCCCATTTGCCCAAAGAATGGGTTAGGAGAAAAACCAAACATCTCCTGTCCCATGGAGGGATAGCGATCACCACGATAGGGAAAACGTGGTCCGCTAGAGAAGGGAGGAGTGAAGCCACCGCCACGAGGCCCGTAGTCATATGGGTCACGACTGGTACCCCGCCGGGCACGACCACCACGTGGTATCGCCTCCTGAGGCCTAACATCTTGAGGCATTGTACCTCTAGGCCTAGAAGTGCGCCTTTGAACTTCTGGTTCACGCACCCCAACTCGTGGGTGGTACATGTCCTGATTGTTCAACTCAACCTGCCTCCGATCATCTCTCTTCCTCCTAAAGCAAAACTCAGCCAAGTGCCAATCCCGCTCACAATACTCACAATGGTACCTCACCATACTCTTGGTAGGCACTATCTTGTTGGGTTGGGTGGCTCTAGCTTTCTTAGGAAGGGGATCACTAGAGATGTCTGACAGTGTGTCGAGTGGGTTGCGAAGATAGTTCGGTTTTGCAATCCACACTTGCTTCTGTGGAGTGGTTTTGGTTGGCTCTTCAACCATCTCTCACAGGAAACTCAGAGGGGTTGGTAGGCTTAGGTGGAGTGATCTTGGTAAGCTTGGAGTTGTGGTGAGTTTCTCATTCTCGCTCAAACCACTGCACTCATCGATCTTACTAAACATGCTATCGTCCTTCCCACCTATAGCAAAGCCTACTACCGTGCTACCAGCCCTTTTGTATTGGCTAAGCATCATCCCCAACTGCGGCTCTCAGAAATACACCCAGCTAAAGATGGACCGAAGGTATGTGTTTTCTTCCTCGGTACGCATCTTGTTGTGTCTGCACGACGCGATCTCAAGCTCCAAAGCCTCAAAGCGATCTGACTCTCTAGTGCTATCTGAGCTGACCTTCTCTAGCACAACAATCCTAGCATCTCTTTGTGCTAGCTCAGAACGCAAGCCTAAGCAAGACTTGCACGCACCAAGTAAGCTAGGCCTAACCTTCAGCTCACTGAACTCCTCAAGTAGAGTGCCATACTTGTCCTGGAGAGTGACAAGACTAGACATGTGGATGGCGCAAGCATCACACTCTACCTCCTCTGTAACCACCACTTGTGCCTTAGCAAACTCTAGCTCATGAAGCATGCTAAGGTACTTTGCCTTAAAATTGTTCCTCTCACACGCGGCACGCTTGAGCAACGCATCCTGACTCATCAAGGTGTCGTTCAGAGACTCAAGCTCGAGAGAGAGGGATTCGATGGTGGGTGATACCTCGGGTGTGTCGGAGTCGTATTAATAGTCAGGGCCATCCTTGCGCTTGCCGATCTTGCCATGGTGCAAAAGCCACCGTGCAAAAGCCACCGTGCTTGGCGTCGGAGTAGAAGCATAGGTTGTTGAACTTGTCCTCAACCTTTCCCTTCGACTCATCATCGCTTGAGGAAGCACCTTCATTGGAGGAGGCATCGATGTCGCTGAGGGAGGTGAGGAAGGCTCGGTGCTTGGCCTTCACCTTGTCAATCACCTTCTTGGAGGACCTTCGGTTGTATCCGCCCTTAGGCTTGTGCTAGTCCTCGAAGTGGTGCTCGCGCTTGTCCTTGCGCTTGGTGAAGTCACCCGCAACTTTCTTGGGGCAGTTTGCGATGAAGTGATCCTCATCACCGCAATGGTAGCACCCCTTGGCCGAGCCACCACGTCGTCATCTCCAAGAGCCAGCTCGTCATCTCCAAGAGCCTCCAAGAGCCACCGTGAGAACTTAGTTATGACTAGGGCCAGCTCGTCATCTCCAAGAGCCTCCACTTGCTCCTCTGTCACAGAAATCAAAGACAAAGCAAACAAGGAGTGTGAAGGGCCAGAGGAGGAAGAAGACGTACCACTGGGGCCATAAACCAACGCCATAGATGGCTTCGATGGGTTTTCAAGCTTGGCCCGGGTCTGGTAGTCAATCTCTGAGGACTTGAGCTTGTTGAACAGCTCGTCCACGGTCAGGGCATCATAGCCGGGTGACTCCTGGATGGCAACCACCTTCATCTCCCACACCTTCCGATCAAGAGCATGCAAAAGCTTGATAGCCATCTCATGATCATCATAAGGCAAGTTCGCTCGATTAGCACGCATCTTGTTGACGATTGATTGGAAGCGAGTGAACATCCCATCAACTGATTCGCCAGCCAACTGAACAAAGTTCTCGTACTCCATATGGTACGTGTCGAAGAGTATAGACTTGATCTGAGGGTTGCCGTCATGATATCACACAAGTGTTTGCCAGATCTCTCTCGCCGTAGTGAGATTCGAGACTCGCTCAAACTCAGGAAGACACAGACTCGAGAAGAGAATACTACATGCTCTGCTGTTTGTGTTGTGTTGACAAATCTGGAGAGGTTCAACACGAGCCGCAAGAACACGATAGCCCTCATTCTCACAAATTTCCCATATGTTCAAATCAACTCCTTGTAGATAGGCGGACATGCGCACCTTACAATAGGAGAAGTTCATTCCATCGAAAAATGGAGGTTTGCCAACACCTCGCTCCATGTCGCCTTCGCGGATCAAGAACCGTGTAAGGTGGATTGATCCTTAACTCGCTCTGATACCAATTGAAGGACCGAGAACGGTGACCAGAGGGGGGGTGAATGGGAGCCAAATAAAATTCAACTCAAAGACTTGGCCCATGTCCCAAAATCACAACCAAAACTTGACCTCGGAAGAACCAACTCGCACATGACCTAACAAGTAGGTGGATACCTTAGGAAGACCCCTAAAGGTGCAGCGGAGCGGTCGGAGAAGATGGAGAACGATCGAAGCCACGAACTCAAAACTGATACACAGAGAGCGGTACTCTCAACCCCTAGAGAGAAGAGGCAAGAGCACACCCAAAAATACTTATGAGAACTGGTCTCAAAAGTACCTAATCATGTTCCTTACGTGAATACTAATCCAACGCAACAAACGGAACTTGATTCGGAGTCCAGACGAGAGAGAAATGAGCTTAGGACCACTTCAGTCAGGGCCGTAGGACCAGTGCATAGTGGTCCGACGCTTAGTCCTAAGCTACCTCAGGACTAGTCTGGAGCTTTGTCCAGAGCTAGGTGCTGCTCTGCTGAGCACCTCAGGACAACTCGCTATGGTCTGGTGCTATGGTCCGGAGGGTGGTTCGACGGAATTTCTTCTAAAAAATCAGCCAACTCAGTGAGCACCCAACCTCCGGACAAGTGGTCCGACGGTACCACAGGACTAGTTCAAAGCTTGGTCCAGAGCTAGGGGCTGCTCTGCAGACTTTCAGCCAGACCACAGGACCACTCGCCTATGGTCTGGAGCCTGTCCAAAGTGGTCCGGAGGGTGGTCCGAAGCTCACGAATAGAGCACAGAAAACCCGCAAAAACCGATTTCACTCCGCCAAATCTTCCCAAAACTCAACCAAATGAACTCCAAATGCAACCAAACTTTGTAGGCATGATCCTTGTACAGTTGGGGAGCTATCTCGAAGAAATCATCGCTCAATTTGTCTTAGAGCAACGGGGGGAGAAAAATTTGGGGAAAAGCTCAAGAACGAAGAACACCGCAAAGAAATCGCCCGATCTATGTACTCGTGAGGTTTGAGGAGAAACCCTTCAGTGCAAAGATGCTCCACACGATTACAAACAACTTGGTTCAATCAGTTTTGCAAGAACTACTCCGTAGAGAAAAATCTCAATTCGGGATCAAAGGAGAGCAAAAAGCAAAACGCGAAGAACACAAGCAAACCGGAGACTCGATCACGAAATCAAAGCCGCCATGGCTTACGGAGGGTAAGGCCTCCGATTCCCACCGAAAACAATGTGCACATCCTTACAAAGGTTGGAGATATGAACCTAGGGACCTCATGAACTAGAGAGAGGTTGGAGAGAGAGGAAGTTGGTGCAGAATGAAAGGTGTTCAAGAGGTGGGATGAGGATACCCCTTCATCCCCTATTTAACATTGCTTTGGCTATTTCCCAAAGACCCGCTAGTGTAGGGTTATGAGATTGCTACGCTAGCCGGAAAACAAAATTTTCTGCCCCATAAACCAGGAACTAGTGTTAGTTATACATCACGGGGTTACCACTAGACGCGCAGGTGCAGCGGAAGCGACTTGATGTAGTCGTGCGCGTCGCAGCAGTGCCGTGCAGTTGCGAGGTTGTCTGTCTCAACGTCTCTTACTCGCGATTTGTCCTTGTTCTCCAAATGCAGCACCTCCGAGGAATCCCACACGTGCAGGGAAGAAGCGTCACGTCTCTGGACTGCTAGGTCTGCGAGGAGTACTAGGCGTGAGCATGGGGAGGGCGACGGCGGCTGCCAAAGGACGTAAGATCAACTCGCCCCGAGCCACCCCTTGCTTATATAGGCATCCTAACGAGCTCCCACGTTGGAGGCCCATTAGTAACCCTAAACCTAGTCTAATTCGGGTCCAACACGAATTAGGCTTCCAGCCCCTTAAGCGTGCGACCCTATGGGCTCACGCACACATAGACATGGCCCAAGTACTCTTACTCGACCAATAGTTGATAGCGGCCTCTAGCAAGGCGTGTCAACTCCTATGCATACGCTATGATCATATCAGACGAACCACCACATTACAATATACATGTTATTCCTTTGCCTCATGATATTTGGTTCAACTCGTGGGTTAACACTTAACCCAAGCACGGCCATGCATTTCATGATCTAATCATTTGAGTGATCCAGTGATATCTCTCTCTCTCATGGAGAGTGGCAAATTCCATCTTGATTGACTATGTCTCACAGCATGTTTCCTGACAAACCCGAAAGTCACCTTTATAACTACCCAGTCACGGAGTAGCATTTGCTAGTCCCAAGGTAGGTCGTTTCACATCTTGAGTACATATGACAATCTCAGGTCTAAGGACATAACGTACATGATGTGTATAAGGACAATCTCATGTCGGGTCTGTCCAACACCATGTCCTACATGTGCCCACATTATTAGTTCGACATCTCCATGTCCATGACTTGTGAAACATAGTCATCAACTAATAATGTGCTAATCCAATATTCATGTACATTCTAGTACAAACTTCGATCAGGGACAACTTTAGAATAACCATACAAGTAAAAGAGTTTCACAAACAATTCACATAATTGCTTATCGATACAAGATGTCTTTAATGGATATTCATTGAACTCATAATATGTCATGGATACAAGGAAATACAATCATCTCTATGATTACCTCTAGGGCATATTCCCAACAATCTCCCACCTACATTAGAGCTAATCTCGAAGATATCTAATACCCATAGATTTTACGTGCGCCTCATGCTTAGGCTGTGGAAGAGCCTTTGTCAAAGGATCTGCAACATTCAAATCCGTATGTATTTTGCACATCTTGATCTCATCTCAACTGACGAACTCTCGAATGAGATGAAACTTCCGTAGTACATGTTTGTTCTTTTGGTGATTCCTAGGCTCCTTAGCCTGCACTATCGCCCCATTGTTATCACAATACAGATTCAATGGGCTAGACGCATTTGGAACCACGCAAAGCTCGATGAGAAACCTCCTCATCCAAACACCTTCCTTTGCAGCGGCAGAAGCTGCAATGTACTCGACTTCTGTTGTAGAATCGGTTACCGTCTCCTGCTTGGAACTCTTCCAGCTTACAGCGCCACCATTTATTGTGAACACAAAACCTGATTGAGATTGTGAATCATCCACATCAGTTTGGAAGCTGGCATCGGTGTAACCATTTACAACGAGCTCCTCCTCACCTCCATAGATTAGGAACACATCTTTAGTCCTTCTCAAGTACTTACGGATGTTTTTAACAAACATCCAGTGACTCTCACCTGGATTAGCTTGGTACCTGCTCGCAACACTTAGAGCATATGAGACATCTCGGCGAGTACATATCATGGTGTACATAATGGAACCAACGATCGAAGCATATGGAACCTTACTCATGCGCTTTTGCTCATCAGCTGTCGTAGGACACTGCTTCTCGCTAAAACGCATACCATGTGACATAGGCAAGAACCCTCTCTTGGATTGTTCCATGTGGAACCGTTTCAACACCTTGTCAATGTATGTATCTTGGCTTAATCCTATAAGCCTCTTTGATCTATCTCTATAGATCTTAATGCCCAAAATGTATGTTGCTTCTCCTAAATCCTTCATAGAAAAACTATTATTCAGTGAAGTCTTTACGGATTGCAACATAGGAATGTCATTCCCAATCAATAGTATGTCATCCACATACAAGATTAGAAATACAACAGCGCTCCCACTTTCCCTCTTGTAAACACAAGGTTCTTCTTCATTATGACGAAAGCCAAGCCCTTTGATCACTTCATCAAAACGAATATTCCAACTCCGAGATGTTTGCTTTAATCCATAAATGGATTTCTTTAGCTTGCATATTTTTCCAGCATTTTTAGGATCAACAAAGTCTTCGGGCTGTATCATATACACGTCCTCTTCCAAATTTCCATTTAGAAAGGCCGTTTTAACATCCATCTATCAAATCTCATAATCGAAATAAGCAGCAATTGCTAGAATGATCCGGATAGATTTAAGCATCGCTATCGGCGAGAATGTCTCGTCGTAGTCAACTCCTTGAACTTGCCGAAAACCCTTTGCAACAAGTCGAGCTTTATAGATGTGAACATTTCCATCCATATCCTTTTTCTTTTTATAGACCCATTTGCACTCTATGGGTTTAACCCCATCAGGCGGATCAACCAAGTTCCAAACTTGATTGTCTCCCATGGAATCTATCTCGGATCTCATGGCACTTTGCCATTCCTCGGAATTTGGGTCCATCATTGCTTCCGCGTATGTCGTAGGTTCGTCATTGTCTAACAACAACACTTCCCCACGTGCCTCACGGATTCTTGCTGACCTTCGTGGTAGTGGTGGTGTTTCTCTTGCCACAGGTATCTCAACTTGTTCTGCTACATTAGCATCACTCATAGAGTTATCCCCTATTGGCTCATCTTGAACTTCTTCAAGATACACCTTTTTTCCACTCTTCTCTTTATTGAGAAACTCTTTCTCTAAGAAGACACCGTTCCGAGCAACAAACACTTTGCCCTCTGATCGGTTGTAGAAGTAATACCCTAAAGTTTCCTTTGGATATCCCACGAAAAAACATTTGTCCGACTTGGGTGTTAGTTTATCTGACATAAGTCGTTTGACATAAACTTCAAAACCCAAATCTTTAGAAAAGACAAACTGCGACTCTTACCAGTCCACATCTCATGTGGTGTCTTAACTACGAACTTAGACGGTACCCTATTCAATGTGATAGCGGCTGTTTCTAGAGCATATCCCCAAAACGAGAGTGGTAGGTCTGACTGGCTCATCATAGAGCGAACCATCTCCAACAAAGTCCGATTACGTCACTCGGATACGCCGTTTCTCTGAGGCGTTCCAGGTGGCGTAAGCTGTGGAACAATTCCACAACTCTTTAGATGATTGCTAAACTCATGGCTCAAATATTCGCCTCCACAATCAGATCGCAAGGCTTTAATTTTCTTGCCATGTTGATTCTCTACTTCATTCTGAAATTCTTTGAACTTTTCAAATGTTTCAGACTTATGTTTCATTAAGTAGATATATCCATATCTAGTAAAATCATCAGTGAAGGTTATGAAGTATTGAAATCCGCCTCTAGCCGTCGTACTCATTGGTCCACATATATCAGTATGTACAAGTTCCAATAAGTCTCCCGCCCTCTCAAGAAAACCTATGAAAGGCGACTTAGTCATCTTACCCAATAGGCAAGCCTCACATGTCTCGTATGATTCAAAATCAAATGAAGTTAGAAGCCCATCTAAATGGAGCCTCTTCATGCGATTCTCACTTATATGACCTAAACGACAATGCCACATATAAGTAGGACTTAACTCATTAAGCCGAGGCCTTTTAGCATTAATATTACAGATAGGTTCATCATCAAGATTTAAAATAAACAACCCATTCACAATGGATGCAAAAGCCACAAACATGTCATTCTTTGAGATCACATAACCATTGTCTTTACTCGCAAATTAATAACCATCCTTCATCAAACATGAAGGTGACACAATGTTTCGACTTAAACTAGGAACAAAATAACAATTATTCAATTCCATGATAAATCCTGACTGGAGGTGAAGTTGCATCGTCCCAACGCTCAACGCAGCAACTCTTGCATTGTTGCCCATGCGGAAATCAACTTCTCCTCTTTTCACGCTTCTACTTCTTATCATTCCCTGCATCGTATTGCAAATATGAGCAACCGATCTGGTATGAAATACCTAAGAATTAATATAAGAATCAACGATAAAAATGTCTGTAACATAAACAACAAGTGTACAAGCAGCGGGAGTACCTTTACTACCGCCATCCTTCAAGGATTCCAAGTACAACTTGTAGTTCCTTTTCCAGTGACCTTTCCCATTACAATGAAAGCATTTAGCTTCAGCAGCTTGTCCAACAACCTTGGGCGCAGGAGGAGGGTTTGGCTTAGAGATCTGATCTTTAGCCATCGCCTTCTTCTTCTTCCAAGCCCTCTTCTTAAAGTTAGATTTGTTTTGGACTGCCATCACATGACTACTGCCAGCACCTTTCTTGATATCAGCTTCTGTTGTTTTAAGCATGCCGCACAATTCATTCAAACCCTTCTCCGCCCCATGCATATGGTAGTTCGAAATGAAGTTCCCATATCTAGGTGGAAGAGACGCAAGTATGAAATCAGTGGCCAACTCTGGGCCCATTGGGAAGCCTAGCTTCTCCAATCTCTGAGTGTGACCAATCATCTTGATCACATGTGGGCCAACTGCTGCGCCTTCTGCAAGCTTGGTTTCGACAAAAGCCTTGGAAACATTGAACCTTTCAGTCCTAGCTTGAATCTGAAACATATCATTAAGCGCTACGATCATATCGTACGCTGCATGATTATTATCAAATTGCATCTGGAGATCTGGCTCCATGCAAGCGAGCATAAGGCAACCCACTTCAAGATCAGCATCACATGCTTTCTTGTAAGTGGTTTTCTCTGCAGCATGTGCATTATCAGCAGGCTCATCTGGTAATGGGGTGTCTAGAACATCTTCCTTTTTCTCAGCCCTGAGAACAATTCTCAGGTTGTGGATCCAATCCGCATAGTTTGTTCCATTCAACTTATCTTTCTCAAGAATTGAACACAAAGTAAATGGTTGATTACTAGGAGCCATCTACAACAAAAGTAGTGCAAAATACTAAGACAATGTATCCAAGATAGAGTAAATCATATTAAACTTTTAATAGAATCTACTCCCACTAAAATCAATATCCCTCTATTGAAACTTAGTGATTCAAGACTCGCAACTAACAAGTCTACTAGTGAGCTTTAGCATCACCGCTAGGAGACATGGTAGATCGGTAAACAACTCCTTGCTAATCATATCACATATGACTCTTGTTGTTGGGTGGCATCTCTATGCTTGTGTTACCAACAACTAATGCTCCAAGGTCCCTAACCGTTAGGATAACCTTGTTCAGGTAACCAAACCTTCTGCTTGTAAGTGTCCGACACAAACTTGTCTAGTCAAGGAAAACTAGTGGCACCCTAATTTCATAGACCCGCCACCGATCGTACGAGACACGTGACAGTGCAAGGTTTGGGGAAGCATTATGAATTAAACATTGTTGAGGGATCATTCTACTTCACTACCGCATATGTAAACAAAAACATTATTGCACGTGAAAGTAGAACATAGTGAGAATGACAAAAACACAGATATGACTTGGTATAGCCCATTGTTACTTTGGGATCTCCATCTCCATCAATCTGTTCATCATGGTGATCACCATCTCCATGATTCAAGTATGCTATCCTTCTGTGATGAGTCCACCAAGACTATCTATCACTACCGCAGGACAATGAGATAAACTTACATGGTCGCGGATAGGAACATCACAGATTGGCACGCAGGCCATTACATTTGAATGGACAATATCTATGGCTCCAGCCATATTGTCTTAATCATGACGTGCAAGCCATGAATTAATTACATACATGCATCACATACACATAAGGGCTATACCAATCACGAATACCTGCAAAACAGAGTTAACCGATTCTGACGTCTAAACTTAAAACGCCGAAAACTCAATTTCGCAAGCTGTTTTTCGCAAGTCTAATTTTCGCCGAAACTGCCAAAGGCTGTCGTTGACGAATGCGAAATTGTCTGGCGCACGATTTTCACGTAAGGTTTTTCTCGTTCCGAGGTCGTATGCAAAAGTTATGGCCGTTTTACCGAACAACACTTTTCTGCAAAATTCCCCTCCGATGGCGGATCCAATCTGTCGCCACCGCGCATTGTATGCGCCTGGAACTTGACCTAGATTCGATTCAACCAATCTTATTGATCTCCAACTCACCATAATTGGGTTTACATGTATCATTTAACTCGGATGGCGGAATTTCGACCGGTACGAGTAGATCGTTACAATACCAACGTGGCAAGATCACGAACCATGATCAGAGATTTATCTTAAACCGCGCATATCACCATATGCTTGTACCCGAATCTATAACGAGGCATCTAACGGCTCCAATACCACTGTAGGGTTATGAGGTTGCTACGCTAGCCGGAAAACAAAATTTTCTGCCCTATAAACCAGGAACTAGTGCTAGTTATAGATCACGGGGTTACCACTAGACGCGCAGGTGCAGCGGAAGTGACTTGATGTAGTCATGCGCGTCCCAGCAGTGCCGTGTAGTTGCGAGGTTGTTCGTCTCAACGTCTCTTACTCGCGGTTCGTCCTTGTGCTCCAAATGCAACATCTCTGAGGAATCCCACACGTGCAGGGAAGAGCGTCACGTCTCTGGACTGCTAGGTCTGCGAGGAGTAATAGGCGTGAGCGTGGGGAGGGCGACGGCGGCTGCCAAAGGATGTAAGATCAACTCGCCCCGCGCCACCCCTTGCTTATATAGGCGTCCTAACGAGCTCCCACGTTGGAGGCCCATTAGTAACCCTAAACCTAGTCTAATTCGGGTCCAACCAATAGTTGATAGCGGCTTCTAGCAAGGCGTGTCAACTCCTATGCATACGCTATGATCATATCAGACGAACCACCACATTACAATATACATGTTATTCCATTGCCTCATGATATTTGGTTCAACTCGTGGGTTAACACTTAACCCAAGCACGGCCATGCATTTCATGATCTAATCATTTGAGTGATCCAGTGATATCTCTCTCTCTCATGGAGAGTGGCAAATTCCATCTTGATTGACTATGTCTCACAACATGTTTCCTGACAAACCCGAAAGTCACCTTTATAACTACCCAGTCACGGAGTAGCATTTGCTAGTCCCAAGGTAGGTCGTTTCACATCTTGAGTACATATGACAATCTCAGGTCTAAGGACATAACGTACATGATGTGTATACAGACAATCTCATGTCGGGTCTGTCCAGCACCATGTCCTACATGTGCCCACATTATTAGTTCGACATCTCCATGTCCATGACTTGTGAAACATAGTCATCAACTAATAATGTGCTGATCCAATATTCATGTACATTCTAGTAAAAACTTCGATCAGGGACAACTTTAGAATAACCATACAAGTAAAAGAGTTTCACAAACAATTCACATAATTGCTTATCGATACAAGTTGTCTTTAATGGATATTCATTGAACTCATAATATGTCATGGATACAAGGAAATACAATCATCTATATGATTACCTCTAGGGCATATTCCCAACAATATACATTAGTGAACTACCTAGCCTAAGCATTGCAGTCCAAGCTTCTGAAAATATCTCCCGCATTTTGAATGGACGGTCCCGCTTCCTGCCGGGAGTTGCCGTCGCCTCGACGCAACCTCCATGATTCCGCCACATGTCATCCCCGCTTCCTCGGAAGCTCCGCCTAGGTTTTGAGGCCCAAACCCAGGAAACCCGCCACCGGTAGCTTTGGGCTCAACTACCGAACCCCGAGTTTTGAGGCCCAAACTCGGAAACCGTCCTCGGATGGTTTTGAGGCCCAAACCACCAAACCGCTCGACTCGAGCCACCTTGTCCTCGCCCGGTCAGACTCTGAGTCCCATGAGCCTCTGCTCGACCCGCTCGTCCGTTGTCTTGACTTGGTCAACTCGGTCTACCTCCATGTCTTGTCGCACTCGCCGGTGCCAAGTACTAGCCACCATAGCTGGTCCGCTGGTGCCCATGGTCCCTCAGTCTGAGCCCCGCTTCCGCCCTTCACCGCTCTCAATCCATCGGCACGGCAAGCCTCTACTCGACCTTCTCCACGCCATTGACCACTGTCACTAGGCATAGCACCTGCACACCACAAGCCGAAAGACAGGCACACATTTGCTTTTGCAAAGGGTTAGAATTAAGCCACTCAAACTGAAGCGCTCAAGTGTTGGTCAATCACTCATCACAAAACTGAACTACATGGGTACTTATCCACCATGTGTTCGCACTTTCCTCAATAATGATCCAGAGTCTCCCATAATCATAAGTGACAAACTCAATCAGGAGCACACTCTGCGCCTAATGGTTGTTCTAGAAAAACATTTTTCAACCTTTGGTTACTCACTCCAAGATCTCACTGGAATCAGTCTTATGATTTGCACTCATCGCATTCCAACAGATCCTTCTGTTTCACCTTCTCGAGAGCCCCAACGTAGACTCAATAATGCGATGAGAGAGGTAGTTAAAAAGGAAGTTTTAAAATTGCTGCAAGCAGGGATTATATATCATGTGCCGCATAGTGAGTGGGTAAGTCCAGTGCAAGTTGTGCCTAAGAAGGGAGGCATGACTGTTGGCACAAATGAAAAGAATGAGTTGATTCCGCAACGCACCGTCACAAGATGGCGGATGTGTATATATTATAGAAAGTTGAACAAAGCAACGAAAAAGGATCACTTTCCTTTACCTTTTGTAGATGAGATGTTAGAGCGGTTAGCCAACCACTCGTTCTTCTATTTCTTAGATGGATATTCAGGGTATCACCAAATCTCGATCCATCCGGATGACCAAAGGAAAACCACCTTTACATGCCCCTATGGAACTTATGCTTATCGTAGAATGTCTTTTGGGCTATGTAATGCTCCAGCCTCTTTTCAAAGATGCATGATGTCTATATTTTCTGACATGATTGAAGATATTATGGACGTTTTCATGGATGATTTCTCTGTTTATGGAAAAACTTTCGATAGTTGTCTTGAAAATATAGATAGGGTTTTGCAAAGATGTGAAGAAAAACATTTAGTCCTTAATTGGGAAAAATGTCATTTTATGGTCAAAGAAGGATTAGTGCTAGGACACCTAATATCTGAAAGAGGCATTGAGGTAGAAAAAACTAAAATTGAAGTAATTGAATAGTTACCTCCGCCTGTAAATGTGAAAGGAATAAGAAGCTTTCTTGGTCATGCTGGTTTTTATCGAAGATTTATAAAAGATTTTTCATTTATTGCTAGACCACTAACTCTTTTGCCAAGGATGCTCCTTTTGAATTTGAAGATGCTTGTTTAAAAGCTTTTGAAGTATTAAAGAAAGCACTCATCTCTGCACCAATCATTCAATCCCCTGATTGGTCTCTACCTTTTGAAATCATGTGTGATGCTAGTGATTATGATGTGGGGGCAGTTTTGGGACAAACTAAGGATAAGAAGCATCATGCAATAGCTTATGCTAGCAAAACTTTGACAGAACCACAACTTAATTATGCAACCACTGAAAAGAGCTCCTGGCTGTTGTCTTTGCTATAGATAAATTTAGATCTTATTTAGTAGGAGCCAAAGTAATCGTTTATTCTGATCATGCTGCTTTAAAATATCTGCTCACTAAAAAAGACGCTAAACCTTGCTTAATAAGATGGATCCTGCTGCTCCAAGAATTTTACTTAGAAATAAAAGATAGAAAAAGAGTAGAAAACCCTGCTGCAGATCACTTGTCTAGAATGTATTTTAAGAATCAGCAGGAACTACCCATTGATGATTCACTCTGGGACGACATGCTCTACGGAATCAACAGATCCGACCCCTAGTATGCAGATATTAATAATTTTATGGTTTCAGGATATGTACCACTAGGAGGAAACAAAAGAAACCTTATTCAAGAGAGTCGTTCACATATATGGGATGATCCATACCTCTTCCGGGTATGCTCTGACGGCTTACTCAGGAGATGTGTGACTATTGAAGAAGGAATGAAGATCATTGAAAGATGTCACTCATCACCATATGAAGGTCATTATGGGGCATTCCGCACACATGCAAAAATTTGGCAATGTGGATTCTACTGACCAGCAATGTATGAAGACACTAAAGAATTTATCAGAAGATGCGGGCCATGTCAAAGACATGGCAACAGAAACTCAAGAGATGCTATGCCACTCACCAGCAATCTACAGATAGAACTCTTTGATGTTTGGGGAATTAACTATATGGGACCATTTCCCCCATCAAAAAATTGTGAGTATATTTTGGTGGAAGCATTACCGTGCAAGCATGCCGACAACATAAACTCAAAGAGGATGTTTGAAGAGATCATATTTCCAAGATTTGGAGTCCCCAGAATAATGATAAGCGATGAAGGATCACATTTCATCGACAAACATTTTGAAAAGTATCTAGCAAACCATGGGATCCGCCACAATGTCGCTACACCTTATCATCCTTAGACAAGTGGCCAAGCAGAGACCTCAAATAAACAAATCAAGAATATCCTTCAGAAGACAGTGAATGAGATGGGAACAACATGGAAGGACAAGTTACCCGATGAACTCTGGGCATACCGGACTGCATACAAAACTCCAATAGGAATGTCTGCATATCAACTCGTATATGGGAAGACTTGTCACCTACATGTTGAACTAGAGTTTAAAGCACACTGGGCTATAAAGCAATGGAATATGGATTTTGATGCTGCTGGAGAGAAAAGACAAATGCAATTATCAGAATTGGAGGAGTGGAGAGAAAAAGCATACCACAATTCAAAGATCTATAAAGAAAGAGTTAAATGATGGCATGACAAGAAGATCAAGAAGAAGAAGTTCACACCCAGAGATAATGTATTACTTTTTAATTCTAGGGTGAAGCTCTTCGGGCATGGAAAACTACGAAGCAAATGGGAAGGACCATATAAGATAATCAATTCATCATCCCATGGAGCAATCACACTTCAAAATGACGAAGGTAGGTTATTCAAGGTAAATGGTCAACGTCTAAAAATATTTTTAGAGCCCAATAAAGAATTAGAAGAAATAGATGTAATTAATTTCTATCTTTTATCTGAATTTTGAAGCCCAATCGCTTTCATTTCTGCATTTTGGGCCATGCAGTTGTTTTTCGATACTTAGAAGCTTCTAGAAACATGTGAGCAAAAGAGGCCCTGCAGTGGCCACATAGCCAGGGCGGATGCCCTAGGGTATAGGGCGGCCGCCCCACTCCTGGCACCTCTCGTCGCCACCTTTTGCACTCCCGAACCTTCTAGTCCCCCTTATCCGATAAACCATGCAGAACACTTATCCAACCATTTCTCCACGAGATTTCCTCCGTAGATGCTTCTAGAGGCCATTTTGCACCCCTATATAAAGAACCCCTGACGTCAGCCATCATCATCATTCAATCATTTCCTTAGCTTTCGCTTAGATGCTTGATAGATCTCCTTGTTGCTCCCATGGCCAGCAACAACAATTCTGATAGGAGGATGGTTCCCTACAGGTCCAACCTCAACTAGCTCCCGCAAAAAGATCCAGACTCCAAAGCTCTAGTCATAGTACACGATGCTCTCCCACTAGCCACCATTCCTCCAAAGCAGCAGCGATATAGCAAATCCTACTACGCTCAGCCTGTCCTCCTTGCACCACCGCAACCGCTCCTGCTCAAGGGACCGAAGGAAGAACCCATCGTCAAGGTGCCTGCTGGTACCAAGGTCCTTCCGCCGAGACCCAAGGAGAGGATCGTAGGAGTAAAGACCAATCGAAGGGAAGAGATCAACAATGTCAAGTACACGACATAAGAAGAACGTCCCCACTTTGAGGGGATCCGCACATCCAAAGTCAAATTCGTGCCGCCAAAGGACGCCCCAAAGCACTCTCTCAATTCCTTTGAGTCATCCCCAAAGCGCCGCAAAACCGTAGTAGAACTAGAAAAAAACTTCCACAATAGGGATGACACGATCATCAATCTCCAAACCTCTCTAGGCTTTTTATCTAGGCAGGTCATGAACCTGAACACCACAGTAGAGGGCCTTAAGCGTGATACAGATGAGCTTAGTAAGAGAGTAAAGTTTTTAGAACGTCGCTAGATGCCTTAGCGAGTTAAGCAGTTCTTGAGGCAAGATTATATTCGTTAGTTAAAGATTAGTTTATTCATTCCTTTGTAATAAATGCCTCAAAATAAATAATAAATAAAGATCATTTCTATTATCATTGTACCTTGCTTGTCTCCACTATGTTGTTATCTAAGAAAACAGGAAACAAGTATGGGGGAGACCCCCGATGACGAGACGAATAGATTCAACCGCAACGATGCAAAATATCGGAAACAAACAGAGCAACAACCAAACACGACGAAGCAGAGGCCGAGGGGCCACCCCAGCTGGGCGGACGCCCCACTACCCAGGGCGCCCACCCTGGGCAGGGCACCCTCCACTCCGTCCTTCAACCACGGTCAGGTTTGCACCATGCACGTTACATATTTTCATATATATCTCTCAAACTCCGATTCATGCAGTAAATTTCCATAAATAATGCTTTGAACATGATAAACTAAAATGAAAAAATGTTTCCTTAAAAGATCTTAAAAAAATGGACTCTCTGTATGAAGTTTCCTGGAGTCCTTCTATTGTTGGGAATTTCTTTAGTGACTCCATTTTACTTAAGTCGTTGTGGATAATGAGATGGTAGAATAAGAGAACTTAATTCTTGATAATCTCTGTCACTTGGAGAATTTCTTTAAAATAAATAACTACCATCCTCTATAAAGTTGTATATATACCAATCAAAAGCCAAAGGGCTACTTGCTTTGTATTGAGTTTGTTCGAATCGTGTGGATCCTTGTTAGAATTTTATCATACTCCGAAGATCAAGGCTTCTCTCATTCATTACAAACACAAAAGATTCACTCTTCCGAAGTAGTAATGCATTAGAGGCATGGGCTATGCAAAAATATGAAATTCGAGGAAATAAAAATGGGCAAAATGTCCGACAACCTCGTGAAAAAATGGGCATAAGTCCGACAGTAGAATTAGGGGTACATCAGCACCCACCTGAAATAATAATAATAATAATAATGATAGCCCATGGTTCCTCTAATAACAATACGCCAGCAAGAGATGACACTATAATAAAATTTGACCAACAAGTCTTGATCTAAGAGTATGGCATTATTCTCCTCGGATCCCGGTTTGACCAGGTAATACATGCAAGGTAAGTATGCCACATCTACCTATACTTTTTGAGATTCATTTATGAGCGATTTGGGAGCACCAGTAAGAGGAAAGAAATAAGCTAAAATATGCAAAACCCCCAAGTGACAAGATTGAAAGATGAAGGGTCTCTCTACTTCTAGCTACTTTATTCCTCAGCTGCTCATAGTAATTTGGTGACACTACTAAACTCCTGCAGTATACAGGTATAAAAGGAGCTTTCTACTGTTGATGTTTAAACCTTAATCTTATGTTTTGACCATCCTTTTCTCGAGGACGAGTAAAAGACTAAGTATGGGGGAGCTTGTTGACACCTCTTAAGTATCAATTATAAGTTTCAACTAAGGAGAAGAAAGGATATATTTGCAACACACCACATAGACATAGGATTTTAACTGATAGAATTCCACAAGTTTTGGTGCTTATCTGTTTCTGCAGGGAGACAACTGCAAAATAGAAAAAGAGGCCCACAAGTAAGGATTATATAGGCACATAACACTTCCGAACGAAAAAGAGCAATCTAGAAGACTCCAGAACCAACCCCCTAGAAGGAGGGGCCCACCTGTCAGCAGGGTAGGGCGGGTGCCCTCCCCCCTAGGGCGGCCGCCCAAGGCCCAATCAGGCTCCCCCCTAGGGGGCTGACGTTCATTTGAGGGGGCTATATAAGGAGGACCCCTGCCCCCTGGCTAAAGGCAATCCATTATTCATTTGCATATTTTCCAGAGAGGATTCACCAGAGAGGATCCCTTATGGATCTATTCTCCAAGGCTTAGCATTCACAAGAAACTATCTTTAGTTTCTATGTGAGATTAGAGTTTACTCTTCTAGATTGAGAGAGATAGAGTGGAGGTGTGGATTGGAGAAAGCCCGACATGTCAGTGTCTCCTCTCCAGTTTGTATCGACGGGATCAAGTCTCATAACCCGAGGCTTGCTCCTAGGATTTCCTCGGTATTTCGACTTCTAATTCTAGTAAGTTCTCTGTTTTATTATTTTTGGTTTGTGAGTTTACTTTATTCTCTTCGCGTAGAGAGTAGGGTAATCATCTCTAGCGTAAACATGGTGTTTGGGCTAGGATACTCATAGATATCCCCTTGTCTAGTCGGATCTGTGGTAGTAGCTTGGAAAGTGACAATTCCATAGATACCTTTGGATTCCACAATCCCGTTAGAAGGATCGGTAGGGTTTATAGGCCGCGTGCTAAGCATCCTCTGAGGTGTCTCTTATCACAATGGTTCTCCCCAATAGAATAATAGCGCATATCTTGCATAGACTAGAACGAGAGTGCAGTCGCGGTCTTCTCTATATCCTCCCATCAAAATCACCTTGTTTGTAGCCTAAAGGATAGTAGCAATAGATTTGGTTAGTCAGATGCACCCTTTCTCCCTGCGAAAAAATAAATAACGATACTGTGGATAATCTCCCGGGTGAAGTGCTCACCGATATCCGTGCGCTTGCGGATTATTTCCCAGTGATTCTTCTGTCTGCGTTAACAACTATCAACACTAAGTACTAGGTCAGAAGCCCAAGGTCATTCATACTGAACTTCTACTTCATCTCTTGCTCGACCACCACATATGGGTCACGACCGGTACCCCGCTGGGCACGACCACCACGTGGTCTCGCCTCCTGAGGCCTAGCACCTTGAGGCATTGTACCTCTAGGCCTAGAAGTGCGCCTCTAAACTTCTGGTTCACACACCCCAACTCGTGGGTGGTACATGTCCCGGTTGTTCAACTCAACCTACCTCCGATCATCTCTCTTCCTCCTATAGCAAAACTCAGCCAAGTGCCCATCCCTCTCATAATACTCACAGTGGTACCTCACCGCACTCTTGGTAGGCACTCTCTTGGTGGGTTGGGTGGCTCTAGCTTTCTTAGGAAGGGGATCACTAGAGATGTCTGGCAGTGTGTCAAGTGGGTTGCGAAGATGGTTCGGTTTGGCAATCCACACTTGCTTCTGTGGAGTGGTTTTGGGTGGCTCTTCAAACACACCATCTCTCAGAGGAAACTCAGAGCGGTTGGTAGGCTTAAGTGGAGTGATCTTGGTAAGCTTGGGTGTTGTGATGGCTTTCTCATTTTTGCTCAAACCACTGCACTCACCGATCTTACCGAACATGCTATCGTCCTTCCCATCTATAGCAAATCCTACTCCCATGCTGCTAGCCCTTTTGCATTGGCTAAGCATCATCCCCAACTGTGGCTCTCGGTAAGACACCTAGCTCAAGACGGACCGAAGGTATATGTTTTCTTCCTCGGTACGCATCTTGTCATGTCTGCACGATGCGATCTCAAGCTCCAAAGCCTCAAAGCGATCCGACTCTCTAGTGCTATCTGAGCTGACCTTCTCTAACACAGCAATCCTAGCATCCTTTTGTGCCAGCTCAGAACGCAAGCCTAAGCAAGACTTGCACGCACCAAGTAAGCTAGGCCTAGCCTTCAGCTCACTGACCTCCTCAAGTAGAGTGCCATACTTGTCCTGAAGAGTGACAAGATCAGACATGTGGATGTCGCAAGCATCACACTCTACCTCCTCGGTAATCACCACTTGTTCCTTAGCAAACTCTAGCTCATGAAGCGTGTTAAGGTACTTTGCCTTAAAATAGTTTCTCTCGCACGCGGCACGCTTGAGCAACGCACCTGACTCATCAAGGTGTTGTTCAAAGACTCAAGCTCGAGAGAGAGGGATTCGATGGTGGGTGATACCTCGGGTGTGTCGGAGTCGTAGTCGAAGTCATCTTTGCGTTTGCCGACCTTGCCTTCTTCAATAGCCATGGTGCAAAAACCACCGTGCTTGGCATCGGCGTAGAAGCATATGTCGTTGAACTTGTCCTCAACCTTTCCCTTCGACTCATCATTTCTTGAGTAAGCACCTCCGTCGGAGGAGGCATCGATATCGCTAAGGGAGGCGAGAAAGGCTCGGTGCTTGGCCTTCACCTTGTCCATCACCTTCTTGGAGGACCTTAGGTTATAGTCGCCCTTGGGCTTGTTCTTGTCCTCAAAGTGGTTCTCGCGCTTGTCCTTGCGCTTGGTGAAGTCACCCGCAGCTTTCTTGTGGTAGTTTGCGATGAAGTGACCCTCATCACCGCAATGGTAGCACCCTTGGCCGATCCACCACGTCGTCAGTTCAAATGGTTGTTGTAAAACCGTGAGAATCTAGTGATGACCAAGGCCAGCTCATCATCTCCAAGATCATCCACTTGCTCCTCTATCACAGACAATAAAGACAAAGCGAACAAAGAGTGTGAAGGGTTAGAGGAGGAAGAAGACGTACCAACGGGGCCAGAAACCAACGCCATAGATGGTTTCGACGGGTTTTCAAGCTTGGCCCGGGTCTGGTAGTCAATCTCCGAGGACTTAAGCTTGTTGAATAGCCCGGTGACTCCTGAATGACAGCCACCTTCATCTCCCACACCTTCCGATCAAGAGCATGCAAAAGCTTGATAGCCATCTCATGATCATTATAAGGCAAGTTGGCTCGATTAGCACGCATCTTGTTGACGATAGATTGGAAGCGAGTGAACATCTCGTCTACAGATTCGTCGGCCAACTGAACGAAGTTCTCATACTCCCTACGATACGTGTCGAAGAGTCTGGACTTTATCTAAGGGTTGCCCTCATGATATCGCACAAGTGTTTGCCAGATCTCTCGTGCCATAGTGAGACTCGAAACCCGCTCAAACTCAGGAAGAGACAAACTCAAGAAGAGGATGCTACGGGCTCTTGCATTCGACGCATGTTGCGTGATTTGAAGCTCATTGATCCGAGCACCAAGAACCACATAGTCCGCATTCTCACAAATCTCCCAGATCTTCGAATCAAGCCCTTGAAAGTAAGCAGACACGCGCACCTTCCAATAGGAGAAATTAGTTCCATCGAAAAACGGAGGTTTGCCAACACCTCTCTCCATGTTGCCTTCGCGGATCAAGAACTGTGTAAGGTGGATTGATCCTTAACCGGATCTAATACCAATTGAAGGACCAAGAACGACGACCAGAGGGGGGTGAATGGGAGCCTCTAATTTCTCTCAAAATATTTGGGCCACTCTTCCAAAAACCAAAACTAGTTGCTAGGTGCTCACCGGCAGTGGAGGAAAACTCACTGGAAACCCCGAAAACCAAGTTCTCAACCCCTACAGAAAAGAGGCAAGAACCTATGCCAAACACGCGAAAACTGCAACCATTGGACCACTCTGTCAGGACCTCCGGACCATAGCACAAGGTCCGGAGCCTTGGTCCGGCGCTTCTTCAGCGCCTCACAAAAAACACGCAGGGAGCACCTGACCTCCGGACACTAGGCTTCGGACTAGTCCGGTGCTAGCTTCGAACCAAGGGAGCATGATCCTTATGCAATTAGGGAGCTATCTCGAAGAAATCATCGCTCAATTTGTTGTGGATAGACGGGAAGAGAAGATTTGGGGAAAAAAGCTCAAGAACGAAGAACACCGCAAGGAAATCGCCCGATCTAAGCACTCGTGAGGTTTGAGAGGAATTCCTTCGGTGCAAAGATGCTCCTCACGAATACGAACAACTTGGTTCAAACGGATTTGCAAGAGCTACTTCCAACAAAGAGAAATCATCTCGGGAACAAAGAGGGAGCAAAAGCAAAACGCGAAGAACACAAGCAAAACGGGGACACGATCAAGAAATCGAAGCCACCATGGCTTACGGAGGTTACGGCCTCCGATTCCTCGCAACAAATTCAAGTTCTTATAGAGGTTGGTGAAATCAACCTAGGGATCTCATGAACTAGAGAGAGGGTAGAGAGTGAGAGAGAGTTGGGGCAAATGTATGGGTTCAAGAGATAGGATGATGATACCCCTTCATCCCCTATTTTACAGGGCTTTGACTATTTACCAAAGAGCCCCCTAGATAGGATGATGATACCTCTTCAGAAGAGGATGGTTTTGAGGCCCAAACCACCAAATCGCTCGACTCGAGCCACCTTGTCCTCGCCCGGTCGGACTCCGAGTCCCATGAGCCTCCGCTCGACCCACTCGTCCGCCATCTTGACTTGGTCAACTCGGTCTATCTCCATGTCTTCTCGCACTCACCGGTGCCAAGTACTAGCCACCACAGCTAGTCCTCCGGCGCCCCTGGTCCCTCAATCCGAGCCTCGCTTCCGCCCTTCACCGCTCTCAGTCCATCGACACGACAAGCCTCTACTCGACCTGCACACCACAAGCCGATAGGCAGGCACACATTTGCTTTTGCAAAGGGTTAGAATTAAGCCACTCAAACTGAAACGCTCAAGTGTTGGACAATTACTCATCACAAAAATGAACTACATGGGTACTTATCCACCATGTGTTCGCAAAGCTCTTTGTAGGCTAGCGGTTCAGTACGTACACTTTTGTCTTTACAGCTTCTCCCTAGAACCTCCCTGGCACACTCATGCTTTTCAGCATACATTGTGCCATCTCAACCACAGACTGATTGCGCCTCTCGACGACCCCGTTCTGTTGTGGAGTATAGGGCGTGGTAGTGTTGTGTCGAATGCCTTGATCATAACAATAGACCACAAACGCACGTGAATTAAATTCACCCCCACGATCTGTTCTGAGTGCCTTCACCTGACAGACTAATTCAAGCTCTGCTGCCGTCTTGAACTTCTTGAAGTATCTAAGTGCTTCATCCTTTGTGGCCAATAGCTCTAACCACATGAACCTGTTGTGGTTATCAATAAGTAGCAGAAAGTATGACTTTCCACCTGGTGTGGGTGGAGATATCTTCCCACATAGATCCCCATGAACCAGTTCCAGTCCACTATTTTCTCGATATGCCAATGCTTTAGGAAACGGTGCCCGATGATGTTTTCCTAGTGCACACCCATCACACACCTATTAAGGATGCTCAATACAAGGAATCCCATCAACCATCTGCTTGGCGCCTAGATCACGGAGAGATCTGAAATTCAGATGTGCATATCGTGCATGCCAAAGCCAGGCCTTCTCATCCATCTTTGTTAGTAGACAGACAGGAGAGGTAAGGTTCACCTTCATCACATACAACTTGTTTCTCCTCTCAGCTCGGATTAGCACCCAAGCTTTTCGGGATCTACCTGTCATCTTTCAAACACAGTCATGATGCCACGGTCTATTTCACCTCGGCATCGTGCCTCCTCTAACTGACCAAGACTCACAATATTGCATTTGAGGGATGGGATGAAATATACCTTAGTGAGCACTCGGTGGTCCTCGTTCTTGCCAGCAATGGCCACCGCACCGATGCCTTGTATCTCCACGGTTGACCCATCGCCAAACCTCACTGCGCCCCGAACTGATTCGTCTAGAGTCGCCAGAGCTCGCCGGCACCCCGTCATGTGATTGGTGGCTCGGGTGTCAAGTACCCATGCCCCATAACCATATTCCACCGGAAACACTCGCTGCTGATTTAGGAACACCTTCTGTGTCCCTGGTGTTATCGTGCGTAGCACATTGCACACTTGAGCTACAAGTAGGGCTCCATCGGTCTCCACATTGGCATGATGAGCTGCTTCCTGACGTTGCTTACCATCCATTTTGGTCTTGCACTCCTTCTCAAAGTGCCCATAGATGTTGCACTTGCGGCACCTCCCCTTCCGTCGAGGTGTTCCCATTGACGTGAGTCTTACTTCAGAGTCATGCGCGTCGCCGCCGCCGCGTGCCCCAGACTTCTCCTTCTTCACATAGCGACCGCGACCCTTGCCACTAGATCCAGATTGAGAATTCGATGTAGCACGGTTCTTTGTTCTAGCCGCCCACTCCTCCTCGGTCAGCAAGAGCTTGGCTGTTTTCTCCGTGACCTGCTCCACCGAGGGTTGGAATCTATCCTCCGCTGCCCGCAACCGACCAACTAACTCCTCAATCGTGAGTGTATTCAGATCGTTGAACATCTCGATCGCTACCGCCACTTGATTATAGCGCGGCGGTACGACACGAAGCAACTTCTTCACAACTCATGAATCACCTACACTACTTTCTCTGAGACCCTTGAGATCGGTGGATGAAGGACCGGATACGGCGACCAGAGGGGGGTGAATGGGAGCCAAATAAAAATTCTTTTCGAAAGATCTTGACCCTTGTCACACTCACTACCCAAAACGAAAATGATAGATTCATGAGCCACAAGTGGGTGGATGTTCTAGGAGATGTCCCAGGAACACAGTGGAGCTATCCAAAAACCAACTAGAACAAACCCCAAAATAATCGCACATAAATAGCAAGCAAACAATCCAACGAACACTAGGGTTGCTTAGCGACGGACGTGCCGACGCAGAGCAACGAACACTAGCTAGGGCTAGGCGACGGACGCTGTAGCGAGAGGCGATGGACGTTGGGCGAGCGTCCGACGGCTATGCAGAACCGAACCCAAGAGGACCTCCAGGCGACGAACTTGTCTGGTGGCACCTCGACTGACACTAGGGAGCGTTCGATGGCAAAAGAACAGAGAGCTTGCACAGCTCTAAACCGACGAACGCGTCCGACGCGAGGCCGACGGACGCTGGCGAGCCTCTAACGCCAAACTCACGCGCATAGACAGAGAGTGCGATGACGATGGCTTGGGTGAGCCCTAGCGTCCGACGCAAACTGACGGAGCGTCCGACGCCCCCGATCAGAGCGCAGAAAAGCGGAAAACGATTTCTCTCCTTTTGGATCTTCCCAAAACTCACCCAAATGGTCACCAACTGCAACCAAACTGGGTAGGCATGATCCTAGTGTAGTTAGGGAGCTATCCAGAAGAAATCATCGCTCAATTTGGTTTGGTTTTCAGGGAAGGAGAAGAATTTGGGGAAAACTCAAGAACGAATGAACTTGACAAAGAAAACACCTGATCTATCTACTCGTGAGGTTTTGGAAGAATTCCTTTGGTGCAAAGATGCTCCTCACAAATATGAACAACTTGATTCAATGGGATTTGCCAAAGCTTCTCTCAATCAAAAGTTCTCATCTCGGGAACAAGGAAAAGATAGAGAGAGGCAAAACCAAATCGCGAAGAACACAAGCAAACGAGACACAATCACTAATCCAAACGAGCCATGGCACACGGAGTTAAGGCCTCCAATTCCCACCAAAAGATTCTCGAGTTCTTACAAAGATTGGTTGCTAATCAATCTAGGGATCTCATGAACTAGAGAGAGAGCTAGAGAAAGGTGGAAGAGATTGTACAAGAGATAGAATGAGGGATACCCCTTCATCCCCTACTTAACGGCGCTTTCGACATGTCCCAAATCGCCACCTAGATACATGACCGAATTACCTAGTCCTGAGACACTGTAATCCAAGTCAGAGATATTTCCACCGCATCTGGATTTGGACGACCCCACTTCCTGCATGGACTTGTCGTCGTCTCGACACAACCTGCTGGATTCTGCCACGTGCCATCCCCGCTTCCTCAGAAGCTCCGCCTGGGTTTTGAGGCCCAAACCCGCGAAACCCGCCACCGGTAGCTTTGGTCTCAACTACCGAACCCCGAGTTTTGAGGCCCAAACTCGGAAACCGTACACTAGTGGTTTTGTGGCCCAAACCACTAAACCGCTCGACTCGAGCCACCTTGTCCTCGCCCGGTCGGACTTCGAGTCCCATGAGCCTCCTGCTTGACCTGCTCATCCGCCATCTTGACTTGGTCGACTCGGTCTACCTCCATGTATTCTCGCACTCGTCGGTGCCAAGTACTAGCCACCACAGCTAATCCGCCGGCACTCCGGTCCGTCGGTCCGAGCCTCACTTCCTCCCTTCACCGCTCTTAGTCCATCGGCACGGCAAGCCTCTACTCGACCTTCACCTCGCCATTGATCACTGTCTCCGGGCTCAATACCTGCACACCACAAGCCGATAGACAGGCACACATTTGCTTTCGTAAAGGTTAGTAAGACTGCTCAAACTGAAACACTCAAGTGTTGGGCAATCACTCATCATCAAAGCTAAACAAACATGGGCACATATCAACCATGTGTTCGCAATCTCCCCCTTGATGAGTGCATTGTCAACACAAGTGCATTTCAGATTTGAGCCACAAGATAAAGCTCTCCAAATGACCAAAAACTAAGAAAGCCAAAATGGGGTCACTTGAGATAAGGAAATCGCATCAAAAAACTTGGTTCCCAAAGACATGGGCAACGGCTCGACGCAACCAAGCAAAATAAAACTAGCCCTCAAGAAAAGGCAGAAATGGGCTCAACACCACTAGCAAACCAAAGATACCAATTGTGACACAAATTTCAGCTATCAAAGCTCAAAATGCCAATTGAAACCTATCGGAGACTACAAAGCAAGCTAGACCCTCCAGAAGAGGCAAAGACACATCTAGCAAAAGCTCCCCCTGGGCA
The DNA here is from genome assembly GCA_022036555.1 of Microstegium vimineum. Taxonomy (NCBI): domain Eukaryota; kingdom Viridiplantae; phylum Streptophyta; class Magnoliopsida; order Poales; family Poaceae; genus Microstegium; species Microstegium vimineum. The sequence continues at coordinate 15,294,902 of CM039129.1, read as the reverse complement.
AAAGCACACTCTCACAAGATACCAATTGCCTTATGGCAAAGAAGCTCTCCAAAACAACAAAGAGGCAAAAATGCAAGATTTTCTCAAAAGCATGTTTTCTCCCCGTCAAAGGTAGATGGCTGAAAATAGAGTGGAATGCATTCTCCCCCTTGGATGATGAAAACGGTGAAATGCACATTTTTCTCCCCCTTATTGACACATGTAGCTCATCAAAGCTCAAAATGAGTGCAAAAGCTTCATACATAGAGCTAAGACAATGAAAGGATGCTCTAAGTGATGTGATCCTATGAGAATAAGCAAAGGCTCCAAATACTCAACAAAGACTCAAGTTGAGCTAAAGATCACTCTTAGAAGCTAGTTTAGAGAAGATTACATATGTGAGCCAAGATAGGGTATGACCACTGAAGGACAACTAAACATGGCATAAGAGATAAGATCAACCTTAAGACTATCTCATGTATAGCAAGTAATCTATCCCAAACAAAGATCATACATCATGCTATGACCCAAACCGAATCAAAGATTTTCATTTTTCAGAGTTATGCAGCAAAATTCATTTTTAGGCATATTACATGTGTATGCGAGTGGTTGTTAGCAAAGTGATGCCAATTAGCAACCGGGCAAAGCGAAAGAGCTTAAGGCACCAGTTTCGGCCATACACGACATTGCTCAAGTTCAACCCAATGTGTAATGGGAAGCCGTCTCGATACAATGAAGTTCTCACATATGCAAACCCAACTCGATCTTGTCAATTCACTATTCATAGAGCTACTTCATTTTAGATCAAGATTTAAACATGGTGCTCAATGGAAGTGAATGAAACAAAGAAGAGCCATAGATACAAGCTATCAACAAAATAGCCGAAAGGGATCTGCAAAGAGCCTACACATGCTCTTCTTGTTCGCCAAGCAGAAGGAGGCAGCTAGGGGACAAGCAGGGGACAGGGGTCATGCGATATGCGTGACCCTGTCAGGGCCATTGCGGCTTGCATGCTGCCAGCTGAGCGCCCGAGCGTGGCGTGTGCGTGGGCTTGAGAGAACAGAGAAGAAGATGAATACCTCCCCGGTCCCACCTGCCAGCGAGTGGAAAGCGGCGTGGCGCTCTCCTGTTGAGGTGCGTGAGCGAATTGCAGGCCGGTGTCCGTTGCTGGGCCTGCGCGTGTGGATGGGCTTGCGTGTGTGTGATTCCAAGCAGGCCGGGAGGCTGTTTGCTCTCTTTTCCTATTTCATTTCCTTTGGCATTTCCTTTTGTATTTATTTCCTTTTTTGTTTTGTATTTTAGTTAGTATATATATATAAATATACTTGTATATGTTGTATTTGTTTAGGTGCACACATGTATATATGTATATATATATATATATATATTTGCTCATGTATGTATATACATATATAGGTATATGTATATACATATATATATTTTTCTCCCGGTGTTGTTTTATTCACATTTAAAGGTAAAACATACATTGCAAGAGAAGAGAAGATCCAAATCACGCAAAGTCATATTGACATGGAAATAACATTAGTATGAGTGAAAATGAAATCTAGGGTTAGCCACTAACGATGTATGAAAAAGCTATGTCAAGCATAACATCCATCAACATTTGAATAGATTCAAGGAAAAATTTTGTAGTGGGGAATTTTCAAGTTTGTCAAATTTTCAGGATGCTATAGAAGGTGTGGGAGATGAAGGTGGCTGCCATTCAGGAGTCACCGGGCTATGATGCCCTGACCATGGACGAGCTGTTCAGCAAGCTCAAGTCCTCGGAGATTGACTACCAGACCCAGGCCAAGCTTGAAAACCCGTTGAAACCCTCTATGGCGTTGGTTTCTGGCCCCCGCGGTATGTCTTCTTCCTCCTCTGACCCTTCACACTCTTTGTTCACTTTGTCTTTGATTTATGTGACATAGGATCAAGTGGAGGCTCTTGGAGATGATGATCTAGCTTTGGTCATCACCAAGTTCTCACAGTTTCACAACAACCGTTTGAACCGTCGGCGTGGTGGCTCAGCCAAGGGGTGCTACCATTGCGGTGATGAGGATCACTTCATCGCAAACTGCCCCAAGAAAGCTGCGGGCGACTTCACCAAGCGCACGGACAAGCGCTAGCACCACTTTGAGGACAAGCACAAGCCCAAGGGTGGCTACCACCGAAGGTCCTCCAAGAAGGTGATCGACAAGGTGAAGGCCAAGCATCGAGCCTTCCTCGCCTCCCTCAGCGACATCGATGCCTCCTCCGATAGAGGTGCTTCTTCGAGCGATGATGAGTCCAAGGGAAATGTTGAGGACAAGCTCAACGGCCTATGCTTCTACGCCGACGCCAAGCACGGTGGCTTTTGCACCATGGCGGTTGAAGAAGGCAAGGTCGGCAAGCGCAAGGATGGCCTCGACTACGACTACGACTCCGACACAACCGAGGTACCACCTACCATCGCATCCCTCTCTCTCGAGCTTGAGTCTCTGAACGACACCTTGATGAGTCAAGATGTGTTGCTCAAGCGTGCCGCGTGTGAGAGGAACGATTTTAAGGCGAAGTATCTTAGCACGCTGCATGAGCTAGAGTTTGCTAAGGTGTCTGTGGTGGTTACCGAGGAGGTAGAGTGTGATGCTTGTGCCATCCACATGTCTAGTCTTGTCACTCTCCAGGACAAGTATGACACTCTACTTGAGGAGGTCAGTGAGCTGAAGGCTAGGCCTAGCTTACTTGGTGCGTGCAAGACTTGCATAGGCTTGCGTTATGAGCTGGCATAGAGAGATGCTAGGATTGCTGTGCTAGAGAAGGTCAGCTCAGATAGCACTAGAGAGTCGGATCGCTTTGAGGCTTTGGAGCTTGAGATCGCGTCATGCAGACACGACAAGATGCGTACCGATGAAGAAAACACATACCTTCGGTCCATCTTGAGCTGGGTGTCTTGCCGAGAGCCACAGTTGGGGATGTTGCTTAGCCAATGCAAAAGGGCTGGCAGCACGAGAGTAGGCTTTGCTATAGGTGAGAAAGATGATAGCATCTTTGGTAAGATCGGTGAGTGCAGTGGTTTGAGCATAAGTGAGAAACCCACCACACCTCCCAAGTTCACCAATATCATCCCACCTAAGCCTACCAACCCCTCTGAGTCACCCAAACCCACTCCACAGAAGCAAGTGTGGATTGCCAAACCGAACCACCTTCGCAACCCACTTGACACAATGCCCGACATCTCTAGAGATCCCCTTCCTAAGAAAGCTAGAGCCACCCAACCCAACAAGAGAGTGCCTACCAAGAGTGTGCTGAGGTACCATTGTGTGTATTGTAAGAGGGATGGGCACTTGGCTAAGTTTTGCTATAGGAGGAAGAGAGATAATCGGAGGTAGTTTGAGTTGAACAACCGGGACATGTTCCACCCACGAGTTGGGGTGCGTGAACCGGAAGTTCGGAGGCGCACTACTAGGCCTACAGGTACAATGTCTCAAGGTGCTAAGCCTCAGGAGGCGAGAAAACATGGTGGTCGTGCCCGGTGGGGTACCGATCGTGACCCATACGACTACGGGCCTCGTGGCGGTGGCTTTACTCCACCCTTCTTTAGCGGACCACATTTTCCCCATCGTGGTGATCGCTATCCTCCCATGGGACAGGAGATGTTTGGTTTTTCTCCTAACCCATTCTTTGGGCAAGTGGGACAACACTGGTATCCTTCACAGTTTACTAACCCTAGTGTTGGTCTGTTTGCTCACCCTATGTCTTTTTATTGATGTAGGAAGGAGGACTGCAGGAGACTTGGCTTGTGGATTCCGGATGCTCACGCCATATGACCGGAAGTGCCAAGTGGTTCTCCAGCCTCGACCCCATGCACCACACTGAGTATATCACATTCGGGGACAAGAGTAAAGGTAAAGTTGTCTCCCGAGGGTCCATCCGAGTGAACTCTTCTTTTGTCCTCAAGGATGTTGCTTTGGTTGCGAATTTGCATTTTAACCTTCTTTCGGTTTCGCAACTCCTTGATGACGGTTTTGAAGTGAGTTTCAAGCCTAATCTCTCTCGGATTTTGGACTCTCATGGTGAGCTTGTGTGTCGGATTTTACCCTTCGGGAAGGTTTTTCATGCGGATTTTTCTATCTCTTCCGGACCTTCTCGTTGTCTTCTTGCCAGTTCATCTTCCGAGCTTTGGAAGTGGCATAGGAGATTGGGACATTTGAGTTTTGACTTGCTTGCAAGGCTTATCTCAATGGACCTTATCCAAGGATTGCCAAAGCTAAAGTTCGAGAAGGATTTGGTTTGCCATCCTTACAGGCATGGCAAGATGGTTGCCGCTTCCCATCCTCCTGTGACTGAGGTCATGACCACTCCAACCGGCGAGCTCTTATACATGGACACAGTTGGTCCAACTCGGGTCAGGTCAGAAGGAGGGAAGTGGTATGTGGTTGTAGTCGTTGATGACTACTCGAGATACTCTTGGGTGTTCTTTTTGGAGAGTAAGGATGAGGCTTTTCCACTTGTTCGAGATCTGATTTTGAGATTGCAAAATGAGCTACCTAAGAATGCCATGAGAGCTATCCGCAGTGACAATGACACAGAATTCAAGAATGCTCACTTTGCAACTCTTTGCTCTTCTTTGGGTCTCGATCACCAGTTTTCCTCACCTCACACTCCCCAGTAGAACGGTGTTATTGAGCGCAAGAATTGGACCCTTGTTGAGATGGCCAGGACAATGCTCGATGAGCATAGGACTCCTAGGCGGTATTGGGCCGAAGCACTCAGTTCTACTTGCTATGTTTCCAATCGCATTTTTCTCCGAGCTTTCAAGAAAAAGACCTCTTATGAGCTGCAATTTGGGAGACCACCCAAGGTAAGTCACCTACGGGTGTTTGAGTGTAGGTGTTCCATCCTCAAAAAGGGCGGTAAGTTGGATAAATTTGAATCACGGTCTTCTGACGGTATCTTTCTTGGTTATTCTACTCACTCTCGTGCTTATCGTGCACTTAACTTTGAGACTAACCGAGTGATGGAGACTTGTGAGATTACTTTCGATGAGACTATGCCATGTGTTTCCACTACTTTTGATCTTGCAGGTGATGATGAGATGAACACTATCATCTTTGCGGAGGAGGAGCAGGACGATGCCGATTGGGGTGATCCCGAGCCGACTCCACCGGCTGCCCCCGTCGACCCTGCGACGTCCACTTCGGCTCACGATCCTGACCTGACTACTTCCTCTACATGGGGTCGTTCGAGCAGCTTCCTCAGTCAGTGCCTGTTGCACCTGAGGGAGCTCCAGCTGCTGTCGAGGGGGAGGCCACTTCGTCCAGGCAGGTTCCCCGCCACATCCAGCGACAGCACCCGCCGGAGAACATCATCGGAGACATTGAACGTCGAGTCACGTGGTCCAGGTCCTATATCTCTCACTTTGCTCATTCGGCTTTTGTCACTTCTTTTGAGCCCCGAGATGTTGGACACGCTTTGATGGATCTGGATTGGGTTAATGCCATGCATGAGGAGTTAGAAAACTTTGAGCGAAACCGCGTTTGGGTCTTAGTTCCTCCACCACCTAGTTGCCACCCCATCGGTACCAAATGGGTTTTCAAAAATAAACAAAGTGAGGATGGGGTGGTAGTGCACAACAAGGCTAGGTTGGTAGCTCAAGGCTTTTGTCAAAAGGAGGGAATAGACTATGAGGAAACCTTTGCTCCCGTAGCTCGTTTAGAAGCCATTAGAATCCTTCTAGCTTTTGCGGCTTCTAAGGGTTTTAAACTTTTTCAAATAGATGTTAAAAGTGCTTTCTTAAATGGCTACATAGAGGAGGAAGTTTATGTTAGACAACCTCCCGGTTTCGAAAATCCCAAGTTTCCAAACCATGTTTTTAAACTTCGCAAAGCTTTGTATGGTTTGAAACAAGCACCTAGAGCATGGTATGATAGGCTAAAAACCTTTTTGTTTGCTAAGGGAATTAAAATGGGATCGGTAGATAAGACGTTGTTTCTCCTCAAGCAAGGCAAAGACACTCTCCTTGTCCAAATATACATGGATGATATCATCTTTGGTGGTTCTTCTCATGCTCTTGTTGACAAGTTTGCAGATCTTATGAGCAGGGAATTTGAGATGGGCATGATGGGAGGGTTGACTTTCTTTCTCGGGTTGCAAATCAAGCAAACCCGGGAAGGGACGTTTGTGCACCAAGGCAAGTACACAAAGGATATCTTGAAGAAGTTTGACATGGGTGAGGCAAAGACCCTCTCAACGCCTATGTCAACTACTACTGCCTTGGATGCGGACGAGGAAGGAGAGGCAGTGGACCAGACCGAGTACTGAAGCATGATCGGGTCGCTACTGTACCTGACGGCGACTCGACCGGACATTCAGTTCGCTGTTTGCTTGTGTGCACGTTTTCAGGCGTCCCCACGGACCTCGCACATGCAAGCGGTGAAACGCAACATGAGGTACCTACGATTCACTCCCGAATTTGGTCATTGGTTTTCCACCTCTTCCTCTCTTATGCTTTGCGGTTACTCTGACGCTGATTTTGTCGGATGTCGTCTTGATCGGAAGTCCACTTCTGGGACTTGCCAGTTTCATGGGTCTTCTTTGGTTTCTTGGTCTTCTCGCAAGCAATCTAGCGTGGCACAGTCGATGTGCGAAGCTGAGTATGTTGCCGCGGCTAGTTGTTGCTCTCAGTTGCTTTGGATGATTGCCACTTTAAAGGATTTCGGTCTTGAGCTTACTAAGGTGTCTCTGCTTTGCGATAGCACGAGTGCAATTAGTGTGGCTAAAAATCCCGTGCTTCATTCAAAGACCAAGCACATTGAGGTCCGCTTTCACTTTTTACGTGATCACTACGAGAAGGGCAACATTGACCTCCGGCATGTCGAGACCCAAAACCAGCTTGCGGATATTCTCACTAAGCCTTTGGATCAAGCTGTGTTTTCTCGCCTTTGGGGCGAGTTGGGTGTTTGCTTTCCTTTTTAGAGGAGGAAAGTTTTGTGTATCATAGTTCTTTCTAGTTCTTTTTGTCTTTTATTTGTCCTTCTTCTCTATTGGGGTCTTGATTGTGTTAGTTGGTGTCATTGCACTTTGCATCTTATTTACATTTGTGACATAGTTCATTTTAAGATTCATATCTATATCCAATATAATGAATCTATGCTCTGTTTGAGGTGCTTTATGTGTCTATGGTGTTGCCTAACTTAGACTCTCTTTGATCTCATGATATGCAATAGAGCTAAGTTAGAAAAGCTTTAAAACTAAATTTAATTCCCCATGTCACCTCTGAAAAGGCACTAGCATGTGTAGACTTTTGAAGATCCTTCTTGGCTTCCTTGTATATAGCTTGTAACTATGGCTCTTCATTATTTCATTCACTTCCATTGAGCACCATGCTTAAAATTGATCTAAAATGAATTTGCTCTCTGTTTTGTGAATTGGAAAGATCGAGTTGGGTCTGCATTGTGAGCACTTCACCATGTGTTCGAGACTGCTTCCCATATGGGTTGATACTTGAGCGGTCTCGTGTATGACACAAATCGGTGTATCAAGTCCTTTGACTTCGCCCGGTTGGTAAGCAGTGGCATCACTTTGCTTACGACCACTCGCATACAACTTGTAATGTGCCTAAAACTGAAATTGGCTGCAAAACTCTGAAATTTGAAAAATTCATTCAGTTGGGTCATTGGCTTGTTGTATGAACTTTGCTAGGGATAGTTTTACTTGCTATACATGAGATTGCTTTGAGATAGATCCTATCTTTTTTGTCATGTCTAGTTGTCTCTAGGAGGTGATACCCTTTCTCTGCTCTCACATTATATGCTCTCTAAAATAGCTTCTAAAGTGATCTTAAGCTCAACTTGAGTCTTTGTTGGGCACGTAGAGATTTTCCTATTCTCACAGGATCACATCATTTAGAGCATCTATTCATTGTTTTAGCTCTAAGTATGAAGCTTTTGCACTCATTTTGCATTTCATGGCATTTGTAGCCGGATCTTGCGTTGTTGATGCTTGATGAGCTACATGTGTCAACAAGGGGGAGAGATGTGAATTTCATTCCATTTTAAGCCATCTACTTCCAAGGGGGAGCAAATGTGCTTTTTGAGCTTCATTGGTCTTAATTGGTATCTCTGTGACTTAGCTCTTTTTACCCCCTCTTGGTACCTTGAGTTTGCTAGTTCCCAGGGGGAGATTTTGCTAGATGTGTTGAGCCTTTGCCTCTTCTGGAGCATCTAGCTTGCTTTGTTGATTTTGACAGGTTTCGATTGCTTCTTGAGCATTAGGGGACGTAAGTGGTTTCAATTGGTATCTTTTGAGCTCTCCTAGTGTTTAATTTGGAAGTTTGAGCTTTGAGAGCTGTGATTGGTATCTTGGACTTGCTAGCGGTGTTGAGCCCGTTTATGCCTCTTCTTGAGGGTTAGTTTTATTTCTTGCCCATGTGCTTTTGTTTGGCATCAGTAAGTGGATTTGTCATGAGGTGTTTTTGAGGACATTTTTTAATTGGTATCATGTTTGCTTCTCTCAAGTGACCCCGTTTTGGCTTTTGTAGCTTTTTGGTCATTTGGAGAGCTTTACCTTGTGGCTCAAATCTGAAATGCACTTGTGTTGACAATGCACTCATCAAGGGGGAGATTGCGAACACATGGTTGATAAGTACCCATGTAGTTCAGCTTTGATGATGAGTGATTGACCAACACGTGAGTGTTTCAGTTTGAGTGGCTTTATCTAACCTCTGCGAAAGCAGAAATGTGTGCTTGTCTATCGGCTTGTGGTGTGCAGGTGCTATGCCTAGTGACAGTGGTCCATGGCGTGGAGAAGGTCGAGTAGAGGCTTGCCGTGCCGATGGACTGAGAGCGGTGAAGGGAGGAAGCGGGGCTCGGACTGAGGTACCATGGGCGCCGGCGGACTAGCTGTGGTGCCTAGTACTTGGCACCAGCGAGTGCGAGAAGACATGGAGGTAGTCCGAGTCGACCAAGTCAAGACGGTGGACGCGCGAGTCGAGCGGAGGCTCAGGGGACTCGGAGTTCGACCGGGCGAAGACAAGGTGGCTCGCATCGAGTGGTTGGGTGGTTTGGGCCTCAAAACCATCCGCGTCGGTTTCTGAGTTTGGGCCGCAAAACATGGGGTTTGGTAGTTGAGCCCAAAGCTACCGGTGGCGGGTTTCCTGGGTTTGGGCCTCAAAACCTAGGCGGAGCTTACGAGGAAGGAGGGATGGCACGTGGCGGAATCCTGGAGGTTGCGTCGAGGCGACGGCAACTCCCGGCAGGAAGCGGGGTTGTCCATTCAAATGAGCGGCTGAGAGTTACCGACTTGGATTACAATGTCTTAGGGCTAGGTAATTTGGTCTTGTATGTAGGGGGGTCTTTGGTAAATAGCCAAAGCTCCATAAAATAGAGGATGAAGGGGTTTCCTCATCCTATCTCTTGAACCCTAATCACTTGCCCCCACTCTCTCTCTAGTTCATGAGATCCATAGCGGCATTGATTACTTGATTGTGTCTCACGTTTTTGCTTGTGTTCTTCATTTTTGCTTTTGCTCTCTCTTTTTCCCGAGATGAGAATTCTTGTTTGAGAGAAGGTTTGCAAAATCCGTTTGAACCAAGTTCTTCATACTCGTAAGGAGCAACTTTGCACCAAAGGAATTTTCCTAAAACCTCACGAGTACACAGATCAGGCATTTTCTCTCTCGCGTCCTTCGTTTTGGGGTTTCTTCCCGAAATCCTTTTGTTCTCGTTTAACCGATCCAAATTGAGCGATGATTGCTTCGGGATAGCTCCCCAACTGCTCTAGGATCTTGCCTACAAAGTTTGGTTGTAGTTGGTGATCGTTTGGTTAGGTTTTGGAAAGATTTGGCGAAGAAAATCGGGGTTTTCGCGTTTACTGCGCTCTGCTCGGGGGCGCCGGACGCTTCGTTGAGAGGCGCCGGACGCTAGGTCGTGCTAATGTCAGCGTCCGTCGCTTGCTCTGTCTGCGCGGCTTAAGTTTGCGCCGGACGCTCGCCATCGTCCATCGCTAACCCGCCGGACGCGTCCGTTGGTTTTTGCAGTTTACAGGCTCTCTGTGTAAAACGCGTCGGACGCTCCTCAGTGTCTGTCGGTGTTGCGCCAGACGCGTCCGTTGGTATTTTGGTCGTGCAAGCTCTCTGTGTGCTTTCTGTCGGACGCTGCAGAGCGTCCGTCGGGACTGCGTCAGACGTGTCCGTCGCCTGTCTGTCCTCTCGGGTTGCTCTCTGTTCTTGCGGCGGAGGCTCGGCTTCAGCGTTCGTTGCCCAGCTTCTCAGCGTCCGTCGGCTGTGTTTTTGCTGTTTTGCCTTGGGTTCTTTGCCTCTTTTCCATAGGGGTCGGGAACTTGATTTTCGGGGTTTCCGGTGAGTTTTCCTCCACTGCCCGTTGAGCACCCAGTAACTGGGTTTGGTTTTTGGGAAGAGTGGCCTGAATATTTCGAGAGAAATTGGAGGCTCCCATTCACCCCTCCCTATGGTCGTCGTTCTCGGTCCTTCACCCTTGCTATTGTTGTTGTTCTTCTTCACCATCCGAGGCAGATCGAAGAAAATCAAAGCAGCGGCGGCAGCTAGGGTTTGAAAGAAAGGAAAAAAGTTTTTTACCGCAAGGTAAAAGAGATGAGATAATAGAAGGGCAGACTTATAAGGAGATATTACCTATAGCGGAAAATACAGAAGGTAAAAAATCTAAGCAATCACAAAGCAGAACCTAAGGCAGCCAGTTAGACGATATCCATGTTATAGAGAACACAAACAGCTCGCAAAAGAACCCGACCAACACAAACAAAACAGAGATAAGAACTCAGAAGATGCAGACAACAATTTTTTGATTCCTCATATCTCAAATACACACTTCGAAGTACAGACTAGATGCAAAGTTACATCGCCGAAAGGAACTAGTACAAGTCAGTAACAAGGAACCCAGTTGAATTCAAGGTTGAAACCTCAAAGATCAAGATACATTATTGACAAATAGAGCCAAATAACTCAGACGTGTTAAACGCCCGACAAGAGAAGGCACACCTATTTGCCAAAGGTAGTAGTAGCAGAGCCTAGAAGACATTCAAGATTCACAGTTCCGCTAGATCCTCGATAGAGAAAAGGCGGATCAACACCAGTAGGCGCCCAAATGACACTGCACAGGATCAACTGAGGAATACTTCTTCAACCAAGGCCGCGAGATCAGCCAAAGGCATGGCACTAGGACGCTGGAAGATGAGGTAGCACAACATGCGACAGCCTCATCACAAGAACTACACCATTTGCCTCAAAGCAGCCTTCAGCTTGGCACTACCTTAAAACTAGCTATCTGCTAGTTTCTATCACAAGAACTACACCATTCACCAGATTACAACTCAGGGAGGAGAGAAAGAAGCCCGGGGGCTCGTCAAGCTCGCCAACTACAATATCCATGATACAACAAAGATCTTTATAAGGGAAGAAAGAAGATATATGACAAGACAACCATACTACAAATATTTATAGAAGAATAATGGTGCACATACACCAAGTCCATGAAGAGAAGATTACAACAACAATAGTACATAAAGGAAGAAGTAAAAGCAAAAGATTCTACGAAGACTACATTGATAAAAGAAATACGGTTGCAATAAAGGCAGTACATCAGGGTACTACACAGAATATCTAGAAGAATATTCCAAGGACAACCATACAATAGCTCTGCGGGCCACAAAAACAACTCGGCAGATAAACATACAATAGTTGGACAAGACCAGACTAAACCACATCTAGAACAAAAGACCACAAGTGACAAAATATAAAGACCTTAGACAGGGTTATACTAGATCTACCACCAAAGAAGGCTTGACACCCGAGCGGAAACCTTACAAGTCAAAACAACCCGAAATCCTCACAGAGCGTGAAGAAGTGCCGGATCATAGGCAGAAAACCACTCCCAACAAATGTGATTGGACAGCTCCAACTCTAGCCTTTCCAGCAGGAGCTCGGTGCAAGCATGCACAGCCAGAAACATGGAGTGTACAACTTCAATCAACTCAGGAGCGGCAACAGTTACAGCCCGGGGTCTAGCAGTTAGACAGAGAAGGCATGGAAACTACTTCACAAGACTTCTTCCTACCGCACCAAACTTCCCAGGAAAATCTAACCAAAAAGTTAGTCTACCTCTAACTCCATGCACAAGAATTCTTCTACCCACTCAACTATCAGAAGGAGGGCATATGCCCGGGGGTTGCTCAGTTTCACTCAGCAGCATGATCATCGAAAGAAAGAAGAGCACCTTAAAAGGTAAACCATCAGTGCAAACGCAATGGAATATATAGCAAGGAAGGACCACCAAAAGCCAAAAGTCATGAGAAAAGAAGAGAAAGAAAAAGAGGAAACCTGACCAAAGCAAACAGTGAAAGAAAGATTCTACATGCCCGTGAAGACACAGTACCCACCCGTGAATAAGAAGAAGACAAAAACACGTTATTTCAGATCCTTCCACCAAGCTCTTTTCCGATAAAAAGAACTCGGAGAAAGGCTCAGGGGCTGGAAATACCTACCTTACAAGACTTTTTTCTCAGATCCTCCGAATACTTGTACCAAGTATACAGAGGCTTGGGGGCTACACTCAATGAGTGCACCAAAGGTGCACAAAAAAGCCAAAAGACGAAGAACACAGAAGACTAAGACATTTTTACTTGTACCAAGTATCCAGAGGCTCGGGGGCTACACTCAATGAGTGCACTAGAGGTGCACAAAAAAAGCCACAAGACGAAGAACATAGAAGATCATTTCATGATTTTGCTTCAAAAAGAACTCGGCTCGCTCTCGGAGCAACCCAGCATATTGAAGAAAAATCATGAGATGCTTGGGGGCTTGTCGATGGAATATCCTATACTGTACCCAGGAACCGACTTACCTGAGCTTTGGGCCTCCTTTCCTCAGCCCACAAAGGAAGACTGAAGAATCATGGCCCTATTGGTTTCGATGATTAACAACAAAGAGAGATTATTATGGCTAATGTGTGTTTTGCAAAGGCTATGCGTAGCTTAGACATAGTGATCAACATGAATGGGCATCAATGGTTATCACTTAGCCCCCAAGATGGATATCGTTTCGAATTTCAAAGAGACATGATGAAGACCCAAGAATGATAGGCTAAGTGCCGTAAGGTGATGAAGGGCACTTAGAAATAGGTAGGGCTTCTATTTGATCTTTGACCGTACTATTAAGAGGGGTTGAGACTAGTAGCTTGACTTTGGAAAGCTTCATGACTTAGGTGTGGTGCACACTTGTCTTCCTTAGCTCTAAGCAAGCCTATGGTGACCGTAAGATAGCCTAGAACAGCTTCTGTATTCATCGCGACGAAAACCGGAGTTGAGAGAGAAGTTGACTGGGCGTCGGACGTTGAGTCCGAAGGCGCCGGACGCTGTCCGTCACGATGGACGATGGCATCGGATGTTGACGCCAGCATGATGTCGCGTCCGTCGGCTGCCCAGTGCGAGCCCCTGAGTTTCAGAGGGCAACGAACGCTGTCCGTCGCTGAGGCATCAGACGCAACGTTAGCGTCCGTCAGCCTTCCAGTGGGCATGTTTTCAGCCAGACTCGGCTAGGGGTGTCGGACGCTGGAGCATCAGCGTCCGTCGGGTTGCGATGGAGCATCTGTCGCCCAAACCGAGGTTCAGAACTAGCCGTTGGGGTATGCGACGGACCGTCCATCGCCTAGGCGTTGGAGCGTCCGTCGCCAACTTAAAAGTTGTGTCTTTTTCAGCCCGAGGCAGTTTTGTGAGAGGGCCATTTATAGCCCACCCCTTGCCTTCCCACCTTGCCTTTGCTCATTTCATTTGCTGAGTTGCTTGAGAAGGTTGGGAAGAGAGCCAGAGCCCTAGAGAGAGAGAGTGATTCGTGAATCCATCCATCATCTCCTCTAGTTCTTCCAAGAGTTCAAGTGTGCATCCTCTAGTTGTGAAGCTTGAGTGAGTCAAGTGAAGATCAAGGCTTGTTACTCTTAGTGATCAACATCACCTAGACGGTCCGGTGGTGCATCGAAGGAAGGTGATCGCCGGAAGATTGTCGGCGGCCCTTCTCCATCGACATGTGATCGGTTGTGGGCGGTTCACCGAGCCGGAGTGGCGAAGAACAAGCCCGTAGAGAGCACTCTACCCTTGCGCGGGTAGAGGGGGGAGCAATACCCTTGTGTGGGTGCTCCAACGAGGACTAGGGGGAGTGTCGACTCTTCGATACATCGGCAAAACGTCGTCGTGTCACTTTCTATCCCTAGCTCTTTCATATCGCATTAATTTCCGCATCGTTCTTACCTTCATTGACTTGCTATTGCTTTCATAGTCTAAGGCACACCAATCGGTAGGCACGGGGTGATTGGCACTTGATAGGATTTCATATTTGCTTTAGAAATTTGAAATAAGCCCAATTCACCCCCCCCCCCTTCTTGGGCATCTTGATCCTTTCAATTGGTATCAGAGCTTGGTTGCTCTCAAATTAGGCTTTACCGCCTAGAGCAAGATGTCCCATGGGGATGGACCCCCTCCCATGTTCGATGGAGACGACTTTCCTTATTGGAAGGTTCGTATGGAAGCCTATGTAGAGGTCGTCGATGCCGGCGTTCATAGAGCCGCCACTCAAGGTGGTTCGGTGTTCGCCGGAGATCCTTTCTTTGACAAGAACAACGCTAAGGCTGAGAACATTCTCTTCCGAGGCATTGGCAAGGATGTGTTCAACTGTGTGCGGAATTGCAAAAACGCGCATGAGATTTGGACAAACATTTGTGCTCTACACGAGGGCACCAAATGTGAAAGAGAAGAGCGCTATCACCTCATCATTGCTAAGATGAACTCTTTCACCATGCTATCTCATGAAAATGCTAATGAAATGTACTCTCGTTCGAATGTTCTTGTAGAGGAGTTGAATGGCCTTGGGCTCACCCAAATGACACCGGCCGATGTGGTGCGCAAGATACTTTGTGTCTTACCAATAGACAAGTATAGCCACATCGTCATGGTCCTTCATCAAGGCGATCTCTCCGCAACTACACCAACACAAGTGTTGGGCAAGATCAACGCTCATGAGATCAATGATGGTGGTACATCCTCCTCCAAGAAGAAAGAAAAAGAGAAGGAGGAGAAGAAGGACTTGGCTCTCAAGGCATCCTCCTCGGAGAAGTGCAAGATGCAGCTTGTGTATGAGAGCGCAAGTGATGATAACATTGCCCTCATGGTGAAGAAGACCACCAAGATGTTGAAGAGGCTAAACAAGAATGGAGTCAAGTTTGACTCAAATAAGAAGAAGTTTTTCACAAGCTCTTCAAGGAAGCCCCTTTCCAAGATGGATTGCTACAATTGTGGCAAGCTTGGACACTTGGCTCATGCTTGCCCCAAAGAGAAGAAAGAAAAGTACAAGAACAAGAAAATCAACAACAAGTTCAAGTACAACAAGGGCAACAAAGATGAGTCAAGTGATGAGGAGAAGAAAGATGACAAGCCATTCAAGAAGAAGAAAAACTTCAACTTCCACAAGAAGAAGAAGGATGGCAAGGCCTACATCGTTGGTGATTGGCTCACCGACATTGAAGGCACAAGTGACTCATCCGATGATGAGAGTGAAGATGAGAAGGTGGCCGCTTTGGTGATTGGGTCTTCTACTCCATCACCACCTCCTCCATCATCTTTGGGCTCATCCTATACACACCTATGTCTCATGGCCAAAGGTGATAAGAAGGTACAAAAAAAGGAAATTGAGGATGAGGATAGCTCTAGTGATGATGAGTTTGAGGCAACTTCCTATGATGAGCTAATTGAAATTTGCAACAAATACACCAAGCTCATTAGGAAGTATAAAACTAAAAGTGAATCACTAGAGAAAGCCAATGGAAACTTGCATGATAAACTTGATGATTTGTCTAGTGCTAATGATGATTTGAAGCTTGAGAATAAATCTCTCACATCTAGCACTAGGGAGCTCAAAGCCTCACTCAAGCAAGCTAATGAGAAACATGGTAAGCTTGAGAGGTCATCACAAGAGCTCCATACAAGGTATAACTTGCTAAACGATGACTACAACCAAATTAGAAATGAACATGGCACACTTGTGGTAGCTAATGAATTACTTACAAATGATCTTGCTACACATGTTGCTATTAACCCGGTTGTTAAGTGTCATATATCTACTTCTTGTGAGGACTTGCTTGATGAAGTTGCTAGTGAGCAAAATGCTAAGTGCAAGGGCAAGAAGGTAGTTGAGGCCGACAAGTATGAAGACTATGTGAAGATGAGGCAAGAGAACTCCAAGCTCAAGGAAGAGCTAATCACTCTCAAGGCCAACAAGCCCTTCACTATCATGTCGGCCAAGCAAGATGACAAGGATGCAATCACCTTGATCAACTCCCTCAACAAAGAAAATGCAAAGATCAAGTTTGAGAAGATCAAGATTTCAAATGGAATGGAGAAGTTCACCAAGGGCCACAACCTCCAAAGTGATCTCTTGATGAACAATATCATGAAGACCGACAAGACTGGTATTGGGTTCAAGGAGAACCAACTCATGAAGGCCAAGGTCAAGATTGAAGCAAAGAACTACTACAAGAACAAGGCCATGAGCAACAACTATGACAAGCCAAAGCCCAAGCCCAAGAAGTGCTTTGCATGTGGACAAGTTGGTCATTTTGAGTTTCAATGCAAGACTCCACCTCTCAAGACCTTGCCCAAGCACACAAGGACATTTGTTCATGATGCACACTTCATCATCAACAAGGACTCCAAGGGTAGACCCCTAATTGTGTTTCTTGGTCCTAAGATGAAGAACAAGAGAAAAGTGCTATGGGTTGCTAAGGAGTTGGTGGACAAGGCTATGGGATCTCGCCAAGTGTGGGTTCCCAAACAACAAGCTTAACTCCAAGTTGCTTGTGTGTAGGTGAACTACAAGACCGGTGGAAGTCATTGGGTGATTGATAGTGGCTACACTCAACATATGACCGGTGACTCCCGGATGTTCGCCACACTTGAGAAAGATTGTGAAGGGCAAGACAAGATTACATTTGGGGACAATTCAAAGGGCAAAGTGCAAGGCCTAGGCAAAGTGGCAATCTCAAATGATCAATCAATATCCAATGTCTTGCTAGTGCAATCTCTAAGCTTCAACTTGCTATCGGTTGGTCAACTATGTGATCTCGGTTTCCAATGTCTCTTCACTCCAAATGAGGTAGTTGTGACCAAGATTGAAGATTCATCATTGATGTTCAAGGGGTTTCTGCACAACAATCTCTACTTAGTGGATTTCACCTCAAATGAAGCTAGTTTGCAAACATGTCTATTCTCCAAGAGTTCTTTGGGTTGGTTATGGCATAGAAGATTAGCACATGTGGGAATGTCAACCTTGAAGAAGCTTGTCAAGGAGATGGTTAGAGGTGTGAAGGATGTGGTGTTTGAGAAGGACAAATTGTGTAGTGCATGTCAAGCCGGCAAGCAAGTGGCCAACACCCATCCCACCAAAGCATTCATGTCAACCTCAAGAGTCCTGGAGCTACTCCACATGGATTTATTTGGACCTACCACCTATGCTAGCCTTGGAGGCAATCTCTTTTGCTTAGTGGTGGTTGATGACTTCTCTAGGTACACTTGGGTGTTCTTTCTTCAAGACAAGGGATAGACTCAATCAATATTCAAGAAGTTTGCAACTAGAGCCCAAAATGAGTTTGATGTGAAGATCAAGAAGATAAGAAGTGACAATGGCACCGAGTTTATGAACACCAAGATTGAAGACTATTGTGATGAAGTTGGGATCAAGCATGAAGTGTCCGCCACATATACCCCACAACAAAATGGTGTAGTTGAGAGGAAGAACCGGACACTAATCACACTTGCTAGATCCATGCTTGATGAGTACAAAACCCCCAAGAAGTTTTGGGCCGAAGCAATCAACACCGCATGCTATGCGGCCAACCGGCTCTTTGTCCAAAGGCTTCTCAAGAAGACCCCCTATGAGCTTGTGAATGGGAAGAAACTGGATATATCCTTCTTTCGAGTGTTCGGATGCAAAGTGTACATCTACAAGAAGCGTCAACACTTGGGCAAGTTCCAAAGGAGATGTGACATTGGTTTCTTACTTGGCTATTCACTTAAATTCAAGGCATGTCGAGTATTTAACAAAGCCTCTGGCCTAGTTGAAGAAACATATAACTTGGAGTTTGATGAAACTAATGGCTCTCAAGAAGAGCATGAGAATCTTGATGATGTAGGTGATGAACCCTTGAGGGAGGCTATGAAGAATATGCTTGTTGGTGCAATCAATCCACTAGAGGTGGAAGATGGTGAAGATGATACAAATCAAGTACCCTCTCCACCCCACACGCCTCAAGTTGATGAAGAACAAGTGAGGGAAGCACAAGAAGATACCTTCATCCCTCAAGATCAAGCCGAGGCACAAGCTAGTGATCTTGATGCACCACAACCTCCTCCCCAAGTGATTGATAGAAGATCTACACCTATGCTTCAAGCTCATCCACAAGACCTTATCATAGGGAGTCCATCAAGGGGGTAACAACTCGATCTAGACTTGCTTCTTATGTTGAGCATCACTCTTTTGTTTCCTTTGTTGAGCCTTCTAGTGTGGAGGACGCACTTGCAGATCCGGATTGAGTGAATGCCATGAATGAAGAGTTGAACAACTTCACTCGGAACGAAGTGTGGACACTAGTATAAAAGCCCAAAGGAGCAAGAATCATTGGCACCAAGTGGGTGTTTAGGAACAAGCAAGATGATAAAGGAGTGGTTGTGAGGAACAAGGAAAGATTGGTGGCAAAGGGGTTCTCCCAAGTTCAAGGCTTGGATTTTGGGGAGACCTTTGCACCTGTTGCAAGACTAGAAGCCATTCGTATCCTTTTGGCATATGCTTCACATCACAAAATGAAACTCTTTCAAATGGATGTGAAGAGTGCCTTTCTAAATGGTTTCATTAATGAACATGTTTTTGTCTCACAACCTCCCGGGTTTGAAGACCCAAATTGTCCTAATCATGTGTATAGGTTGTCCAAGGCACTCTACGGATTGAAGCAATCTCCAAGAGCTTGGTATGAGAGGCTAAGGGACTTCCTACTCAAGAAGGGCTTCAAGATCGGGAAAGTAGATACCACACTGTTCACCAAGGTGCTAGATGGAGAGATCTTTGTTTGCCAAGTATATGTCGATGACATTATATTTGGGTCAACAAACCAAGATTATAGCAAGGAATTTGGTGCATTGATGTCCAAGGAGTTCGAGATGTCGATGATTGGCCAGCTAACCTTCTTCCTTGGCTTCCAAGTGAAGCAATTGAGGGAGGGCACCTTCATATCTCAAGAGAAGTACACTCACGATGTGCTCAAGAAATTTAAGATGGAGGATTGCAAGCCAATCAAGACCCCAATGCCTACTAATGGGCATCTCGATCTCGATGAGGGAGGTAAACCGATTGACCAAACTCTCTATCGTTCTATGATCGGTAGTTTACTTTACCTCACCGCATCTAGGCCGGATATCATGTTTAGTGTGTGTATGTATGCGAGGCTTCAAGCAAACCCTAAGGAGTCGCATCTATGTGTGGTTAAAAGAATCCTTAGGTACATAAGGCACACCCCTAGCATTGGCCTTTGGTATCCCAAAGGAGCTCCCTTCCTACTTTGTGGTTATTCCGATTTGGATTATGCTGGGTGTAAGGTTGATAGGAAGAGTACCTCCGGCGGTTGTCATTTCTAGGAAGATCTCTTGTTTCTTGGTCCTCTAAGAAGCAAAATAGTGTGGCATTATCTACCGCCAAGGCGGAATACATAGCCATGGGAGCAAGTTGTGCACAAATCTTATACATGACCCAAACACTTATTGATTATGGCGTGTTTTTAAAAGACCGTTCCACTCTTGTGTGATTACGGCGTGTTTTTAAAAGACCGTTCCACACTCTCGCACCAAGCACATTGATATTCGTCATCACTTTATTAGAGATCATGTGGCTAGGAAAGATATTGAAGGACCGAGAACGGCGACCAGAGGGGGGTGAATGGGAGCCATATAAAAATTCCTTTCGGAAACTTCTATTGCTTGACCCTTGTCCCAAAATCACGCCCAAAGAGCAACTTCGAAAACTTCGACTAGCTCACGACCTAACGAGTAGGTGGACACCTTAGGAGGAACCCTAGTGGTGCAGCGGAGTGGTCGGAGATGGACGAAAACCAACACGCGACAGAACGGAGACAAAAGAAGCAAACTGGGAATCCTCGGACTGTCCGGCGCTTGAGCTCAAACTGTCCGCGCCCGGTAACAGGGGAGACCCGGACTGTCCGCGGTCTGCGTCGGACTGTCCGCCGGCTAAAAACCCAAAACAACATTGTTCCTGGTTGCTGATGGACGAGCTACAGGGAGCTCGTGGACTGTCCGCGACTTGGCGTCGGACTGTCTGCGGTCAGCTCGGTCGAAAGAAGCCGACGGCCTCCTTCCCAGGCCCGACCCTCGGACTGTCCGCGAGGAGGGTGCGGACTGTCCGTCAATGCCTGGACAGAGGCGAAAACCAAGGCGATTTTGAATCTCCTTCTCCAAATCTTCCCAAGAACTCTACCAAATCTTTACCAATAGAAACAAGATTTTATGGGCATGATCCCAGCACTGTTGGTGAGCTATATCTAAGAGATCATGGCTCGATTTGGATAGAATTAGAAGGGGGAAAGGAAATTTGGGAAAAGTGCTCAAGAACAAGAACACGAAATAGAATTTGCCCGATCTATGTGCTCAAGATGTTTGGGACAAAACCCTTCAGTGCAAATCTTCCACTCATGATCCCTCACAACTTGGTTCAAATAGAATCGAAAAACTCCCTCTCAATCAAGAGAAATCATCGCATGAACAAAGAGGATTAAGAGGAGCAAAAACGCGATTAGAGAAGAACACAAGTAAAAGAGACACAATCACGAAATCAAACCAACCATACTTTACAGAGGGTAAGGCCTCTGATTCCCGAACACAAGGGTTGCAAGTTTTACATGGATCGACAACACAATCAACCCATGGACCTCTAAGCATGAACTAGGGTTTGGGGAGAGAGAGTGGTGAGGGGGAAAATGAGAGAGGTGGAAGAGGTGGGATGATGGATACCCCATCATCCCCTACTTAACGGGCCTTGGCTATTTCCCAAAGACCCCCCTAGATACAAGACCGAATTACCTAGCCCTAAGAGATTGTCATCCAAGTCGGTAACTCTCGACCACATGTTTGAATGGACGGCCCCGCTTCCTGCCGGGAGTTGCCGTCACCTCGATGCAAACTCCAGGATTCCACCATGTGCCATCCCCGCTTCCTCGGAAGCTCCGCCTAGGTTTTGAGGCCCAAACCCAAGAAACCCGCCACCGGTAGCTTTGGGCTCAATTACCGAACCCCGAGTTTTGAGGCCCAAACTCGGAAACCGTCCACCGGTGGTTTTGTGGCCCAAACCACCAAACCGCTCGACACGAGCCACGTCGTCCTCGCTCGGTCGGACTCCAAGTCCCCTGAGCCTCCGCACGACCCATGCGTCCACCGTCTTGACTCGGTCGACTCGGTCTACCTCCATGTCTAGTCGCACTCGCCGGTGCCAAGCACTAGCCACCACAGCTAGTCCGTCGGCGCCCATGGTCCCTCAGTCCGAGCCCCACTTCCGCCCTTCACCGCTCTCAATCCATCGGCATGGCAAGCCTCTACTTGACCTTCTCCACGCCATTGACCACTGTCACTAGGCATAGCACCTGCACACCACAAGTCGATAGACAGGTACACATTTGCTTTCACAAAGGTTAGAAGTAAGCCACTCAAACTGAAATGCTCAAGTGTTGGGCAATCACTCATCACAAAACTGAACTACATGGGTACTTATCCACCATGTGTTTGCAGATATCACACTAGTGGGAGTTTCTAGCGAAAATCAGTTGGCGGATATCTTCACTAACCCACTCGATGAAGCAACCTTTTGTAGGTTGAGAAGCGAGTTGAATGTGCTTGATCACTCAAACTTCACTAAAAGATGATCTTGTGTGAACCATCCTTGCATCTTGTGTAATCTAATCATGTTAAATTAGTAATGCACATAGGCTTGGCTAACATGGTTGGAATAACCGTTCTTGAAACGTGTGAAGAAGTCCAATCATGGTTTAAACTTGCAAGCAACCTAGATTCCAATTCTTGTAATGCATTGCATTTGCATGTGTTGCTTGATGTTTATTTTCGGTTAAGTTTGAGCATCCTCTATGTTCATCCATTTAGGGGGAGCATTCCAAGCTCAAGACATTTCTTTACCCCTCTTTTGACCATATGATGCCTCCTTGCAAGCCTCCATTCGAATATTTTGAACTAAAACTAAATCTAAGCTAATGGCAAACTATTTGCAAATGAGTGGTTGAGAGATGGTTCTCATATCAAGTCCAATCAGGCTTTATTTGGATCTTATTGGATTGAAACTTGGTTGGGAGAGAAGAAACAAAATCAAAATTTAAAAAACTTTTGAAAATTGGCGACGGACGATCCCGACGGACGCTACGTCATGCTTACCTCAGCGTCCGTCGCAACCGTACGAACAGAAAATGCTGCCCGGTTGAGGGGCGACGAACGATCTCCAGCATCCGTAACAGAGCGTCCGACGCCATTCATGTCGAGATGTCTCAAAATCCCTTCTAAAAGAATGATGGACGATCCCGTTGGACGCTATCCAGCGTCCGTCGCAGTCTGACGGAGCGTCCGTCGCTCCACGTCGGAGCATCCGTCGTGAACTTGAGGGCTATATCTCATTTTTGAAAACCGTTTTCCCTTCGGTTCCTATTCAGTCTAGATCCGTCGCCGCCCGTTCGTGTCTCCCGTCGTCGCCGCCGCTGGGCCTCGCCCTCGCTCTCGCCGTCGCGGCCTCGCTCGTCAGTTCCACCCTGCCGGTGGCAATCCCTGTGCTGCGCTGCCTCTCGTCGTGGTTTCGCCCTGCGCTCTCCTCCTTCCCTCTCTGAGCGTGTGCTTCAGCCACGCAGAGAGCCCTTTCAGCGCTGCCCGGAGCTCCCTGTTCCCGGTTGTCGCCCTAGCTCAGCCCGCTCGCCGTGGTGCTGCAGTAAAGGATTGTCGTGATCCCTTTCCTTCCGAGGTTGTGAATTTGGACTGGATTGATTGAGGATTCTCACCCCTTCTCCCTTTCAGTTACTTGGTCACTGGTTTGAGGTATGGATTGTGGCAGATTCGTTCCCTACTTATCTTATTCATGCTTCTCCATTAGACATTGCTCCTCTCTAGATGTATTTGCTTATATCATTATATATCTCTATTCTATCGATCAGGGGCAGTTGAGCAGTGGCAGTGAACTTGGGCCAAAGCCCGCGAGTACGGAACGAGGCAAAGCCTCGAGAGTGACAGTCTAGGGCTTTCAGAGCCACTCTTGGTTGTGTGTGGGATTATCAGAGGATTGTTTGCAGTGTTTGTCCATCGCAAGAACGAAGAACGCCGGCCCCATTCCCGGTAGTGGTGGTGACCCTCCACCTCCACCGCGTCCACCCACTGATCGAGGAAGGGGCAAGCAGAAGGTTGTGTCGAAGAAGCGTAAGAGGCCACTTATGGATCCAGACTCCGTAGCAGCAGTTCAGTGGCCAAGGCAGCAGAGATAGCGGAGCGAGGTGGACGTCGCGCCGGTTTGAGGCTCTTGCCTCGCCATGGAGCGCATCGTGAGTCCCCCTCGCGTCCAGAGACAGAGCCCGCAGAGGCTACTGAGTCAGAGGAGGCAGAGCAGGCTACAGAGACTGAGCAGCTAGAGGTCGTGGGCCACTCTTCGATTGGTGAGCTGATGGCCAGACGTGTCACTCGCTTTCGTGGGTCAGGAGCACCTCCCAGTCCACCAGGACCTTAGCTACCAGACCCAGTGAGGCATCAGGTCAGAGTTCTGACAACCAAGCAGGTTCAGTTACTTCGCTTTGTTGACTTCCAGTCTTGGTTCCTAGGTTAAGAGATCCACGTGCTGGACATAACTTCTACTCTACCATTCAAGAGGATTTCTACAGAGCTTACATTGAGACAGACGCTCCTCTTCGGGCTCACAGAATTTGCCCACCTACTCATATAGAGGGTGTCGGTGGTCCAGAGATTCTTCAGCACTTGCAGTATATTCAGGGATTGTCTGACCAGATGGGACATTCCGGTGCTTACCAGAGGGACTGGGTACTTCAGTTCTACACCTCTCTGTGGATTTCCCCTAACCACGAGTTCACCCACTTTGGCTTCCAGGGTCGCGACTTCAGAGTCACTGCTGCTCGGTTCCGAGAGCTATTGCACCTAGAGGCCTCTATTATGAGGATTCACAGTCTATGCTACGGGGATCAAGAGGCACCTCGTCGACCTCACGATGGGACAGTGCCATCTACAGACTATGTGAGGCCGTGCTTCCAGCAGCCTTTCACAGAGGGTTCGAGCCGCACACCGCGAGACCTCACACCTCTGGCTCGGATTCGCCACGAGGCACTGAGGCGTACCATCCCACCTAGGATTGGAGCTCGGGACACACTTACCCGTCTTCAGTTGTGGCTTCTTATTCATATTATTAGGAAGGAAAAGTTTGACTTATGGGATCTGATCGTCAGTGAGTTAGAGGACATCATAGCCATAGGCTTCAGAGGTCACTAGCAGCTACAGTATGCACATTGGATCTCTTATCTGATAGTTGTCATGACTAGCTCTTCAGCACTACGAGTCACTCTTACCCGGTCAGCCACTGAGTTCCCAGTTTACTCGATGAGCCAGTTGGTCATCCACGAGAACCTACCTCGCCCCAGCCGTGATTACCGTCCAGGCACCACGCAGACAGGAGTGCCACCACAGTCAGATGAGCAGACAGACGCCATAGTTGAGCAACTTGAACAGGCAGAGTTAGCAGACCTCGATGCGCAGGTAGATGCAGCGGCTCATGCCACCTACAGAGAGGATCTTGCTTCAGACAGCTCGGACGAGGACTACAGGCCTATTCCAGAGTATGCACCCCGGTCTCACGACCACGAAACCGGTGGATTAGGTGCAGCTCCTGCTCTAGCCTCAAGCTCTTCAGAGGCTACTATACTCACCATTCTTACGAGGATGCAGGAGGAGCAGTCGAGGTAGGCAGAGGAGCAGAGGAGGCAGGCTGAGGAAGTACGGAGGCTCACAGCTCAGTAGTTGACAGCTCAGGCACAGGCACAGGCTCGGCAGGATGAGTTCCAGCTTCAGTTCCTGGCTTTCCAGAGGCAGCAGGCCAAGTCGCGGCAACAGACAAGAGAGTTACTTAGTCGCCTTCTTGGGTCGAGCTCAGGACCGTTAGTGACGTCGCAGTTTCAGCTACAGCTTCCTGAGTCCTCTCAGCAGCAGTAGTTTACCTCTTAGCCTCCGCAGCCACCTGTGTATGTGATGCCGACTCTAGCATTACCGTCCGGAGGACAGCAGAGTCAGGCACCAGTTTCTCTAGTTTGTCCGACTCAGAGGACCCAGGTGTCCTCATGGTTAGGTTCCCCTAGCGATTTTCAGACGGGTTTCACTCCTACCCGGGGGACTACCATAGCCGAGGCTACTCGTGATCTGTCAGCGTCCTACTTGGAGATCACTGGTGAGGAGCTACCAGTCGGAGCACAGCTTGACGCTCCAGTCACCCAGCCAGCAGAGGCTGAGGTCCCTCCTCCGGCGACGGGCATGCACTTGTCCTCAGTTGCCTCGTCAGAGATTGGACCAGATTGCTCTACACAGACCATCACCACTCCACCTCGAGTTTCCATTCAGATCGATTCGACTATTGTTGCAGCCGAGGTCGTTGAGTCAACGAGACCAGCTCAGTCAGACAGTCAGTTGGCAGGAGCAGACACCATGACAGTGTCCTCACCGCTTCACTCTTAGGGCCACCCAGCAGAGCTCGTTGCAGCGGTCACTCTTGCAGCTCTGGCAGGTTCACCTTCCCCCGCGCCTCGTGTATTCACTCGTCGGGCTTCCAGACCCGCACTTTCCCAGGCAGGATCGTCTAAGGCTCCAGTTCAGACCACTACCCTGTCTGAGCCTCAGGGGGAGCTAGGAGAGACAGTGACAACCTCTGAGTCAGCAGCTCTAGATCCAGAGAACACCCCAGCTGAGCCTACACCAATAGAGACAGAGGCAGATGCTCGGTCAGATGATTTAGATCTTCAGGGCTTCGTCATGCTCGACCGCAAGGCTGTAGCTACCTCAGCTCCACCCCTAGCTCCAGATGCTTAGTTTTTGGTGCTAGACGCCAAAGGGGGAGAAAGGGTCGAGTATCAGAGATTGGGGGAGAGTTGTGAGATATGGGATTTTCTTCCTTGTGTGATTTACTTTTCCTGTACTCATGTCATCATGTCTTTCTTACTTGCATTTGTGTATATGTATGATGGATGATGTTTGTGAGATACTTGTGCTTGTGTGACATACTCTTGATTATCACTAATACATGTTGTGAGTTGTCACTTCTTCATGATATATCTCTTTGATCAAATGTAATTGAGCTTCCACGTCTTACTCCGATATATTCGAGAGAATATCATGAGGTACTCCAATTCTAATTCATATCTTTGAGTACCATGTTTGTGACTTGGCTTGGATGAGCAAGTATTGTTCAATCTTATTCTCTAACCCTTGCTCAACCAACTAAGTCACTTGAAATCCTAAACTTCCAACTCTTATATCTTTTACTCGAGGATTATTGTCGTCAATCACCAAAAAGCGGGAGATTGAAGAATCATGGCCCTATTGGTTTCGATGATTAACGACAAAGATAGATTATTATGGCTAATGTGTGTTTTGTAGAGACTATGCATAGCTTAGCCATAGTGATCAACATGAATGGGCATCAATGGTTATCACTTAGCCCCCAAGATGGATATCGTTTCAAATTTCAAAGAGACATGATGAAGACCCTATAATGATAGGCTAAGTGCCGTAAGGTGATGAAGGGCACTTAGAAATAGGTAGGGCTTCTATTTGATCTTTGACCATACTATTAAGAGGGGTTGAGACTTGTAGCTTGACTTAGGAAAGCTTCATGACTTAGGTGTTGTGCACACTTGTCTTCCTTAGCTCTAAGCAAGCCTATGGTGACCGTAAGATAGCCTAGAACAACTTCCGTATTCATCATGACGAAAACTGGAGTTGAGAGAGAAGTTGATTGGGCATCAGACGCTGAGTCTGAAGGCGCCAAACGTTGTCCGTCACGACGGACGATGGCGTCGGACGCTGACGCTAGCATGACGTCGTGTCCGTCGGCTGCCCAGTGCGAGCCCCTGAGTTTTAGAGGGCAACGGACGATGTCTGTCGCTGAGGCATCAGACGCAACGTTAGCGTCTGTCGGCCTTCAAGTGGGCATGTTTTCACCCAAACTCGGCCAGGGGCGTCGGACGCTGGAGCATCAGCGTCCATCGGGTTGCGATGGAGCGTCCGTCGCCCAAACCGAGGTTCAGAACTAGCCGTTGGGGTATGCGACGGACTGTCTGTCGCCTAGGCGTCGGAGCGTCCGTCGCCAACTTAAAAGTTGTGTCTTTTTCAGCCCGAGGCAGTTTTGTGAGAGGGCCATTTATAGCCCACCCCTTGCCTTCCTACCTTGCCTTTGCTCATTTCATTTGCTGAGTTGCTTGAGAAGGTTGGGAAGAGAGCAAGAGCCCTAGAGAGAGAGAGAGAGTGATTCGCGAATCCATCCATCATCTCCTCTAGTTCTTCCAAGAGTTCAAGTGTGCATCCTCTAGTTGTGAAGCTTGAGTGAGTCAAGTGAAGATCAAGGCTTGTTACTCTTGGTGATCGACATCACCTAGACGGTCCGGTGGTGCTTCGAAGGAAGGTGATCGCCGGAAGATTGTCGACGGCCCTTCTCCATCGACTTGTGATCGGTTGTGAGCGGTTTACCAAGCCGGAGTGGCGAAGAACCAGCCCGTAGAGAGCACTCTACCCTTGAGCGGGTAGAGGGGGAGCAATACCCTTGCGCGGGTGCTCCAACGAGGACTAGGGGGAGCGTCGACTCTTTTATACATCGGCAAAATGTCGTCGTGTCACTTTCTATCTCTAGCTCTTTCATACTGCATTACTTTCCGCATCGTTCTTACCTTCATTGACTTGCTACCGTTTTCAAAGTCTAAGGCCACCAATCGGTAGGCACGACGTGATTGGCACTTGATAGGATTTCATATTTTCTTTAGTAATTTGAAATAAGCCCAATTCACCCCCTCTTGGGCATCTTGATCCTTTCAAAGACGGACAGAAGAAACCGAATTCTACTCAGTAAGGACGACAAGACCGAAGCGTAGCTTAGGACTCTAAGTTCGTAACCAAGTAGGATTAGAGCAACCCTCTATCAGTTCGTGGACTATAAAGGGCTGGTGAGGGTATCACCCAAAAGCGATCCCTACATACTACACAACACCCGATACACAGAGCGACACACAACACCCTGTATTACGATCAAGAGCAATAATAGACGACTCAACTGGACGTAAGGTTATTACTCGACCTTGTCGAGGGCCTGAACCAGTATAAACCGTGTGTCCCTGCGAGTCCAACCACCAAGGTTTCACTATTCGCCAAGGAACAAACTACTGTCTCAGGTAACCCCGTGGCAGGCTATCGGAGGTAAAACATCGACAAGCCTCCACTTGTTCCTCTGTCACAGAGATCAAGGACATAGCAAACATAGCATGTGAAGGGTTAGAGGAAGAAGAAGATTCACCACCGGGGCCAGAAACCAACGCCATAGATGCGTTCGACGGGTTCTCAAGCTTGGCCCGGGTCTGGTGGTCAATCTCCGAGGACTTGAGCGTGCTAAACAACTCATCCACGCTCAGGGCATTATAGCCCGGTGACTCCTGAATGATAGCCACCTTCATCTCCCACACCTTCCGATCAAGAGCATGCAAAAGCTTGATAGCCATCTCATGATCACCATAAGGCAAGTTGGCCCAATTGGCAGACATCTTGTTGACAATAGATTGGAAGCGAGTGAACATCCCGTCAACAGATTTGCCGGCCAACTGAACAAAGTTCTCGTACTCCCTACGGTACGTGTCAAAGAGTCTGGACTTGATCTGAGGGTTTCAC
Source organism: Microstegium vimineum (assembly GCA_022036555.1). NCBI lineage: Eukaryota > Viridiplantae > Streptophyta > Magnoliopsida > Poales > Poaceae > Microstegium > Microstegium vimineum. The sequence continues at coordinate 15,265,908 of CM039129.1, read as the reverse complement.
TCATGATATCTCAAGAGTGTTTGTCATATCTCTCGCACCGTAGTGTGACTCGAAACTCGCTTAAACTCAGGAAGAGACAAACTCGAGAAGAGGGGGGTGAATGGTAAAAATAAAAATTCCTTTTGAAAGATCGTGACCCTTGTCCCACTAACTACCCAAAACGAAAAAGATAGACTCACGACCCACAAGTGGGTGGATATTCTAGGAGATGTCCTAGGAACACAGCGGAGCTATCCAAAAACCAACCGGAACAAACCCCGAAACAATCGCACCAAAACAGCAAGCAAACAATGCAACGGTCGCTAGGGTTGCTTAGCGACAGACGCGCTGATGCAGAGCAACGGACGCTACAGCGAGATGCGACGGACGTTGGGCAAGCATCCGATGGCTATGCAGAGCCGAACCCGAGAGGACCTCCAGGCGACGAACGCGTCTGGTGGCACCTCAATGGACGTCGGGGAGCGTCCGACGCCAAAAGAACAGAGAGCTTGCACAACTCTAAACCGACGGACGCGTCCGACGCGAGGCCGACGGACGCTGGCGAGCGTCCGACGCCAAACACACGCACACAGACAAAGAGTGTGATGGACGCTGGCTTGGATGAGCCTTAGCGTCCGACGCAAACCGACGGAGCGTCCAACGCCATGATCAGAGCGTAGAAAAGCAGAAAACGACTTCTCTCCTTTTGTATCTTCCCAAAACTCACCCAAATGATCACCAACTGCAACCAAACTTGCTAGGCATGATCCTAGTGCATTTGGGGAGCTATCCCAAAGAAATCATTGCTCAATTTGGTTTGGTTTTGAGGGAAGGAGAAGAATTCGGGGGAAACTCAAGAACGAATGAACTTGACAAAGAAAATGCCCGATTTGTGTACTCATGAGGTTTTTGAAGAATTCCTTTGGTGAAAAGATGCTCCTCACAAATACGAACAACTTGATTCAAAGGGATTTGCCAAAGCTTCTCTCAATCAAAAGTTTTCATCTCGGGAACAAGGAAAAGATAGAGAGAGGCAAAAACCAAATTGCGAAGAACACAAGCAAATAGGACACAATCACTAATCCAAACGAGCCATGGCACACGGAGGTTAAGGCCTTCGATTCCCACCAACAGATTCGTGAGTTCTTACAAAGATTGGTTGCTAATCAATCTAGGGATCTCATGAACTAGAGAGAGAGGTAGAGAGAGGTGGAAGAGATTGTCCAAGAGATAGAATGAGGGATACCCCTCCATCCCCTACTTAACGACGCTTTGGACATTTACCAAATCGCCCCTAGATACATGACCGAATTATCTAGTCTTGAGACACTATAATCCAAGTCGGAGATATTTCCACCGCATCTGGATTTGGACGGCCCCGCTTCCTGCGTGGACTTATTGTCGTCTCGACGCAACCTCCAGGATTCCGCCATGTGCCATCCCCGCTTTCTCGGAAGCTTCGCCCGAGTTTTGAGGCCCAAACCCGCGAAACCCGCCACCGTTAGGTTTGGGCTCCACTACCAAACCTCGAGTTTTGAGGCCCAAACCACCAAACCGCTCGACTCGAGCCACCTTGTCCTCGCCCGGTCGGACTCCGAGTCCCATGAGCCTCCTGCTCGACCCGCTCGTCCGCCGTCTTGACTTGGTCGACTCGGTCTACGTCCATGTCTTCTCGCACTCGTCGGTGTCATGTACTAGACACCACAGCTAGTCCGCTGACACTTCGGTTTGTCGGTCCGAGCTCCGCTTCCGCCCTTCACCGCTCTCAGTCCATCGGCACGACAAACCTGTACTCGACCTTCACCTCGCCATTGACCACTGTCTCTAGGCTCAGTACCTGCACACCACAAGCCGATAGACATGCACACATTTGCTTTCACAAAGAGTTAGTAAGACCTCTCAAACTGAAACACTCAAGTGTTGGACAATCACTCATCATCAAAGCTGAACAAATATGGGCACATATCAACCATGTGTTCGCAGTGGACAACTTCATGATTCTTATGGCAAAATCGTCGATCATTTCTCCCAGCTTGAACGAGATGGCCTCGAATTCAGCTAAGAGCTTTTGGGCATTTACCTCCTTGACGCGATTTGCTCCAAGACGCATAGTCTTGATTGCCTCCCATGCCTCCTTCACACTCTTCTTGTTCAGGAGCATCGAGTGCATCTCTTGCGGTACACCGCGGAGCATGGCTCCAAGAGCCAAGTGATCCCAGCGTCTCTTCGCTTTGTTAGATTCAACCACATCCCATAGGAACATGCCCTCTAGATTGCACTGGATGTGAGAGGACCAATCTTGGTAATTCGTCCTGGAAAGCATCGGCCACACCAAGTTCCCAGTAACCTGATTGAATGCTCTTTCCATGGTGTCCTTCTCACCCGACGTTCCCATCTCCGGCATCGCAGTTCAACAACGTCTTCTCCCTTGATCTGCTGATCCTCCTTTTTCGCTACCTCAACACCTAATCACCGCCACCAGACGTCTCCTCCTCGACAACCTTCGACTCGATACGACTTGTTGGAACCAGGCGATGCTCTGGAGCTTGCACAACTATGGTGGAGCGACGGTGATCGTGGTCACCACGGCATGAGCGTGGGCGAGATAGATTAGATCACAACAAAACAAACACGAGAGATATTCGTTGCAATTGTCGCGGCCCACACGGATCAACTATTTGCTATTTATTGATTGACCTTGATATCACAGAACAACCTCTGAGATCCCGCGCCACGCTGTGTGCCGTGCACGACGCCGTTCTTCTACGACGCGTGCTGCGTGCGGCAACACCCAGCATGACGGTGATATCTAGAGCCAACTAGCACTACGCCACATTCTTGCTACGAAAACAGGGACATTTGTACTGTAGAGGCGGCTGGGGTTAGGGGCGCCCTTACAGTGGGTGTTCTCGGGCCCCAGTAGTTGAACCGCCCCCGTAGTGGTTACTGTAAGGGCGGCTGGTAACACGAACCGCCCCTACAGTGGGGATTAACTGTAGGGGCGGTTCAATCACCAGCCGCCCCTGTTGTTTCCTTCTGTAAGGACGGCTAGTAACCAGTCGCCCTGTTGTTTAACTATAGGGGCGGCTCAATCACCAGCCGCCCCTACTGATGTTGCACGAGTAAATAGCAGGAACCACCTTCTTTCATCTCGGGACACCCTCTTCTACACGAAAAAAGAAGGTTAGGAAGTCTTGGGCTCCTGCTAAATATTGCTCTACTAAGGGGGAGGTTTTGATTTCAAATTCTTTGGTGGAGAGGCTTTATAAGGTAAATAAATGCTTCTCCAACTCTTTATTCGAAGTTTAATTGGTTGGTTAGTGAGTAAATTGACTTTTTGTTTTCTCTCTCTTCCATGGAGCTTGAGCTAGCTATGAGTGAAATTGGACCCTAATTTTTAGGGAAGCAAGATTGCACCCTTTGTTGATTTTAGTGTGGTATTTAGTGAAGTTTGTTGCATGTGTCATGAAACCTTATATCTAGATCTAAGATTTTCTTTTTGAGTTTTGAGTTTTTTCCTTTATGTGACTAGGGTTTCCATGTATAAATGAAGGTGAAAGATTTTAATTGTTACTATTGTGTAAAATGGACCATTAATTAATTAGCCTCTACCGTTCATATCATGGCTATTATTTTTCAATATTTATTATTTATTTTGATTCATTTTTATAATGTATGTTTTGAATTAGTTATTGATAAATAGACCATTAATTAAGTATCTTGTACCTAAAATTTAGAATGTATTGCATGAAAATTAGTGGAAGAAATATTAAAATTTTCAAATGATTGTCTTTGAAATTGTTTATTTATACCAGTGTTTATGTAAGTTTATGTATCTGTGTTAGTGTTCGTAAAAAATTATCCGACACTTACATAAGACTACGTTCATGTATGATGGGTCAACGAGCTAGATAGTTTATGTAAATGTGTCATTGTTCGTAAGACTAGGTTCATGTATGTGTATGTGACACTACATTTATGTATGTGTGTGTAAGACTATATTTATGTATGTGTATTTGAAACTATATTTATGTGTAGGGGTAAAAGTGGTATGGATAATCCTCCACTCTGATCCGCTCTGAATCTGACTTTTAAGATTATGGAGAAGTGTTTTCAATATCCATGCGAATATGGATAATCCGTATCCGATTTTATGCGGATGTGGTGTAGGATATGATCGAGATCGCTGAAATCCGACGGATATGGATTATCTGATAATTGAACGCGGATTATCCGACAATTATAATAAGATGTCCAATTTTTTTTAAGAAGTCAAAGCGACAAGATTAGAAATTAGCCCAACCTATATAGCCAATGTGAGCTAGTCAACTATATATGCTAATATACGGTAATTAAAATATATTTTCACAAGACATGGAAGGGTAATCCTAGTGATTGCCTATTTTCATGCGTGTATCAATTATTGAGTTGTATGCGTGAATGATTTTTGTAGAATAATTTATGAAAATATTTTGTGAGCTCTGAAATCAAAGTGGTGGATTGATATTTGATGGTGATTATTTCGTTGCCGCTTTAAGACTTTGGTTAACGAATTATTCCTTCAAATAAAAAACAATACAAAAACATATATTATCCGACTTAGAAAAGTTGAAATCATTTAGGGTTTTAAAATTGAGTTTAAACTTATCAATTTTAAATTTCAAATTTTGAACTGTTTAAACCTTGTCAAATGAAAAACTATTAAATTTCAAATTTTGAACTGTTTAAACTTTGTCAAATGAAAAACTATTAAATTTCAAATTTTGAACCAAATGAAAAACTAGACAACAAATTTGGTTTTTAAAGACATTTAGGGATCCCTCCGCCGCCTCCTTCCCTTCCCTCAACCCTCGGCCCCCCCGCTGCCTGCCCTAGCGCCGCCGCCGCGTCGAGGGACCACTGGATGGGAGGCGGCGTCGAGGGACCACTGGGCGGTGCCGTCGTCGGTGCCGCGGTCGGTGCCGGTCCGCGTCGCCTACGAGCTGCAGCAGGAGCCACCTCGACGTGAGGTACGGCACCCGCTCGAACCTTCGTCCCCAGAATTCCTTGGCTTAGCTCTAAAATCAGTGTATCTTCCACCCTATGGATTGACCTCGTCAGCTTCTCAACTCATCCCCACACCTAGATGTGCAAGATCTGTGACGGTGTGAAGCCTATATCTGGCGTCGTGGTGGGGATTCTGCTCGGGGGGTGTTTTGCAGCGGGTTGGATTGTGTTGGTGTTGGTGCTGAGTGCCGTGGTCGCTGCTGTCATAAGTGGTGGGGATTCTGCAGTGGGTTGGCCTGAACGCTGTTGTGCCGTGGTGGGGATTCTGCAGCGCGTGTTGGCTTGGACGCTGCTCCCCTGGTGTTCGGATTGGTCCATGGTCTAGACAACTCCAGATATCAATTGCCTGTGGATCCCGTCAAACTTCATAGCCTGGTGAGGATGGCTTTCTTATTTTTGTTTTTTCCCCGGTTTTGCTTTATTAGTACTAGTATATACACATACTGTGTGCGCGCTAGGGCATAGGTCTGAAATTAGTTCAGAGAGACATTGGATATTCTAAACTTTTGAGGCTTTCGATTCAAACAAAATAATTGTTGCGATCTAGAACATCTGGTTGGACTTTAGATAGTTCACATGGAAATTGGTCTGCAAGAGGATTTAACATTTTTTAGCTTATCCTTTTTGCTAATGACATCTATCAGAAGCCTTGATGTTGTACTTTCCAAGACTAGGTGCATGAAACCCAATTAATTGTTCAACTGTGATCCAATGGAAACAAGGGGACCGGCTGTTATTGGTATCAGCGGTGGTATTGGTAAATCTGGTAGGAGTATCATAGTCTAATCTTTGTTCAGATTTTTTTAACAGTTATTCTTTCAGACCTGGTTCACTTGATAGCACAACACACACTACTCTTTCTGCTCTGGCACGTTTGTTAGCAATGAAATCACAGTACAACATGTCAATTGCACACTTTGAAGCAAACTTAGAGTTAATGAATGAACTTCTGCCTCCAGTTCAACATGTCAATTCCTGAGTCCATCTCAAATTCAAAGCTACATGTGATAGTGATATACTAATTTAGCATATGAATTCAACAGCTAGCTTATGAATTAGAGCTTTGAAAGGAATCAAATTGTTTACTCTGTTAGCTGCAGATTAATAAACCTTATCCACCTCAATCTATTTATCGAAAATAACAATTCAGATTTGTTTATTACTTGAGCTTTGCAACTGCCTAGGATCTGTTAGCATGTCTGGTTCTTGTAGTTGTTCTTGTGCATATAAAATGGCTAACTACTTGTTTCTTGTAGCAGGTGCCTCAGGTGTCAATATTAACTCTAATTTCTCAAATGGCTAACTAGTATTACCACTACTTCTACTACTAGCACTTCTCTCTACTACTACTAGTACCCCTACTAGTACTATTACTACTACTACTACTACTACTACTACTGCTGCTGCTATATGCCTTAGTCATTTGTGTAACTACTTTCCTGCACATATATATACATGTTGTCATATAGATACATGCTTTCATTTTTAGCTGTAGTATGGTAAACATATATGTCATGTAATGTTTAAGAGAACTTTAGACCCCTCAATTATTTGTTTTGGACATTGCTTTGTATGTGGACTTGTGTATTTCTTAATGAACTATATGTTGTAACGATGGACTTCATAATGGACTATGTTGTAATGATGGATTGTGAATTATGACTTGTCATGATGTTCTAAATAATGGTCTTGTGTTTGTGGATGTATATACATGTTGGTTAGATTTGAATTTGAATTTTATATTTGTGGTCAGATTTGAATTTGAATTATATATTTTTTTGCCACAAAATCCACTGCAGAGGCGGTTCTTGAAAGAACCGCCCTTACAGATACATACAATAGGTGCGGCTGATGAAACAACCGCCTTTATAGTAAATAACAGTAGGGGCGGCTCGAAACACCAGCCGCTTCTACAGAAGTCACTACAGGGACGGTTTAAAACACCAGCCGCCCCTATAGAAGTCAGGGGCGGCTGGGAAACCCTCCCTACAGAGGGTATCGCTGTAGAAACACCTGGGAAGGGCGGCTGGCCAGCTGCCCCTATAGGCTATGTTGCGGACCAAGCACACCTTTGGCCACGCGTTACCCGCTAACCTGACTGCTAACTTAACAGAACTCAAGTTCATTACATTGACGCAACAATTTAGCTTATGTTGGTATTACAACACTTGCTTTTAGCTTTTAGCGAGTAAGTACGTACGTACAACACTTGCTCTCCTTTGCGGTCGTCGCTCGCTTTAGTTTTCCCACCCATCATGCATGCAGAGAGGCAAAGAGACGCACTCGCATGTTGCATGCGGCTACAATGATGCATCACCATCATATTCATATGGAGGAATAACTGATGCATCATCGGCCTGCTGCTAGCTTTTGCTTTTGGGACTGCGCTGGTGCTGGAGCTGGTGTGCATCGCTCGCTCTCGGTCCAGCTAGGCTAGGCAGAAAAGCAACATCTGGGCCGCGGAAAAAAAAATTACAAGATTGAATGCAGTAGTATATCTATAATGCCCACGTGTGGTTACGTTGCGCCTCAAACTGGATCTGCCAGCGAGGTAATATAACACTGCAGTGATCTTGATGTCAAGGCCGGGGCAAATTAATTAAAGCTGGCATGCATGTAGATCATGATTAATGATCCAAGCGGCAGCCCGCATAACCTGTATATAGACTTAATTTTGTTGGTTGCCGCTTGAACCCTCGAAAATTAAGCCTATATATGGGTTCGCGGGCTAGCCCACTTGCATCCCTAATCATGATCCATGTTTGGGACAGCTTATATGATGATCGATGCGGTTTTAATCATAATACAATGGGCTTTTTCGATTCTCAATTATGCTATATATAGTTCAAAGGTCTGAGGCAGCGATAAAAAGAATAAGAAATAATTGAAGGTTTGGCGGGATTCTCGTTTTTTCAATCAAGAATTGGATTAAATAAGCGGAAACAAACAGGACAATTGCCCAATTGGTCATTGCTCTCCGGTGCAATTAAATTAACAATAGTCAGGGGTCATACTAGTTTTTTTTTTCTTTTTTTAAACGAATATATTAGTTTTTTGTTGTCACCTGAGTGGTGGGTCAAGATGGGAATGGGTCAACCCGGCTCTGGCCATGGACCCGGCCTCATCACCCCAAGGCTAATTTTAGGGGTCATGGGTCGACCCATTTTTCTTAGGTGTTGTGGTCTTGATGGTCCATTGAGTAGTACGGGTCGACCTAAATATTTTTTTTCACAATCATAAATCATGAATACTATTAACATGTTTAAAAAGATAAAATTAAAAATTAAAAATATCATAATAATATATTAATATTATAAGACAGTCATCAAATTAAATTAGACAAGTGAACTATGATTTTTAATTTTATCATTTTCACTTCTAAAATATGATATTCCTCACTTACTTTTAAGCACAGACAATCTTCCAAGTTATGACTAATCATATTTTTTTAAATAAAGACTACTAAAAAATTAAAGATAAAATTTTTTAATATAATAAGTGAGTCGACCCATGATACCCATTGGGTCAATGAGGTCCGATCCTATTGACCCATTTTAAAATTTGAGTCGACCTCTATGACCTATTAGCCCTATTTTTGTGGGTCAGGTCGTAGAATGGATCGACCATCTTGAGTGTTGGGATGAAGTCCTCGGGTTCCATTCCGGTGTGTACTCGCAGACAGTCAGTCCCTTGTCCCACACATTCTCTCTCTCTCTAACACCAATATTGTCGATTTGTTTCAGTCACTTTATTATCACTAGTTAAAGACGAGTGCCGCAGCCAGCCGAGACCGACCGGAGTGGTAGAAAAGCTGGATTTCCATCCCCATCTCCTTGTTGTTGGTCATGTTCAGTTGTTGATTGAGATTAGAGTAGAGTGAGCAGGTGGAATTGGAATTTCCCTCCGACCATCTCATGTCCACCAACAATCTAGTACAGTACTCTGCTAGCAACAGCTGCAGCAGAAGCAGCGCAGCGGCTTTGCTTGGGCCTTGGGGGCGGGCGAAAAGGAGCCTGGCTGCTGTCTGCGGTGACTGCGAGAGAGAGAGAGAGAGAGGAAGACGGAGGACCTCGCAGTCCAAGTTCCATGGCCTTCCCCGCCGCCGCCGCTCTCCTCCTCCACGTGCACTTTTACCTGCTGCTCCTCCTCCTCCCGCCGTCCGCTGCGCAGCCTGGTGAGACGCCCTGCCCTCCCTCCCTCCCCTTCCATCCCCCATTCTCATCTCCAAAGATTCCTTTTGTTGTTGTTGTTGTTGTTGTTTTGCTTACGGCGGCGGCGCCGCCCTTTCTCTACCCAGCTTTACGCATTCATACTCATAGTCAGTGTCATGGGGAAGAAATGTTTCCAGCTTCTCCAGGAGATTTGCGAAATTGCAAGCACATGGATGTGCATATCCACCATTATTTGATTTAGCCCCTTAATTAGTTAGTTAGTTTGGATTCCATAAATGTTACTTGTAGTAAATCTAAGCTAACGGAGTAACCGAGTAAGCAACTACAGTAGCTTGGACTGTGTGTGTGTGTTCTACTACTGCATCTAATTAACCTCATCTTTCCTTTGATTTGCCCCTTGATTCCCATCCTGCTCGTGCAGGTTTCATCAGCTTGGACTGCGGTGGAGCTCGCGATCACACGGATGCCATCGGGATCCAGTGGACCTCCGACGCCACCTTCGTCTCCGGCGGCGGCCAGACCGCGGAGCTGCTGGTCCAGAACGGGCCCCAGCAGCAGCTGACCACCGTGCGCTACTTCCCCGCGGACAACAGGAAGTACTGCTACACCATGAACGTCAGGAACCGGACGCGCTACCTCGTCAGGGCCACTGTCCTCTACGGCAACTTCGATAACAGCAATGTCTACCCCAAGTTCGACATCTCCATCGGCGCGTCCCCGTGGTCCACCATTGTCGTCGACGACGCCACCACCCCCGTCGTCGAGGAAGCTATTATCTTGGCTGCTGCTCCCACGCTCAGCGTATGTCTCTCCAATGCCAGCACGGGACAGCCCTTTATCTCTACTCTTGAGCTTCGACAGTTTAATGGTTCGCTCTACTACACCACTGACGAGACACGCTTCTTTCTTGGACTGTCTGCGAGGATAAATTTTGGCGCAGGAAACAATGATTCAGTGAGGTATTGTACTAACTAGCACAAGACCATGCATATTCGTGCCTTTTACATTCACATAGACCACGGTTATAGTATAAACTAGAATTCTATGTTAATAAACTCAAGTTATAACCAGAACTGCATTTTGTTCATGCAAACAAATGACAGAAGAGTGTTCCTTTTCTTGTTCTACAGATACCCTGATGATCCATTTGATAGAATCTGGGAATCCGATTCTGTGAGGAGAGCAAATTACCTTGTTGATGTTGCTCCAGGGACTGAAAGAATATCAACTACAAACCCCATATTCGTCGGTACCAATGAAGAACCACCTGAAAAGGTCATGCAAACAGCAGTTGTTGGCCAGGATGGGTCCTTGAACTACCGCCTTGATTTGGAAGGTTTCCCAGCAAATGCCTGGGGAGTCTCATATTTTGCAGAAATTGAAGATTTGGCACCAAATGAAACGAGGAAATTTAAGTTAGAGGTCCCTGGCATGCCAGCACTCAGTAAACCAACTGTTGATGTGGAGGAGAATGCTCAAGGGAAGTACCGTTTGTATGAACCAGGCTACACGAATTTGACACTTCCGTTTGTTTTCTCGTTTGGGTTCAGGAAGACAAATGATTCTTCAAAGGGGCCTATTTTGAATGCCCTGGAGATTTACAAATATGTCCAAATTGCTATGGGATCACAAGATGGTAAGCAATTGTTCATGATTCTGCCACCTTTTCTTTGTCCTAGCTGCAACAACCCCTTATGTTTCTGAATAAGAAATCCACTTTGGGACTGAATTGGTGTATGCAAAATTGACAGAAAATATCATGGCCAGCATGGTATCACGATATTCACAGGAAGGTTGGGCACAAGAGGGCGGTGATCCGTGCTTACCAGCATCTTGGTCCTGGGTGCAATGTAGTTCAGAAGCTTCTCCAAGGGTATTCTCAATGTATGATAACCATGTCAATTCTGCCTTCAATCTTTTGCCTTAATGAAATAGTATTTGGCACCTAATATTTTTTTTTTCTTGCAGCACATTGTCTGGGAAGAACATTACCGGAAGTATCCCGGTGGAACTGACACAGTTATCAGGGCTGGTTGAGCTGTAAGGACTGAATACTCTATCTTTCTCTTGTCTAAGTATCGGACTTCTTTTGTCTGATCGACTTGTTTCTGCTTGCAGAAGGCTTGATGGTAATTCATTATCTGGCCAAATTCTTGATTTCCGCGAATGCCGTAATTTGCAGTATATGTTAGTTTCCGTTATTTTGGTAATACGTTATTCTGAAATGATTGGACTAATATAGGATGCTTTTCTTCATTCTAGTCACCTTGAGAACAATCAATTAACTGGGGAATTGCCATCTTCTTTGGGAGACCTACCTAACCTCAAAGAGTTGTAAGTTAAACATCACTATGTGCACCTTTTCTTATTCTCCATAGTTCGGAGAGCATAATGTATTATTTCTTCAATTTATTTTCCATTCTGAATTTTTTATTTGTATTCATTTCTTACATTTTTCTGCTCAAGAACCAAAAATCAAATGATGTTAGCGAGTTATGCTTTTTGATATGAGAACATCTGTGTGAGGATCTTTATGGAAAAAAGGACCGCTCTTATGAACTAAAACTTTTGCAGATATGTTCAAAACAACAAGTTGTCTGGGCAGGTTCCAAAAGCACTTTTCAAGAGAAGCATTATTTTGAAGTTAGTATCCCGTCCTTAAAGCAGACTATTAATTTCAGATCATGCTTTTGAACACTAATGTGGCTTGACAGCCTTCACTCTTCAGTGCCATTAAAATGCTTACATATGTAGATCAAATAGCTAAGCTGTGCTGTTCTTAGAACGGTCACATGACTCCCATATGTTCTAAATTGTTACATGCCTGCAGCTTCTCAGGCAACAGTGACCTTCGCATTGTAAGCAATGGCCTTAGCCACACCATAATTGTTATATGTGTGGTGGTTGGAGCCATTGTTGTACTGGGTGTTGCTATTGGATGCTATTTCATTACATTTAGGAGAAAGAAGAAATCTCATGAAGGTACACACTCTTCAGCTCAGTGGCATATCTGGTATTATGCTAGGGCATGCAGTGATTCTTTTGCCATCTCCAGACACTGTTGTTATTGCAGCACCAGCAAAAAAACTTGGTTCATATTTTAGTGAAGTAGCTACAGAATCAGCGCACAGATTTTCATTATCTGAAATTGAAGATGCTACTGACAAATTTGAGAGAAGAATTGGCTCTGGAGGCTTTGGCATAGTATACTATGGAAAGTTAGCTGATGGAGAGAGATTGCAGTCAAACTTCTCACAAATGACTCCTATCAGGGAATCCGAGAATTCTTGAATGAGGTTTGTTCTCATGCTCGCTGCATTAGTTCAAAATAGTTGCATTATATTTTTATGGAACTTTCAATTATGGCAGACTGAAATACGGAACTTAGAGGGTTCTTGCATATATAGCTGGCTAACATCTTGTTTCAGGTGACGTTGCTTTCCAGAATACATCATAGACACCTGGTTACATTCCTTGGTTACAGTCAGCAAGATGGCAAAAACATACTAGTGTACGAGTTCATGCATAATGGGACACTAAAAGAGCACCTTCGGGGTAAGTCCACATCCAACTGATAGTAAATCTACAGTGTAGGATCAACAGCAAACTGTCAGTAGGTTTCTTCCACAAGCAGACAAGCTTAATGTTTCTGGCATATAACTTTACTAAAAGAATGCTCCTTCTACTGTTGATTTTACATCTTTTGAAACTGCAGAGAATTCATGCATGCTTAATTAACTGAACTCAAACATGAAGTTAGATCAGCTTCTGCTTAATGATAGACAGGGTTTTGTGTATGCCAGATATCTCTAGTTTAGCTCTCAATTATGATTCAACCCTAGCAGCAACATGAAGTGTTAGATGAGAGCAAACCCCATGGTCAATAGAGAAAACATATACAAATGAGGATAAACTTTTGGTGGTGTTTCACAGGAGCTGATAATGTAAAGATAACTAGCTGGCTGAAGCGTCTTGAGATTGCAGTAGATTCTGCGAAAGGTTTGTGGTCTGCTGGTTTCACAATTCACTGCCTGTGTATTGAATGTGGAGAAATTAGCCACCATTCTGATTCTGAATGTGAAATTGCAAAAATCAGGTATAGAGTATCTCCACACGGGATGCTCCCCAACAATCATCCATAGAGACCTGAAGAGCAGCAACATTCTCCTAGACAAGAACATGAGAGCAAAAGTTGCAGACTTTGGGCTATCGAAACCTGCAGTGGATGGGTCTCATGTGTCAAGTATAGTTCGAGGAACAGTGGGATACCTGGACCCAGAGTAAGGCCAGGCAATCTGGCTGAGGTGTTTTGTATCATTTTGTCTCTTTTTGTCTAAATAATCGATTTTGTTCTGGTGTGGTTAGGTGCTATATCTCTCAGCAGCTGACAGAGAAGAGCGACATCTACAGCTTTGGCGTGATTTTGCTGGAGCTCATCTCCGGCCATGAACCAATCTCAAATGACAACTTTGGGCTCAACTGCCGTAACATTGTTGCGTGGGTAAGAAGAGAATATCACTAGCATCAGTTTTGCTTCCTGTTCCAATTCCATCGTTAGGTTTCTGGTTTCTGCTCAAGCAACAAAAGCAATGGATGTAAAAACTAAATAAATTAAACAAATGAACCTGGCAGGCCCGATCGCACATTGAGAGCGGGAACATCCACGCCATCGTTGATGAATCGTTGGACAGAGGCTATGACCTGCAGTCGGTGTGGAAGATCGCGGAGGTGGCGATCATGTGTGTGAAGCCCAAGGGCGCGCAGAGGCCTCCCATCTCGGAGGTGCTCAAGGAGATCCAGGACGCCATTGCCATCGAGCGGGGACCCCAGGAGATGCAGCGCTCTACCATCCACCAGCAGTTGCTCGTGTCCAACAGCAACAGGTCCATGGGTGGTGCCTGGTCGTCCGTGAACAACAATTCAGGTAGTGTTAGTGTGGCGGTGGACTTGGAGCAGAACGGAGCATCCTTCGATGAGCTACTCATGCGGCCGGGCCTCAGATGAGATGAGATGAGAATATGAATATTGCAGCAGCAGTCCTCAGCTTTGTTATTTGTATGTATGTACCGTACCTACGAATACGAATGTATGGGAGGGACTATGCTGGGTTGCCTGACATGTACTGAGTCCCTAAGTTGTTTGTAGAGGAAACTAACTGGCTTGAGAACCACCCAGTCCCTGAGCTGGTAAGGAATAATTTTGTTTAACTAACTGGAGACTACGCGAACAGAGTTTTGGCAGGCAAATCGAAGCAAAGTGTTTGTTTTTAAGAAAGGTTAAGGGATTTTTTGTTGTTGTTGAAACAAATGAAGTAATGCTAGCAAAGAATCCAGTGCAGTATCGTAATACTATTATACCATGGGTAACAGTGACAGATTATGACTTTCTTGTACTAAACCTACACCTCAATTCGCTTAATTAACATAAACTCAATTCCCTATGCAAAATGCATGTACTCGCCAGGCAGCCATAAAACAGGTGGGAACAAGAGCACCCACTACAAGTTAATACAGCCGCTCATCACCAAGTTACTACAAACACCCACCAAAATCATCATGTACAGACACAAGAAAACAAACTGCCATCAAGCCAAGCCCACCTAAGCTTCTTAATCTCTTTCACTCACAAGTCACACTACACCACATTATAGACATCTTTCTGCTGTTGAGCCCATACTACCCTATCTACGGGTCAATGTATTATATTATATAAGTTGCTAGTGATATATCTATATTATTGTACTCTTGGTCATGTGCTATATATGTCAAAATAGCTTCAACACCTCTTTCTGTTAGCAAGATCTAGTGTTATGTAGTTGGCTGTTGTTGTTATAGTCTACTACTTCTGGCCATGTGCTGATCTACTATTATTAATTATGCTGTCGATCTCTTGGGTGCCAAGCAAAAGCAAAGGGCACCATCATTTTCTTATACATAAATATAAATTGAGTTCTGTTCTTGATCTCCAATATTAAATTTTAGATTGTGTTTTTGATGAATGTGTGTACATTTTTTACAGGTGGGAGGTGATGAATGTGTGTACATTAGATTTTCTGATGCATGCAGCCAACGTTTGGATCAAAATTCTCATGGAGATGTGTTTTAGACATCCTAGCGAGCTATTGATGAAAACTTTTGTAAGGACTTTCTAGAGATGGATAATTTTGTAAAGAGTGCAAGAAAACAATATGGGTTGTGCTACCAAACATCTTTGTTTGTCATGAATTGTATGTAAAATCACATGGCAAATAATGATAACTTTAATATAAATTATGAGCTTTGGTTTGGTTTATGTGTTTGATGACTCTGTATTGTTTGAATGCCTGACATGTTAAAGTTGATTGTATGGTTAAAGTATAAACAAATGATATTATATGTTAATTTTTTGTATGCCTAGCATTTATAAGTTTATAATAGATGTCAGATAGTTAGTACATAACATCAGATGGTCGGTTGTTAAAAGTCGGTCGGTCATTAAAGATTTATAACGACGTCAATATCAACGACAGATACAAGGGTCATTATAGATTTATAACGACAAAACGTATATTGTTGAAACGGCTTATAACGACACACCGGGTGATGCTAAATATGGGCTATGGTACAGTGACTTCTTATTGTCATTGGGCTCTATCTAGAGTTTCTTGAGCTCGGCCAAATAAATTGACAATAGCCTCTCGCATCGAACTAATAACCCTTTTAATCACCTACTCATTGCTACTTGATTTTCATGTGATGACCCCATGACATTATTGCCTAATATAACAACCTTGACAAGGATAAATAATCGAATAAATAATTAACTATCATATTTTTATATGTAAAAAAATGTTGATGATATATGAATTGAAACATCGAGGACTCGATTAAATTTCTCATTGTATTTAAAATAATTTTTGTAAACACATGCATATTTGCTAGTGTATGTAAGAATGTGTTAGACATTATTTTTTAAGAGGAATGTGTCACCATTATGCAGTAGTCGGCTACTGACGAAAATATTGCTCTAAGTCTTTATATAATTATTATTACCAGCTAATATTGGGCTCTAAGTCTTTAGTTTTTTTGCGACGTAGTTTGGCCCAGATAACAGGCCCAACTAATACGCTTCTTCTGCAACACAGATAATCTGGTGCAGCCCAGCAAAATTTTTTTAGCCCAGCAATGTTTGTGGCTTGGTCCACCTTTATGGATCCCATGAAGCACGTGTTTGGTAGGTGAGGCACTATGCCGTCAACATAACTAATTCTAATATGTATTCATTCATGGCCAAAGTATTATTTGTTAAAATTAAAAACGAGTATGACTTTTTGGGAATTTTAAACACTTATATAAACCACTTTTCCTATAGTTCAGGTCCTAAAATTTAGGATTATTTCAGACAACACTAATATACCACCAACTAGTATAAGTTCGTTAATTTTGTATTTTGTTATTTGTTTTTGTGTCATAACATATTAAATTTTTGTCATTGTCCTCCTATAAAATAATTGTAATTATTAAATTATCTTTGTGCTAACATATATAAGATTTTGTCATATTTGTAGTTTTTTAACAAGTTTTTATTTCTGAAACCACAAATTGCATAAAATATATGCAATAACTGTCCTCTGAAAGAAAACTAAAATTCAGACATTTAAAATTTAACAAATCCCTATATAAACAGTTCAAGGGAGTATATATATGTAGTACAAGTTTATGACGCTGGCGTGACATGACCAAGGGATAGAATAGAGAAACCTTCTCTGCTCTGCTCTCCTCTCACTCTCAGCCAGGAATACTTACTACGACTAGTTGTGGTTGCGCCATCGGTGTCACAATCTTTTCTTTTCCATCTCATGGAAAATCTCAGGATATCTTCTTCCTCCTTCAAGGGATCGGATATTGAAGGGCCGGGAACTTAATTGTTGCAGCGTCGTGATAATTCAATAACTTCGATAAGACCGGCAGAAACGACCCTTGACTAAACCAATTAAAGTGAACGCGTTTGTCATTAAAGCCCTAAATTTTTGAATCACATGTTCGACTTGGACCCCTAGCTAGAACTAGATGCAGTCCAGGAAGGAGAAGGAGAAAGGACCATGCAGCACAGGCCAAGTGACGAAGCTAGGATGAAACGTAACGTCGTCGTTCATCACTGCAGCCTGCAGGCAGGCTCGCAGATGCTTCCTTGCGCTTTTTGCTTGCTTTCATTTGCCCAAAACACAAGATATATACATCTGTCACCCTCGCCGATCAAGAAAGAGAGAACAAAATTTTGCCTTCCCCGCAGAAAGATAAAGTAAAAAAAAAAATGGAAAACCGCAGGCAGGTTTCTGTTACAGTGACATGCATGTCATGTTCACATATAGAGCGAGACTTTTTTTTAGACCAAAGATTTTCACCCTGCTTTATTAGAAAGCATACGAATACCAAGATCGCAAGGACTGAGGATACCAGTTTACAAGTCCAGCATGAAAGAAAAAACGTGGCTAACCGCCACTCAACTCACCAACCATCTAACAGTTCAAACATCTAACCACGGCTAGCAGCCGGAACAAAAGGAAACATGTCTCACAAAAAACTATCCAACCCACCACTTCTAGCAAGACAGAGCCCATCAAAGGGTTACACATGCGCGTTAGCCGTCAGAAGACCTATCAGCTCTTCCGCCGTTGGCTCCAGTTTTGCTGTCAGTAGAGGCTTCCAAGACTTGATCAGCAACAACGTCTTGAAGATGATCACTTTTGGAGAAGTGAGAACCTTCTTGTTAATCGCCATGTCGTTCCTCGTCTTCCAGATGGTCCACGGAGCACCTGCACAAATGAATAATGCCACCCTGCTTTTGGCGCTTCGTCAGTCATCAACAATCTCTAATAAGAAACTGGCATTATCGGTTGGAGAGAACTTGAAAGGATCAAGATGCCCAAGAGGGGGGGTGAATTGGGCTCTTTTTAATTTCTAAACAAGAATTAAACCTATAAAGAGCCAATTAACCCCCAAGTGCCTACCGCTTGTGTGTCCTCGCTAGAAAGCAGTAGCAAGTCAATAGAGAGCGAAAACTTCCTACACAATTCTAGTATGAATTGAAAGACAAGTGCGGAAAGTAATGCGGTAAGAAGAAGCTAGGGAAAGAGATGCTTGACACGGCGATGTTTTGCCGAGGTATCGAGGAGTCGACACTCCCCCCTAGTCCTCGTTGGAGCACCTCGCAAGGTATAGCTCCCCCTCAATCCCGCGCAAGGGATGAGTGCTCTCTATGGGCTGATTCTTCGCCACTCCGGCTCGGTGAATCGCCCACAACCGATCACAATCGTCGATGGAGAAGGGCCGCCGACAATCCTCCGGCGATCATCTTCCTCCAAGCACCACCGGACCGTCTAGGTGATGTCGATCAGCAAGAGTAACAAGCTTCGATCTTCACTTGACTCACTCAAGCCTCACAACTAGAGGATGCACACTTGAACTCTTGGATGAACTAGAGGAGAGGATGGATGGATTCACGAATCACTCTCTCACTCTAGGGCTCTTGCTCTCTTCCCAACCTTCTCAACAAACTCAGCAACTCAAATGAGCAAAGGCAAGGTGCGAGAGAAGTGTGAGGAGCTATAAATAGCCCCTCAGAAAACTAGCTCGGGCTGGCAACTTAAGTTGGCGACGGACGCTCCGTCGCATGCCCCAACGGCTAGTTCTGCACAAAGTTTGGGCGACGGACGCTCCGACGCCCTGCTCAACGGCTAACTCTGACACGATCTCCCAGCGACGGACGCTCTGTCACAGGGGCGACGGACGCTGATCCCCGCGTCCGATGCTACATTCTGGCTCGGGCTAAAAAACACCCTCACTGGAAGGTCGACGGACGCTCTCCAAGCGTCCGACGCCTGAAGAACTTAGCCATAAAAACACTTCCACTGGAAGGTCGACGGACGCTGTGGACTCAACCACCCAGCGTCCGACGCCTTGGTCCGACGCGACGGACAGCGTCCGACGCCTCCGTCAGGAGCGTCCGTCGCCCAGAAAACAGTCCTACCAACTTCGTTTTTCGTCGCGATGAATATGGAAGTTGTTCTAGGCTATCTTATGGTCAACGTAGGCTTGCTTAGAGCTAAGGAAGACAAGTGTGCACCACACCTAGTTCATGAAGCTTTCCTAAGTCAAGCTACTAGTCTCAACCCCTCTTAATAGTACGGTCAAAGATAAAAAGAGAAGCCCTATCTATTTCTAAGTGCCATTCATCACCTTATGACACTTAGCCTATCATTCTAGGGTCTTCATCATGTCTCCTTGACATCCGAAACGATATCCATCTTGGGGGCTGAGTGATGACCATCAATGCCCATTCGTGTTGATCACTATGACTAAGCTACGCATAGCCTCTGCAAAACACACGTTAGCCATAATAATCACTAATTGTCGTTAATCACCGAAACCAACTAGGGCCATGATTCTTCAATCTCCCCCTTTTTGGTGATTGACGAAAATAAATCCTCGAGTATGGATAAGAGTGATAGTTTAGAATTTGGTGACTTGGAATGGTTGAGCAAGAGTTAGTGAGTTTGTAATGAAATATACTTGCTCACCAAAGCCAAATCACCAACCATGATACTCATAGATATGAATGTAGAAAAAAAAATACTTTTTGATATTCTCAACACATGTAACGGAGTATAACGCGGAAGCTCAATTACCATTTGAACATAGAGATATATCATGAAACATGAGACAACTCACAAGATATATTAGTGATAATCAAGAGTTTGTCACATCCAACCATATTTCACACAGGCATCAACCATAGAATCCATCACACATAGATACAAATGCATAAAAGTAGACATGATGCATGAGTATGGGGAAATTAAGCATACAAAGATTCAAAACCCTCCCCCTATCTCTATACTCGACCCTCTCTCCCCCTTTGGCGTCTAGCACCAACAACTAAGCATCTGAGGCTGGAGAAGAAGGTGAAGAAGTTGTAGCCTTGCGATCGAGCATGATGAAGTCCTGAAGATCTGACTCGTCTGACTCATCATCTATCTCGGCCTCTGTAGGTGTAGGCGCAGCTGGGGTGACCTCTGGAGCTGGCACTGGAAGCTCTAGAGTTGCTGTCTCAACTGACTCCCCCTGGGGCTCAGCTGGTGCCTCTGACAGTCCTGCCTCTGTAGTAGCGGGCCTGGAAACCCGACGAGTAAAGACTCGAGGCATGGGGGAAGGTGTCACTGCCAGAGCAACTAGTGACACTGCTGCTACAAACTCTGCTAGGTGAGTCTGAGGTGGAGAGGATACTGCAACTGTAACTGCCTCCTCCTGAGCCTCTGTGACAGCTGTCTCAACTGCTAGTGAAATAGCGTATGTCTGAACTACAGCTAGAGGAGTGGTAACTGTCTGCGTGGACTGCTCAAGTGCGATCTCCGACGAGGCAACTGAAGAAAGGTAAGTGCCCGTCGCCGGAAGATCCACCTCAACCTCTGGAGCTGGTGAGACTAGCTGAGCTGCTCCTGGGGAATCTTCTCCCGTGATCTCCATGTAGGAGGCTGAGAGGTCTCGTGAGGCCTCTGCTATGGTAGTTTCCCGGATAGGAGTAAATCCTGTCTGAAACTCACCGGGCGAAGCTAACCAAGAGGACACCTGGGTCCTCGGAGACTGGCACTCTGGTGAGGCTGGTGCCTGGAAAGGAGGAGTAACTGGTGCCTGACTCTGCTGCCCTACGGACTGTAACGCTGGAGTCGGAACCACAACCACTGGAGTCTGCTGTGCTGGCGAGGTGAACTGCTGCTGCTGCGAGGCTCCAGGCAACTGAATTTGAGGAGTGAAAGTTTGCCCGAAGCTGGAGGCTAGAAGACGCTCAAGTAACAAGGTCTGGGTCTTCTCAATCTCTGCCTGCTGCAGCTGATAGGCCAAGAACTGGCGCTGAAACTCATCCTGCCTGGCCTGAGTCTGTGCCTGAGCGGCCAACTGTTGCTCTGTAAGCCTCCGAACGTCGGCAGCCTGTCGCCTCTGCTCCTCTGCCTGGCGTGACTACTCCTCCTGCATCCTCGAAAGGATGGTAAGTAGTGTAGCCTCTGAGGTGCTGGAACCTGGAGCTGGAGCTGTAGCTATACCTGACCCTCCTGCCTCATGGTCATGAGACATCGGTGCGTACTCGCGCACTGGCTGATAATCCTCATCGGAACTGTCAGAATTCAGGTCCTCTCTGTAGACAGTCTCGGCAGCGGTGTCAATCTCGACATCGAGATCTGCAAGCTCTGCCTGAGCAATCTGCTCAACTGTGGCGTCAGTGACCTCTGCCGACTGAGGTGGCACACCTGCCTGCCTGGTGCCTGATCTGTATGCTCTGCTGGGGTGAGGCAGGTTTCCATGCATGACTAGCTGACTCATCGAGTATACTGGAAACTCAGTCGCTGACCTGGTGAGAGCGACTCGCATAGCTCCTGATCTGGTCTTGGCAACTATAAGGTATGAAATCCAGTGAGCAAACTATAGCTCCCAGTGACCTCTGAATCCTGCAGCTATGATATCCTCAAGCTCGCTAACAATCAGATCCCAAAGGTCAAACTTCTCCTTCCGGATGATATGAGCAAGGAGCCGTAGCTGTAGTCGTGTAATCGTGTCCCGAGCTCCAATCCGAGGAAGGATGGTACGCCTGAGTACCTCGTGGAGAATCCGAGCAAGTGGAGTGAGGTCTCGCGGTGTACGGCTCGAGCCCTCTGAGAATGGCAGCTGAAAGCACGGCCTCACCAAGTCTGTAGATGGCACTATCCCATCGTGAGGTTGGCGAGGGGCCTCCTGATCCCCATAGCACAAGCTGTGAATCCTCGTCGGGGAGGACTCTAGGTGGAATAGCTCTCTGAATCGGGCTGCTGAAACCCTGAAGTCACGACCCTGAAATCCGACGTGAAGGAACTCGTGATCAGGGGAGATCCATAGTGAGGCATAGAACTGATAGACCCAGTCCTTCTGATAAGCTCCTGATCATCCCATCAAATCTGATAACCCCTGAAGGTACTGTAGGTGCTGTAGGATCTCTGGATCACCGACCCCCTCTATGTGAGCAGATGGGCACACTCTGTGAGCCCTAAGAGGAGCGTCAGTGTCGACATATGCTCTGTAAAAGTCCTCGTGAATCGTGGTATAGAAATCACGTCCAGCACGGGGATCCCTCTGAGCTGGGAACCAGGACTGAAAGTCCATGAAGCGAAGTAACTGAACTTGCTTCGCTGTGAGAGCTCGGACCTAATGTCTCACTGGGTCTGGTAGCTGAGGTCCTGGAGGACTAGGTGGTGCACCAGAGCCTCTGGATCGTGTAACTCTGCGGCTCATCAGCTCACCAATCGAAGAGTGGCCCGCGGCCTCTGTCTGCTCAGTATCTAGGACTGGCTCTGCCTCCTCTGCCTCAGTAGCCTCGGCGGGCTCTATCTCTGGATGCGTAGGGGACTCACGACGCGCTCCACGGCGAGGCGAGAGCCTCAAACCGGCGCGACGTCCACCTCGCTCCGCAATCTCTGCGGCCTCTGCTACTGCAAGTGCTGCTGCTGAGTCTGGATCCATAAGTGGCCTCTTGCGCTTCTTTGACACAACCTTCTGCTTTCCCCTTCCCCGATCAGTGGGTGGACGCGGTGGAGGTGGAGTGTCATCACCACTACCGTGAACGGGGCCAGCGTTCTTCGTTCTTGCCATTGATCAAACTTTGTAGACAAGCCTCTAACAATAGATCCTCAACTGTCAAACCACAAACTCACTGCCCACTTACAATCAATCACTAACAACCCGCAGACCAACCAACTGCAAGAGTGGCACGCCGGCCCTGGACTGTCCTTTCGAGGCTTTGCCTCATTCCGTACTCGCGGGCTTTGCCCCGAGTTCACTGACACTGTCACACTGATCCTCTGATCAACTGACCCTGCTCGTTAGATAGATAGGTATATAACATGTAAGCACATAACTAGGGGTTAGCAATGTCTAGTGAGAAGCATGAATTTAGGTAAGAAAATAGATCGAACTGCCAACCGACAACTGCCATACCTCTGATACTGATCAAAGCGAGAGAAAAAGAAAGAGCCCTCGGTCTCTTATCCCCAATCTGCAGCCTAAGACCCCCAAGGGAAGACAATCAAGTAATCCTCAACAAAGGAGAGGACCCGCAGGCAGGTTCATCGGCGGTGGTGTTGGGCATGTGCTCTGGCACGGCGGCCTGGGTGGCGGTGTTGCAGGGAGAGGCGGTGGCGCAGGGGCAGGGTGGATCACACCGGCAAGGGGTGGCACGGGGGCTCAGCGGCGGCAGAGCGGCGGTTAGGGTTTGGAGCAACGACGGAGCGGTGTACGGATGACTGAAGTCGATCGAGAGAGACAGAGGAAGAGACGGGGATTTTAAAAAAAAAATTGCACCTTTAGTTCGCGACAGACGCTCCGTCGGACTGCATCGTCCGTCGGGCTTCCAGAACAGGTTTTGAAACACCCGAGCGCATTGACCGCGTCAGACGCTCCGCGATGGACGCTGGGGAGCGTCCGTCGCCCTGTAAGCGGGCAACATTCAGTCTCCGGACGATCGCGACGGACGCTGAGGCAATTGACACCGAGCGTCCGTTGGCAGCGTCCGACGCCTTTTAAATAGAATTTTTCAAATTTTGTTTTTGCGTCTTTCTCCCAATCAAGTTCCAATCCCAATAAGATCCAAAGAACACCTGATTGGACTTGATATGAGAACCATCTCTCAAACTCTCATTTTCAAATAGTCTGCCATAGGCTTAGATTTTAGTTTTAGCTCAAAATATTCGAATGGAAGCAACAAGGAGTCATCATATGGCCACAAGAGGGGTATAGAAGTGTCTTGAGCTTGGAATGCTCCCCCTAAGTGGACGAACACAGAGGATATTCAAACTTGATCGAAAAAGAACGGTAAACAACACACATGCATATGCTATGCATTACAGAAATTGAATCTAGGTTGCTTGCAAGTTTAAACTACGGTTAAGCTTTGTCACACGCTTTGATGGCGGTTATCTCAACCGCGTTAGCCAAGCCTATGTGCACTACTAAATTAACATGATTATATTACACATGATGCAAGATGGGTTCACACAAGATCATCTTTTAGTGAAGTTAGAGTGATCAAGCACATTCAACTCGCTTCTCAACCTACAAAAGGTTGCTTCATCGAGTGGTTTAGTGAAGATATCCGCCAATTGATCTTCGCTCTTAACTCCAACTAGTGTTATGTCTTTCCTAGACACATGATCTCTAAGAAAGTGATGGCAAATATCTATGTGCTTGATGCGAGAGTGTTGAACCGGGTTGTTTGCAAGTTTTACGGCGCTTTCATTATCACACAAAAGTGGAACATCTTTTAAAAACACGCCGTAATCAAGAAGTGTTTGGGTCATGTATAAGATTTGTGCACAACTTGCTTCCATGGCAATGTATTCCTCCTCGGCGGTTATTTTGCTTCTTTGAGGACCAAGATACAAGTGATCTTCCTAGCATGTGACACCCACCGGAGGTACTCTTCCTATCAACCTTACACCCGGCATAATCCGAATCGGAATAGCCAACTAATTGGAAGGGAGCTCCTTTGGGATACCAAAGACCCATGCTAGGGGTGTGCCTTATGTACCTAAGGATTCTTTTAACCGCACAAAGATGCGACTCCTTAGGGTTTGCTTGAAACCTAGCACACATACACACACTAAACATGATATCCGGCCTAGATGCGGTGAGATAAAGTAAACTACAGATCATAGAACGATAGAGAGTTTGGTCAATCGGTTTACCTCCCTCATCGAGATCGAGATGCCCATTAGTAGGCATTGGGATCTTGATTGGCTTGCAATCCTCCATTTTGAATTTCTTGAGCACATCATAAGTGTACTTCTCTTGAGATATGAAGGTGCCCTCCCTCAATTGCTTCACTTGGAAGCCAAGGAAGAAGGTTAGCTCGCCAATCATCGACATCTCGAACTCCTTGGACATCAATGCACCAAATTCCTTGCTATGATCTTGGTTTGTTGACCCAAATATAATGTCATCGACATACACTTGGCAAACAAAGATCTCTCCATCTAGCACCTTGGTGAAAAGTGTGGTATCCACTTTCCCGATCTTGAAGCCCTTCTTGAGTCGGAAGTCCCTTAGCCTCTCATACCAAGCTCTTGGAGCTTGCTTCAATCCATAGAGTGCCTTGGACAACCTATACACATGATTAGGAAAATTTAGATCTTCAAACCCGGGAGGTTGTGAGACAAAAACAAGTTCATTGATGAAACCATTTAGAAAGGCACTCTTCACATCCATTTGAAAAAGTTTCATTTTATGGTGTGAAGCATATGCCAAAAGGATACGAATGGCTTCTAGTCTTGCAACCGGTGCAAAGGTCTCCCCAAAGTCCAAGCCTTCAACTTGGGAGAACCCCTTTGCCACCAATCTTGCCTTGTTTTCACAACCACGCCTTGATCATCTTGCTTGTTCCTAAACACCCACTTGGTGCCAATGATTCTTGCTCCTTTGGGCTTTTCTACTAGTGTCCATACTTCGTTCCGGGTGAAGTTGTTCAACTCTTCGTGCATGGCATTCACCCAATCCGGATCCGCAAGTGCATCCTCCACACTAGATGGTTCAACAAAGGAAACAAAGGACTGATATTCAACATAAGAAGCAAGTTTAGATCGAGTTGTTACCCCCCTTGATGGACTCCCTATAATGAGGTCTTGTGGATGAGCTTGAAGCATAGGTGTAGATCTTCTATTAATCACTTGGGGAGGAGGTTGTGGTGCATCAACGTCACTAGCTTGAGCCTCGGCTTGATCTTGAGGGATGAAGGTATCTTCTTGTGCTTCCCTCACTTGTTCTTCATCAACTTGAGGTGTGTGAGGTGGAGAGGGTACTTGATTTGCATCATCTTCAACTTATTCCACCTCTTGTGGGTTGATTGCACCAACGGGCATATTCTTCATAGCCTCCCTCAAGGGTTCATCACCTACATCATCAAGATTTTCATGCTCTTCTTGAGAGCCATTAGTTTCATCAAACTCCAAGTCATATGTTTCTTCAGCTAGGCCGGAGGCTTTGTTAAATACTCGATATGCCTTGGATTTAAGAGAATAACCAAGTAAGAAACCAATGTCACATCTCCTTTGGAACTTGCCCAAGTGTTGACGCTTCTTGTAGATATACACTTTGCATCCAAACACTCGGAAAAAGGATATATCCGGTTTCTTCCCATTCACAAGCTCATAGAGGGTCTTCTTAAGAAGCCTTTGGACAAATAGTTGATTAGCCGCATAGCATGCGGTGTTGATTGCTTCAGCCCAAAACTTCTCAGGGGTGTTGTATTCATCAAGCATTGATCTTGCAAGAGTAATAAGTGTCCGGTTCTTCCTCTCTACTACACCATTTTTTTGAGGGGTATAGGTGGCGGACACTTCATGTTTGATCCCAACTTCATCATAATAGTCTTCAATCTTGGTGTTTACAAATTCGGTCCCATTGTCACTTCTTATCTTCTTGATCTTCACATCAAACTCATTTTGGGATCTAGTTGCAAACTTCTTGAATGTTGATTGCGTCTCTCCCTTGTCTTGAAGAAAGAACACCCAAGTGTACCTAGAGTAGTCATCAACTACCACCAAGCAAAAGAGATTGCCCCAAGGCTAGCATAGGTGGTAGGTCCAAATAGATCCATGTGAAGTAGCTCGAGGACTCTTGAGGTTGACATGAAGGCTTTATTTGGATGAGTGTTTGCCACTTGCTTGCCGGCTTGACGTGCACTACAAAGTTTGTCCTTCTCAAACACAACATCCTTCACACCTCTAACCAACTCCTTTTTGACAAGCTTCTTCAAAGTTGACATTCCCACATGTGCTAATCTTCTATGCCATAGCCAACCCAAAGAACTCTTAGAGAATAGACATGTTTGCAAACTAGCTTCATTTGAGGTGAAGTCCACTAGATAGAGATTGTTGTGCCAAAACCCTTTGAATATCAATGATGAATCTTCAATCTTTGACACAACTACCTCAGTTGGAGTGAAGAGACATTGGAAACCAAGATCACATAGTTGTCCCACTGATAGCAAGTTGAAGCTCAAAGATTGTACTAGCAAGACATTTGATATTGATTGATCATTTGAGATTGCCACTTTGCCTAGGCCTTGCACTTTGCCTTTTGAATTGTCCCCAAAGGTAATCTTGTCTTGCCCTTCACAATCTTCCTCAAGTGTGGTGAACATCCGGGAGTCACCGGTCATATGTTGAGTGCATCCACTATCAATCACCCAATGACTTCCACCGGTCTTGTAGTTCACCTACACAAAAGCAACTTGAAGTTAAGCTTGTTGTTTGGGAACCCACACTTGGCGAGGTCCCATAGCCTTGTCCACCAACTCCTTAGCAACCCATAGCACTTTGGGCTTGTTCTTCATCTTAGGACCGAGAAACACAACTTGGGGTCTACCCTTGGGATCCTTGTTGATGAAGTGTGCATCATGAGCGAAAGGCCTTGTGTGCTTGGGCAAGGTCTTGGGAGGTGAAGTCTTGCATTGGAATTCAAAGTGGCCCTCTTGACCACATCCAAAGCAGTTCTTGGGCTTGGGCTTTGGTGTGTCATAGTTGTTCCTCATGGCCTTGTTCTTGTAGTAGTTCTTAGCTTCTATCTTGACCTTGGCCTTCATGATTTGGTTCTCCTTGAACCCAATGCTGGACTTGTCGATCTTCATGATAGTGTTCATCAAGAGCTCACTTTGGAGGTTGTGACCCTTGGTGAACTTCTCCATTCCACTTGCAAGCTTAATCTTTTCAACCTTGAGCTTTGCATTTTCCTCTTTGAGAGAATTGATCAAGGTCATTGCATCATTGTCATCTTTCTTGACCGACTTGATAGTGAATGGCTTGTTTGCCTTGAGGTTGATTAGCTCTTCCTTGAGCTTGGAATTCTCTTGCCTCATCTTCACATAGTCATCATACTTTTCGGCCTCAACTACCTTCTTGCCCTTGCACTTAGCATTTTGATCACTAGCAACTTCATCAAGCAAGTCCTCACAAGAAGTAGCTATATGACACTTAACAACCGGGTTAATAGCAACATGTGTAGCAAGATCATTTGTAAGCAATTCGTTAGCTATCACAAGTGTACCATGTTCATTCCTAACTTGGTTGTAGTCATATTTTAGCAAGTTGTATCTTGTATGGAGCTCTTGTGTTGACCTCTCAAGCTTATCATGTTTCTCATTAGCTTGATTGAGTGAGGCTTTGAGCTCCCTAGTGCTAGATGAGAGAGATTTGTTCTCAAGCTTCAAATCATCATTAGCACTAGACAAGTCATCAAGTTTAGCATGCAAGTTATCGTTGGCTTTCTCTAGTGATTCACTTTTAGCTTTATACTTCCTAATGAGCTTAGTATATTTGTTGCAAATCACAATTAGCTCATCATAGGAAGGTGCCTCAAACTCATAATCACTATCATCACTAGAGTTAGCCTCATCATCACTATCCTCTTTTTGTACCTTTTTGTCACCTTTAGCCATGAGGCATAGGTGTGTAGAGGATGGGCCCGGAGATGATGGAGGAGGTGGCGGTGGAGTAGATGACCCAATCACCAAGGCGGCCACCTTCTCATCTTCACTCTCATCTCCGGATGAGTCACTTGTGTCTTCAATGTCGGTGAGCCAATCACCAACAATGTAGGCTTTGCCATCCTTCTTCTTCTTGTGGAACTTGAAGTTCTTCTTCTTCTTGAATGGCTTGTCATCCTTCTTCTCCTCATCACTTGACTCATCTTTGTTGCCCTTGTTGTACTTGAACTTGTTGTTGAATTTTTTGTTCTTGTATTTGTCTTTCTTCTCTTCGGGGCAAGCATGAGCCAAGTGTCCAAGTTTGCCACAATTGTAGCAATCCATCTTGGAGAGAGGCTTTCTTGAAGAGCTTGTGAACAATTTCTTCTTCTTTGAGTCAAACTTGACTCCATTCTTGTTTAGCCTCTTCAACATCTTTGTTGTCTTCTTTACCATGAGAGCTAAGTCATTATCATCCTCTCCATCATTTGCACTCTCATACACATATTGTATCTTGCACTTCTCCGAAGAGGATGCCTTGAGAGCCAAATCTTTCTTTTCCTCTTTCTCTTTTTCTTTCTTCTTGGAGGAGGAAGAAGAGTCACCATCACCAATCTTCATGTACATCTCATGGGCATTGATCTTGCCCAAGATTTGTGTTGGTGTAGCGGCGGAGAGGTCTCCTTGGTGAAGAACCGTGACGATGTGGCCATACTTCTCAATGGGCAAGACACAAAGAATCTTGTGCACCACATTGGCCGGTGCCATTTGGTTGAGACCGAGCCCATTCAATTCTTCTACAAGAATATTAAGACGTGAGTACATTTCATTTGCATTTTAATTTCCATATATGGAAAAAGAATTGAGCTTAGCCATGACCAAGTGATAGCGTTTCTCAATAAGGGAAGTCGTCTCCATTGAACATGGGAGGTGGTCCATCCCCATGGGACATCTTGCTCTAGGCGGTGAAGCCTAATTTAGAGCAAACCTAGCTCTGATACCAATTGAAAGGATCAAGATGCCCAAGAGGGGGGGGGGTGAATTGGGCTCTTTTTAATTTCTAAACAAGAATTAAACCTATAAAGAGCCAATTAACCCCCAAGTGCCTACCGCTTGTGTGTCCTAGCTAGAAAGCAGTAGCAAGTCAATAGAGAGCGAAAACTTCCTACACAATTCTAGTATGAATTGAAAGACAAGTGCGGAAAGTAATGCGGTAAGAAGAAGCTAGGGAAAGAGATGCTTGACACGGCGATGTTTTGCCGAGCTATCGAGGAGTCGACACTCCCCCCTAGTCCTCGTTGGAGCACCTCGCAAGGTATAGCTCCCCCTCAATCCCGCGCAAGGGATGAGTGCTCTCTACGGGCTGATTCTTTGCCACTCCGGCTCGGTGAATCGCCCACAACCGATCACAATCGTCGATGGAGAAGGGCCGCCGACAATCCTCCGGCGATCACCTTCCTCCATGCACCACCGGACCGTCTAGGTGATGTCGATCACCAAGAGTAACAAGCTTCGATCTTCACTTGACTCACTCAAGCCTCACAACTAGAGGATGCACACTTGAACTCTTGGATGAACTAGAGGAGAGGATGGATGGATTCGCGAATCACTCTCTCACTCTAGGGCTCTTGCTCTCTTCCCAACCTTCTCAACAAACTCAGCAACTCAAATGAGCAAAGGCAAGGTGGGAGAGAAGTGTGAGGAGCTATAAATAGCCCCTCAGAAAACTAGCTCGGGCTAGCAACTTAAGTTGGCGACGGACGCTCCGTCGACTAGGCGACGGACGCTCCGTCGCATGCCCCAACGGCTAGTTCTGCACAAAGTTTGGGCGACGGACGCTCCGACGCCCTGCTCAACGGCTAACTCTGACACGATCTCCCAGCGACGGACGCTCCGTCACAGCGGCGACGGACGCTGATCCCAGCGTTTGATGCTACATTCTGGCTCGGGCTGAAAAACACCCTCACTGGAAGGTCGACGGACGCTCTCCAAGCGTCCGACGCCTGACCGACGGATAACGTCCGTCGACCCTCGAAGAACTTAGCTAGAAAAACACTTCCACTGGAAGGTCGATGGACGCTGTGGACTCAACCACCCAGCGTCCGACGCCTTGGTCCGACGCGACGGACAGCGTCCGACGCCTCCGTCAGGAGCGTCCGTCGCCCAGAAAACACTCCTATCAACTTCGTTTTTCGTCGCGATGAATATGGAAGTTGTTCTAGGCTATCTTATGGTCAACGTAGGCTTGCTTAGAGCTAAGGAAGACAAGTGTGCACTACACCTAGTTCATGAAGCTTTCCTAAGTCAAGCTACTAGTCTCATCCCCTCTTAATAGTACGGTCAAAGATAAAAAGAGAAGCCCTATCTATTTCTAAGTGCCCTTCATCACCTTATGACACTTAGCCTATCATTCTAGGGTCTTCATCATGTCTCCTTGACATCCGAAACGATATACATCTTGGGGGCTGAGTGATGACCATCAATGCCGATTCGTGTTGATCACTATGACTAAGCTACGCATAGCCTCTGCAAAACACACGTTAGCCATAATAATCGCTAATTGTCGTTAATCACCGAAACCAACTAGGGCCATGATTCTTCCGAACTGCCATCCTAGTGAGACCCTCAGAAAGGTCCACATGAAGGAGGCAATAGGGCACTGAAAAAGAATATGATCTGAAGTTTTGAAATTATCACATGCCACACACTTTTCTGACCCAGACCAATGTCTCTTTTTGAGTTGCATTACTGATTGAATGCTGTGATGGGTCGCCATCCAAATGAAAATTCTAACTTTCAAGGGGATTTTACACTTCCAAACATTGATCATCTGCTGATCTTTAACCCCACCAAACGTCATGAACTTGTATAACGATGATGCAGTGTACTTTTTTGATTGTACCAGTGCCCAACCAGCTACATCTCTTCCTTCCACCAAGTTAATCTCCCTTAACATATTCTGTAACCTCATCCATTCTTCCCACATGTTGTCATTCAAATGTCTTCTAAAAGGGACATGCCATTGTCCATTTGAAAAGGCTTGAGCAACCTCTAAATCGGGGTTCACCGTGATCTGAAATAAGTTCCGAAAGGTAATCTTTAGAGGACACCCCCCCCAGCCAACAATCTTGCCAGAACCTAGTCTTCATACCACTCACAACTTGGATAACCCTGCCTCTCTGATACCACTCTCTAATATCCAGCAGGGATCTCCAAAATTGTGACCCACTTCTTCTTCTAATCTGGAAGATACTTTTCTGTCCCAGATATTTTTTCCTCAGTAAAGAACAACAAACACTATTGTCAGCCCTCTCTAATTTGTCAATCCACTTAGCAAGTAAGCAAATGTTCATAACACTGATATCCATAAAGCCTAAACCTCCTGCTTCTTTAGGTCTGGTCAGAGCTTCCCATTTTGTCATATGATATTTCTTTTTCTTTCCTGTAGCCTGCCAGTAAAAACGTTTTCTAACACTGTCTAACTGTTGAATGTTTCCTTCATACAACTGATACACCCCCATGGTGTATATTGGAATACTATATAAGCAAGAGTCAATCAAAGTTGCTTTCCCTCCAGATGATAGGTAGTTACATTGCCATGTGCCAAGTCTCTTTTCAGTTTTATCAGACACATACTTTAATTGAGATTTGGAAATTTTGCGATCACTAACTGGCATACCCAAATATTTCATTGGTAAGGCACCAGGCTTGCACTTCAAGATTCTAACCGCCTCCTCTTGTTCCACTGTACTGAGACCTAGGGTGAACAATTCACTCTTTTCGAAATTAATCTTCAGTCCAGACATTGCTTCAAAGCAATTCAAAATAACTCTCAGGTTTGACAAGCATTCAGCAGCAAATTGCACAAAAATCACAGTGTCATCTGCATATTGTAGATGTGTCAACCCTCCATCCACTAAGTGGGGAACCACCCCCTGGATTAGCCCAACATCTTTGGCTTTGGAAAGCATCTGAGATAGAGCATCAGCCACTAGATAAAACAATAAAGGAGAAAGGGGGTCACCATGTCTCAGTCCTTTAAAACTTCTAAAGAAAGCACTGTAGGAATACGAGGTTGCTACACTAGCCGGAAAACAAAACTTTTCGACCTCATAAACCAGGATCTAATGCTAGTTACAGGTTACGGGATTACCACTAGACGCGCAGATGCAGCGGAAGATGACTTGATGTAGTCGTGCGCGTCGCAGCAGGCAGTGTAGTTGCGTGGTCGTCCGTCTCAACGTCCCCTTCGCGCGGTTTGTTCTTGTGCTCCAGATGCAGCACCTCCGAGGAATCCCACACGTGCAGGGAGGAAGCGTTGCGCCTCTGGACTGCTAGGTCCGCGAGGAGCAAAAGGCGCGAGCGTGGGGAGGCGACGGCGGCTGCCAAAAGGCGTGGATCAATCTTGCCCCGCGCCCACCCCTTGCTTATATAGGCGTCCTGACGAGCTCCCACGTTGGAGGCCCATTAGTAACCCTAAACCTAGTCTAATTCGGGTCCAACCCGAATTAGGCTTCCAGCCCTTTAAGCGTGTGACCCTATGGGCTCACGCATACATAGACATGGCCCAAGTACTCTTACTCGCCCAATAGTTGATAGCGGCCTCTAGCAAGGCGTGTCAACTCCTATGCATACGCTATGATCATATCAGACGAACCACTATGACCATGTACAAGTTATTCCCTTCGCCACTCGATATATGGTTCAACTCGTGGGTTAACACTTAACCCAAGCACGGCCATGCATTTGTTGATCCAATCACATGAGTGATCCAGTGATATCTCTCTCACGAAGAGAGGGGCAAATTCCATCTTGATTGTCTATGTCTCACAGCATGTTTCCCGACCACCCAATGACCACCTTTATAACTACCCAATAACGGAGTAGCGTTGGATAGTCCCTAAGTAGATCATTTCACATCTTGAGTACATACCACAATCTCAGGTCTAAGGGCATAACATACATGACATGAATAGAGACTTTCTCTTGTTGGGTCAGTCCAGCCTACATGTCTCACATGTGCCCACATTATTAGTTTGACATCTCCATGTCTATGACTTGTGAAACATAGCCATCAACTAATACATGTGCTGGTCTAATATTCAAGTGTGCTCTTACAAGAATGCCGACCAGGGACAACTTTTAGAATAACCATTCAGGTAATTGAGTTCCACAAACAATTCACACAATCGTCAATCAATACTCGTTGTCTATAATGGATATTCAAAGAACACTTTATTAATCATGGATACAATCGGAATATAATCATCTACATGATTAGCTCTAGGGAATATTCCTAACAAGCACCTCTTTCCCCATTGACATCGATACAAACTCGTCCACCTCTAACAGCTTTATTGACCCAAAGAATCCAGCGGTTGTCAAAACCTTTTCTCAGTAGTACCTCCTCTAGAAACTCCCAGTTTACCTTGTCATAAGCTTTTTCAAAATCAAGTTTTAAAATGATCCCAGCTTTCTTTGTAACTCTAAGCTCATGAAGTACTTCTTGAATAATCACCACCCCCTCTAAGATGTTCCTTCCTGGAATAAAAGCAGTCTGATATGGGCTCACTAGTTTGCTCACCACACTTGTTAATCTGATTGTGAGGACCTTTGTTATGATCTTATAGACCACATTGAGTAGACATATTGGCCTGAATTGTTTGATATTGGTAGCTGGTTTAACCTTTGGTAACAGGATAATGACTCCATAATTGAGTCTCCATAACTCTAAATGCCCAGAATGTAGATTATCCAACATCTCCTTTATATCACCTCTGATAGTTTGCCAAAAGGTCTTGAAAAACTCCACACTAAAACCATCAGGGCCTGGAGCTGTGTTGTTTTTCATCTCACTAAGAGCAAAATCAAGTTCCTCTAAACTAAATGGTCTTGTAAGCCTAGCATTCTCTAAAACTGATAATCTCTGATCCATCGGCCACATGTCCACATCTAGATGAATGTTATTCCCTTCAACACACCCAAACAGCTGTTTATAATACTCAGTAATATGACTCTTCAGATGGTCTTGGGTGTCATAAATTTGTCCCTCTTGTTCTAACACAGAAATATGCATTTTTCTCTTCCTGCCATTGGCACATTTGTGAAAGTACCCAGTATTGGAGTCACCTTCTAATAGCCATTTCTCCCCACCCTTTTTTTGCCATTGGAGTTCTTCATCAGCTAGAATTTTCAGAATGACACTCTCTAGGTTGTATCTTTCCTCCCATTCTGTACTTGTTAGGTCTCTAAGTTCACTTTCTTCATCCAGACATGAGATTCTTTTTAGTAACTCCAGTTTATTCTTTTTCTGAAGACTATCCACATTTTGTCCCCATCCTCTAATTGCTTTCCTTAACTTCCCAGACACAATATGCCAATGATCTAAAATCTTATCCTTCACCCTTTCAGGCCATTTACTCAACACCCATTCACAGAAGCCTTCCTGCTTTGCCCAATGAGTGCTATATCTGAAGTAGTATACTCTGTTCACAGGTCTGGTATCACCATCTGAGTTCACAATAAGAGGGTTGTGATCAGACCCCAGTCTAGGTGTTGTTAACACACTGGTTAGGTTGAATTTGTCCTCCCATGAGTTTTTTACCAGGACTCTGTCCAACACACACATAATAGGTGGTGATTGCTTATTGGACCAGGTGAATCTACTTCCAGACCTCTGCAATTCTCTCAAAGCAGTAACACTAATCATGTCATTAAGGCATCCATCAGTCGACTGTCTACATTCCCAGAAGATTTCTCCTCCACTCTTCTAACAAGGTTAAAATCACCTCCAATAATCATAGGTATATCAGTATCCAAGAACTTGTTCTGAATTTCCTCTAAAAAAACTCTTTATCTATCATCATGAGCTGGTCCATACACATTGATTAACATCCATTCAAAATCATCATCCATTAGCTTAAGC
The DNA here is from genome assembly GCA_022036555.1 of Microstegium vimineum. NCBI lineage: Eukaryota > Viridiplantae > Streptophyta > Magnoliopsida > Poales > Poaceae > Microstegium > Microstegium vimineum. Next base: position 15,230,268 of record CM039129.1, on the reverse strand, counting down.
TTCACACTCTTATAATAAGTGCCATGATCTATTTCTAAGACTTGTGCCAGCTCTTTATCAACCCCTATCAGCAAACCACCAGAATGACCATCACTTGGGATCCAATCCCAGTACATATCCTTCTGACCCGCAAACCTCTCTAACTCTCTCTGTCTAAAAGAAGATTTTATAGTTTCCTGAAGACAGATACAATCAAAGTTGTGCATAGCCATCAACTCTAAAAGTTGTTTCCTTCTAGCAGCATTCCCAAGTCCTCTATTATTCCAGAAGAGAATCTTCATTTTCCACCTGGAACATATAACTTATCTTTCATTTCTTCTGTAGCATCTCTCAGGCATTGTCCCTGAGTATTAATCCACTCTAAAACTTCCTTGTCAATCAATTCATCTACTTTTTCAATGGCATTTTGACTTCTGTCTTCAGTATTTTCCTCTAACTTTTTCCTTGTTTTTGCTAACATTTCCATGGCTTCCTATCTTGCTTGTATCAAAGAAATGTTGGCTAATCTGGTAATTTCATCATGGCCCAGGGATATACCACAAGCTCTAGAAATGGATTCAATTTGCTCAGCAGCAGATAGGTTGGGTATAGAACTAGATAAATTACCTTTGCTTGTAGTAGAAGCTTTCTTGCCCATTGCCTTCTCCAGCATTGTTGAGCTATCTTCAGTAATTCTAGCACTCTGTCTTGCATGGCAATTCTCCTCTAACATTGACATCTTCTTAGCTTCTATCAGATCCCTCTTTTGTGTTTCCAGATGATTTGGTTCTGATAACTCTAAGGTAACTGTAGAGCTTCCAGCTCCCATAGCCTGTGATTCCTTAGTAAATTCCTCAAAGCCCAGCTCATGCAGAGATATGAGTTGTTTCTCTTTAGGAGATTCTTGCATCCTGTCAGCTAGGTTACTGATCTCTTGGAGTACATTCACAGTACAATACTGGACATCATCAGGTAGGTTCCCCTCATTTAGCACACAAAGGTTGCCTGCCTTGTCAACTTGGCCAGGAGCATAAACAGTCTCATTGTCTGGAGCTTGTATGTCACCCACTACCTCCTTAGCTTTCTTGTTCTGATTCTTTGAAGAGCTCTGCTCATTCTTCTTAGTTGTCTCTTTTGGTGGAGATTTACCAGATATCGGCCACTCTTGACTCTCTTGTGATTCTGGTTCTTCTTCTTCTTCAGTTTCTTCATCCTCATCTAAGTCATAGTCATCATCCGGTTTTGATGGAGGTAGTTGAGGCAGCTTGTTGGAATAGAACCAAGTGATCCTTTTGCCCAACTTGTTAATATAAACTTCTGAGGTACCACCAATTTTATCAGGATTCAGACATGACACTTTAATCCACACAGCCTTCCACTGCAACGAAGGGAGCTGAACTTCTTCAGGATCACCTACCAATTTAGCCAGCTCAAGCACTGCAAACTCAGTTCTGGCTATCTGTGGAATTCCCAGAGCCTTGATCCACACTGTCTTCAGTATGTGAAATGTCTCAGGGTCCCTATCAGACTCTTCAATAACAGCCATTAGATCAGCAGTGATAAATTTGATCTTCTTCCTGTTGGTTAACAGATTCATCACAACTCTTGAAGGAATAGTAACCAGGAATTCACTGCCAGAGATTCTTTTCACATCCCAATTCCATTTAGAATCAACTAAGTACTGAAGTTCAGTCTGAATTCTAAATTTTGTACCTCTTCCCTCTAATATCGAGACCATCGCTCTAATAGTATCATTGGGTTCTTCCTTGAGTCTTTTCCATACATGCCATTAAAAAAGTTGCATGTTCCACTGAAACCACTAAAAAGTTGGGCTGGTCACGTGTCATTCAGTTAAAATTTTTTACCACTCATGTCATTGCATCCAATCTAGGTGCAAACGGAGCTTCCAAAAGACACAATTGTCCTCATGAGACTTTAACGTTGGTGGTTGTTGTTTGGTGGCGTAGCGATTGCTATTGGCGCGCCAGTCGCGGCCCCACAACGAGGCGGAACACGTTGTCACCGACGCGCTCCTTCGGGCGCACCTCGGCAACGACAGCGTCCCCACGCGCGTCACACACCGCGCAGGCCCGCGCACCGTACGACCCCTCCACCACGTACGACGCCTCGGCGGCGCCGGACTCGCCCGCCTGCAGGAGGTGCGTCACGTACGCAAGCGGCGGCGCCTTGTTGCCGGAGGAGAAAGCGCCGAGGAGGGGGAGGCCGAGGCGGGCGCGGCGCACGGACAGGAAAGGCTTGGCCTTGGTGTTGTCGCTATCGCCGTCGTAGATGAGCAAGCGGTCTGGCGCCATGCCTAGGCTTGTGAGCCTGCTACGGTGGCCGTGCCGTCGTCAGAGTCCGCGGCGGGGGATGTCGTAGCTGTCCACGCGGAAGGCCAGGGCGTCGTCTGAGTCGAAGACGGTGAAGCTTGAGCAGCGACTTGCGCCACACCGTTAACACCGCCGCCGACCGATCTTGGTGGTCCTCTGCGGCTCTGCTCCGCTCGCCACAGGCACGCCGCCGCCGCTCTGGCTCCTCGCCGCCCAGCCACCTCTTCGCCTTGGGTGGGCGTCCGGGAGATCCGCCGCTGCCTCATCGGCATCCGCCAGGGCCGCCGCGGGCAAGCTCCACCTCCTTGCCGTCTTTGCCATCCTCGCCAGCCACGCCGGAATTGCGGACGACCGCGTCGTCCTCGCTGTCCTCGACAGCACCTGCTGTGGCGGCGGTGGTCGGCGTCGTCGTTGGAGGAGCAGGGCAGCTACTGGGCGTCGGCGGCGCGCCCCGGCAAGGTCTGCCGGAGGACACGCGGGGGCGTGGCGGAGGCGGAGGTGGATGCGGTGTCCCCGGCATCACCGACAGGGGCAGCCATTGAGATCCATCGCGAGGTGGACGACGGAGTGCTGGCCGAAGATTTGCGTCTGTGGAGAGAGCGCACGCATATTTGCCAGCTCCATCGCCTGCTACGCAAAATAGGGGCCGCATTTGCGTCGTCCGTTGGACACAATTTTTTCGACCCAAAATACTGTGTGCGACGCATTCTATGGGTCACGCTTTGCGTCTCCTCTTGGAGACAGTCTGACCGATCGATGAGTAGCAGCCGTCCTTCCTTTCCCGTGCTTACCATCATCGTAGGACCTAGCTTAGATAGAGTTTGAGTCCCCTTTCGTCAATCCAATCTAGCTACTTTTTTTCTTAAAAAAATGGGTCTTAATTGTTATATTTTTTAATTGCCGTTGATCAACAAACATGCATACATGGAGAAATCAAAGGCCTATCTATCTGGATATATCTGCCGCACAATTTTATATATGACACATACGACACAAAGTCTGGAAGATATGCACTGTTTGCTGCATTGCCATTTTTTTTTGGTATTATAGATTTAACAACTGAAGAAATGAGCATGTATAGATCAGGGTACGAATTGCCTTAAAGTCTGTTGAGGGCAATTGTGTCTTTTGGGAGCTCCGTTAGACACTGTTTGCGTCCAGATTGGACGGAATGACGTGAGTGGTAAAAATTTTTAACTGAATGACACTCGTGACCAGCCCAATTTTTTAGTGACTTCAGTGGAACATGCAACTTTTTTAATGACATGTATAAAAAAGACTCTTCTTCCTTACTGTCGTTCTTCATCTCAGGCAGGTTCAGGGAGTAGAACAATTGTCCCGGCATGCCCATAGCACATAGTTTGATACCTTTGTTAGGCCTCATAACAGGACAATTAAGAGAAATGTGTCCTGTTTCCCTGCAGCTGTAACAGAACGGGGGTCTTTTGCAAGCAGATTTGTGATGACCTTCTTGATTACAGTTGTGACACTTCAAAGGAACGCCTGACTGAAACCCAGAAGCCTGACCTGAGTCCCATGATTGCTGGTTGTACTGTTGGTAGGTTCCCTTCCTGCGCTCTTCCAACTTGTACCTCAGATCTTCTTCCGTCATCTGGCGGACATCTCTTTGTTCAATCCTATCACCAAAACGTTTGCGGTTCTGGTTATCATCTTGTTCCCATCCACGATTGGTAGATCTGTACTGCTTGGACTCTGCGTCTTCAGGGGCATTGTTGCGGAATCCACGATCCGCTCTCCCCTGAGGACCATCTTGTGCTGACCCTTGGTAACCTCCTCTAGCGTCACGACCCTCATAGAAATCCTCACGAAATCCCTCCCGATTCTGTCGATTGGGCCCCTGGTAACCCTCTCTTGTTGGACGTCCATCTCTAAAACGATCTCCATCTCTAATTTCTCTGTTTTGCCCAGGCTTCCTTTCCATCTTGAGAGCAGCTACCTCCGCAAAGGATCTCGCGTCGGTTGTCTTGGGTGAAACACGATGGATGCGCTTTGCTTGGTGCCCGAACCGCCTGACGTCCCACTCTGAGGCCTCGAAGCGCTCCACCGTCGGGTCCCAAACCCTAGCGGCGGGGATCGAGAACCAGCGGGAGGAGGAGGGCGGAGCGTCTGGCACGGTCGGTTGGCTTCACAATGGTAGGGCTATACGAATGGTTGAAAAGGTCCTCCGCAGAAAACCCCAACTGGGCCGGCCTGTTAACACTGAGAACCAAAGGTTTCTGGCCGACCCACTTTGGACTTCGTTTGTTGTCTTCTCCAAACAGCTTTGTACCCGCCAATGGCGGGCAATGCCGCGTCCTCTTCTGACCACCATCATGATGATCCAGATGATCTGAATTCGATGAGCACCCCTGATCAGTACCACTCCACACGAGCTTGAATGGTAAATCGCCTACTACGATTGCATTTGTCCCAATCGCAGCAACAGGCGGAGCTCGTTGATTGCGAAGCCTAGATTGCCTGATTTCATCTGCCGGTTGTGAGTGTTTGGGGAGCCCGAACGAGATCTTCGGGTTACCTTGGCCTGGCGAAATCGGTGGGAACTTATCAATGCTCATCCATTCCTCTAAATTCACCTCATCCCTCTCTTTTCTGAACATATTGGGGCTATGTAAACTGTGATGCACACCCTCTAATGAACTCTGAACGAGCGACCTCGAACTCGAAAGGGTTGGTTCATGATCCTTTAAATCCTCAGGAATGATCGAAAACGGGGGAATCGCAAGGGTGAACCGACGATTCCCCATGCTCGCAGCAGTAGCACACCGAGGAAGACGAAGAACCTGACCGACCTCGCGAGGCCACGCCACCTCTGAACTCCCCCCTCACACGACTGGAGCCACCGCAGGCCAAGAGGGAGTAGAAAATACCCGGCTAGCAAGGTGCCTAGAGCGAGGCTTTTGGCCACAGCATCGTCAAAGATGAATGTTCATTGGCGACCGAGGAACACTTGTATGATGACCTTTTGGCTTTTGAGGTGAGTGTACATGTGTATGTGTTGTGAGCATATGTGTCTGTATACAGCGACTCGAAAGAAAAATCTGACCCACATTAGTGTGTCTCTGTGTATATGCACAATGAGCCATACAACAAGATAATGGTACTGAGGAGAAAGCTAACAAAGGCAGGTTTGGTGGCGTCGGTAAATACATGTGTATCTGATTGCTGGAGAAAGGAATCTCTCTTCTAGTAACCATACACATCTTACCGCCCTCAGCAATCTAACAACGGTTAAGTGTGGGGCTGTTTGGTTGTAACTATGGCCTGTTTGGTTCTTGTTTATCGGGAGCTTGGCTCGTACTAGGGAACCAGGCTGGTTGGAGCCTGGCTCATGCCATGCAACTACCCTTTATTTGGTTGGTTGTGTCTACGGAGCCTGTATGAGAAGAGATATTATTTGGTTACCCACGTGAACAAATGTTGCATAAGATAAAAATCATTAAATAATTATCAAAATAATATTTATGTTACATAATTACACTCTAATAGTTCTTATTTATCTTAATATATCTTAATATTATTTAAAATATACTAATATCACTTAATAAATACTAATTATATCTTAATGAAGTAATTAACAGAGAAACACACACATCACCTAGCCAGGCCTGCCAGAAACGCTCGACTCCTGCGTTTCCCGCGAGCCTAGCTCGCGTTGTACGGCTGCATGGCCACAGCCTGTCCCTACCACTTGACCAGGCAACCAAACGCCCGTAAGTTGCATGCGGCGGGCCTGACCAGGGGTGGCACAGGCAACCAAACACCCATGCAAGATTTCTTGTTTTTGTGAAACATCCATTCAAGATTTCTATCTAGATGTAAACTAGTTTTTGATAAGTGTTGCTATCTTAATGCAAAAGAGTTATGCTGTCTGCCTGTCTTGATTCTAATCCTATCAACTACTAGCATGTACTCCCTCCGTCCCTAAATAGATGCCATTCTCGCTACCGAAAAATCAACGTTTTCAAAATACCGACAATTATGTATTAAAATATATAAATAATTATGCTAAGTAATTAGTATCATCTGAAAGATCTTTAAGTCTAGTTTTTAACAAATTTATTTGGAGATATAAATGTTGTATGTATTTTCTACAAACTTAGTCAAAGTTGAGAAAGTTTGACCTGCACGTATCCCATAACGTCATCACTTTTGGGACGGAGGGAGTAATAAGCTAAAGTAGGAAAGATAAGCACACAACATAGGGAAGTAAAAAAAGTATGAAAGTTTAAGATAGATATGCAAACTCATGTGACCACATTTCTCTCTCTCTCGGTATCAAGAAACTCACACTTTCCATTAGTGCTCATTGGAGTCCCTCACAAGGATGCAAAATTCCCTCGGTCGAGTAACTTCATGAATCCCACAAAACTTCCATTCATGCAAGTGGGTCTCTATAGTCCTTCTCCTGGACCACTCCTCACCATCGTCACTATCGTGTTTGTGGCAAAAATACCGTGGGTCACATGTTCCCTTGGTACACCATAAGTGATCTCTACATAACCTGAAGGATCTCGCAAGACTATAAGCCCCTAGTGTTAAACTATTGTGTGCACAAGTAATAATAGCTTGGAGGTATCCAAACCTCACTAAACACTAGGGCTAAGCCTAAAGCAACCCCTATAGGTGTGGTCTAACTAGCCTAAGCACTTCATAAAGCGTTATGCTAATCATATAATATTTCCTTAAGCACCTGTGATGGTCAGAGCACATAGAGATGACCCTCAACCCCCACTCCACCTCTTGGAGCTCCAACACCTCCGAACTAGCCGACCATAGGTGTATAGACAGACACAAAGAGAAAATATATCTATTGGACAGACTTAAAGCTTCACATTAAGCACTGAATAGCTCCCACTAACTACCACATCGACTAGTAGTTGTCGACCATTGGGCGTTTCTCTAGTCCCTTCTCTGGTGCCCTCATCAGAGGATTCTGATGGTCAGAAAGCTTCTATAGAAACACTAGGCTAGACCACTTTCTCTAATGCCTATGTATGATATAAAATGGAGTTTACCGGTGAACCAAACAACCTTCTATAGAGCTAGGTTGTTCTTGATGCTTTCTTTGGTGTAGGTTACTTGCATGCACCAAAGTTATCTGATGACCACATAACTTTTATGCAAGCAACCACTACCAAAGCCTTGGCTCTAGTGCTCTATAGAGTGTAGTAGCAGAGATTTCTTGTGGTTGACTATAGCCCTTGTTCATCTTATTTTCTTTGCATCTTTTGTCTAGGCTTCTTCTAATTTATGTCTTGAACTTCTACCATGTATTTTGTGATCTTCCTGATAGCTCTTTGGTCTTCCTTGAGTTGTTCATCAGTTGATGTTCATGTTGCCTTGTCCAAGCTATCGTTGCATCCAAATGAACTAACTACCTTGTATACTATCAAACACATTAGTCCATTTGATCATGTTGTCAATAAACCACCAAAATCACATATGACTCATGGTGCCAATTTCCTTACAACCTCCTCCTTTTTAGTGATTGATGATAACACAACCAATGGAAGCTAATAATAGATAGCAAAACTAAAACATATCTACTTGCTTGAATGCAATGCAAGAGCAAGATATTGTCGATGTTTTACCACCGATAGCCTACCCCAGGGATACGCGAGACAGTTGTTTGGGCTTCGTCGAATAGTGAAGCTTGATGGTTAACGTAAAGAGACACATGATTTATACTGGTTCATGCCCTTGATGTAGTCGAGTAATAACCTTACGTCTAGTTGGCGTTTAGCCGAGTTATGTATTATTGCTCGAGGTGCGTTATACAAGGTGCTCGTGTATTGCTCTGCGTATCGTGTGTTGTGTGGGCTTGTGTTGGGTATCAACTCGTTTTTTGGGTGGTACCCTTGCTGGTCCTTTATAGTCCAGGAACCGGTCGGGGATAGGATCTAATCCTACTCAGGTACAAGTTCAGAATCCTAAGCTACGCTTTAGTCTTCCTCCCTTGCCGTAACCAAGTAGTATCCAATCTTGTGCGTCTATCCTTCTTCATGGGCCGCGTGACCGAGGCCCACAACTCGGTGACCAGGTCAATTGGGAGCCCATAGGACATCCATCGACAAGCCCCCGAGCATCTCATGATTTTGCTTCAAGACGTCGGGTTGTCAGAAATGAGAACCAAGTTCTTCTTGAGGTAAAATCGTGAGATGATATTTTGTGCTTCCTTCTTGAGGTTGGCAAGCACTTTTTGTGGGAAAAGTGCACTCGTTGAGTGTAGCCCCCGAGCCTCTAGTTGTTTGGTACAAGCATCCAGAGGGTCAGAAGTTTGAAATGGGTGCTTTCTAGGGTAGGTATTTCTAGCCCCCGAGCCTTATCCGAGTTCTTTTATGATTAAAAGAAGTCGGTAGAAGGGTCTAAAATACTCTCCTCTATCTGATGTGTGTCACGGGTGGGTACTGTGCTCCCACGAGCTATTAGAATCTCTGCTTGTCATTGTTTGCTTTTCACTATTTGCTTTGTTCAGCTTTGCTCCTCTGTCTTTTTGCTTTCTTTCTTTCTCGTGACCTTTAGCTCTATGTGTCCTTGGCTTGCTATAAATTCTCTCATGGTTTGGTATGTGATATGTTGAGATTTTCTTGTGATAGTTTGTGGTATTGTTGTTTTTTGATGACTAGGATACTGAGTGAAGCTGAGCAGCCCCTGGGCTTCTGTTTGGCTATTGATAGTTGAGTTGGTGGGTAGAAGAATTCTTGTGAAAGGAGTTAGAGGTGAGATTTTCCTGAGAAGTTTGGTAAGGCAGGTAGAAGAAGTCTTGTGATTAGGCTTCCATGCCTTCTCTACCTTCTTATTGAGCTCCGGGCTGTCGCCATTGCTGCTCCTGAGCTGGTTGAAGTGGTGAGCTCCATCATCTTTGCTGTCAATGCTTGCATCGAACTCCTTCTAAAAGAGCCTGAGTTGGAGCTGTCCAATATCATTTGTTGGGAGTGGCTTTTTGCCTGCGGACCAGGACTTTCTTCGTGCTATGTGGGAAGTCCGGGTTGTTGTATTCTGCTGGGCCTTGATCAAGTGCTACGTCTTCTTTGGTGGTAGACCTACTGTAGCCTTAGTTTTCGCCTTTATATTTTGTGACTTGTGGTCTTTTGTTGTAATTGGGACCTCCCCAATATTGTACTCGTAGTTATGGTGGCTTCATGCGTGTAACCTGTGTATTCTTGTAGGGTTGTTCGAGAATATGTTCTAGTTGTGTTCATTAGCATTCTTTTATGTTTCTGAGTTGTTTCTTGACTCATTCCCCTTTGTTTTTGGGTTGTTGTAATCCTTCACGGGTTGTATTATTGCCACAGAATATGCCCTTGGATATTCCATATGTTGTACTGGAGTTGTTCTTCCCTTGTACTGTTCTCTTGTGACTACTTGTGTCATGCCTTTACTGTAGCCTTTTGTATTTCATCAATGTTGTCCTCTTCGAATCTTTTGCTTTTACTGTGCTCTTTATGGTCCATCAACACTGTCCTTTTTAGAATCTTTCATTATTTGTGCACTTGGTGTATGTGCACTCACTATTCTTCTATAAATAGTTGCTGCTTGGCTCTCTTGGTGGCCATCTCCTCATGTAACCTTGTCTCTCTTGTTCTGTTCGTCATGGATATTGTAGTTAGTGAGCTTGACGAGCCCTCAGGTTTTCCTTCTTCGTTGTATCTGGTATTCTGATGAATGGTGTAGGTCTTGTGATAGGGACTAGTTGCAGGCTAGTTTCATGGTGGTATCAAACTATGGAGGAAATCGAAGCAAATTGTGTAGGCCTTGTGATGGTATTGGCATGGGTTGCGCTGCCTCATTTTCTAGGGCCCTTTAGTCATTTGTTTGTTTCCTCATATAGTTTTGGTTGAAGTGTATTTCAACTTGTTCCTCGATTGTTCGGTGCAGCTTACCCGTTGTCTTGTCTTCAGTTGCATTGTCTAAGCTGGTGCAGGTTGAAATGCATTGAGTAGTAGTGTCGGGTTGTTCTTGATTTGCTACATTAGTTGCTGCCTATCTTGGATGAATTCCTGGTTCTTCTTATACCACCTTTGGAAACTAGGATGAGCCTCCTTTCATTTGAAATCAAGTGCATCCGAGTTGCTTGTTCCTATATCGAATCTCGGTTTGTGGAATTTTAACCTCAAATTCCACTAGCTTTCTTGTTGACAAAAACAAATGAATTTTCTTTATGTTGTAACTGTAAGGTTATGCATATTGTTGTAAATTCGTTGTACCCTGATTAAGTAATAAATAAAATTGTCCTTTTTTGGCACCGAGTTCTTGTTGCTATCTCCGGTTGCTTCCTTGTGTCTGGTTGCAGTATATGTGAAGTTGTATGGCTATCGACTTGTTTTCTTCAAGGACTATGTAGTTTCCTGAGTAAGGTGACCATTATGGAACTTGACTATTGGGATTTGACCTGACCATTGATTTCCTTATTTGTTGCTTGATTTACGAGGTGGCAGTTTTGGTAGTCATTGCCCCTCTTTCTCGTTTTAATTACCATTTATGGGGTGAACGGTCAGTTAAGGGAACTGGATGTCCATCCTCTTATAAATATCACCTCCTTATGAATGTTTAGTTCCTCCACTGTTGTAGAAGAGATTTCCCATTTTTCTGCCACCACAAATCCTATTTCTGCCAAGATGGTCCTTTACCTCCTATTTCCTTTGCTTAGAGTTCGATGGTGAAGAAAGGGAGGGGTAAAGCTAAATACGTTGATCAGGAAGCTTCTATCAAGAGCGTTGATAATCCTGAATTCTTGGCAATGAAGAGTGCGCTAAAAGAGTTTCCGAAGCCTTCGACGCAATAGTCCGACCTTGATCTTCTAGTTGCTGAGAGATTGCTCCAAAGTCAGGTTCTTTCTAGTTATGAGCTGCCCGGTGAACATCTGGTCCTCACGCCTAGCCCAAGTTAGTCTGTCCTTTTCATTTATTTTGTTCGGTCTGGTCTTTTTTTCCCACCATCCGACTTCTTGATCCAATTCCTTGACTGCTATCGCATTCAATTCCATCACCTTGTCCCAAATGCGATGCTTTTCCTCGCTTGTTTTGTACATCTCTGTGAGGCTTTCTTGAGGATCCCGCCTTGTCTTCTTCTTTTCCATTATTTATTTTGGGTTCGTATTTTTGATAAGTAAAAAACTCCTTGTTATGGTTGTTGTCTCATCCAGTCATGGCAAGGACGTAAAGAGGCTTTCTATTGACACCAAAGTGGCAAACGGGTAAAAGACCGCAAGGGTACGGTTGTCAAGTGTAGCCTTCACCGGGAGTATTCCAGGTATCGTATTTTCCTCAGGGAACGAGAAGTGAGTTAACTAGGATTATGGATATGTCCTATGATGGATCAAGGGAGACTGATAACTGGGTTGAGAGGTTCGATGTAGCAAAGATATCTAACAAGGTATAGCTGGTTATACTAGCTTTATCAACCCTTCTCTTGCAGGAGGCGATGGGATAGATCAGAAAGAGGGCAAAACTCTAACCGGACCGCGCCATCATGTTGTATTGAGGCCCTACCTTTTAAGAACTTATCTTACACACGTGGTGGAATACGAGGACTAGATAGGGCTGTCACTTCCTACTATCTACCACAAACAATATGTGCGATAAGAGGGTTATAAAGGTAAGATCTAGCCTAGACACCATGTCTACACTTATCTTAATACTTTAACCTTGGCCTACGATTAAAGCACTTCACTCAGAGCAAAGCGATGAACAAGCATGAAAAGGTGTATAACAGCTAAACTAGATTTAGATTACTGAATGCTATGAAGAACTCAGAAGAAGTCACTTACAAGTGTAAACTTACAAGAGACTCGCATGTGCTGAGGAAGAACTCCGGAGAAGATTCCCGACAGATCCGAGGCTTTCTCCAGAAGAATCCCCTCACTCTCCTCCAACTAGCATAACACTACTGAAGTGCTCCGCTAAGAGACTAGAGAGTAGTATTTCTCCAATGAGGCATGAATGAGAAGGGAGCTCTAGGGGTCTATTTATAGCTAGAGGTGGAGTAGGGGCTACTCCGACGCCACGTCAGCGATCCGCGTCACCTTCATCAACCACCGTAGGATCCAACCGACTTCAGAACTGTTGACACAAAAAGCGTTGGATCTGCGAACACCTCGGGCTTATACCCGAATTCGATATCCAAGGTGTGCCAGTCGATTTGACCAGTTAATCGACAAGGACGATAACTAGAACAACGATGAACGAGACGACGGCGATGTGCCCGGACGTCTAGGCTCAGATTGCTCAAAAAGCGGAACTCGCGAAGTAGACGGAGATCTTGTAGATGCAGCCCGTCGAGATCGTAAGAACTCGTAGATAAGCTAAAGCTAATGCAATAAGAATAAATTTGCTGGAAAAGTAGATGAAAAATAATAGATATATTTGATTGATTGATATATATTTTTACACCGCCCCTGGGTACATATTTATACTCCGGTAAAAGGAGTTGTAAACAGACACGACTCATACAAAAACAAAGCTTCTATTTTAAAGGAAATAAAACGACTCGTGCAAGAGTCGGACTCAAACAATGATAATAATACCATAATAAAACTACTAGTTTCTTTATCTATCTCCCTTACGATGAAACCTTCCATCGGCAGATCCCTTCAATGCGCAACCTTCCTTTATTGCCATCGGTAGCTTTCTGCTGGCATTGGCCACATCATCCTGCATCCATCGGCAACCTTTCCGATCGGCAATGTCTTCCTGTTTCCATCGGCAACACCTTTCGATCGGAAAATATCCTTCTTTTTATCTTTGACTTTTCTTCAATCTCCTGCTTCTATCGGTAACCTGACTAATGGTACTCTAATGCCGATAAGAAAAAGCAACCACCCTTCTACCGATCAGTGCACTTAGTTCATATTGACACATACAAAAAACGACATCAACACATGCCCCCCAATTTCGGAGTATGAAATATATTTCCTCTATTGCAATCTTTCCCTCCAAAATGCCTATGCTATCATTTTTATTATCGCGCGTCATCATTGTAAATTACCAACAACTCCTGCAACTGTAGTGCCAACAGTTACAATCCCTCGATCACCACGCAAATTCATCGCGATATCTTTCCATATCTCTGTTCAGTCAAAAAGAAAACTCGAAAATGCCCCTTGACCTAGGCCTATAAAGATTACCGTCCGTTCTCCTTTTCACCCTGAGCTCACATTTTCATCTTCATTCCAACGTCATCTCCGAAGAGCACTCCGGCAATCATTCCACCGGCGGTTTCTTCTCTCATCAGGAGGCGCAATCCCTTGCAAGAACTCCTGCTTCAATGGCGATCAATTTCACTATCCCCGCGGTAATATTTCTTCTTTCCCCGCTGTATATACTGCAGTTTTATCTTTCCGTACTTCTTTACAATCCCTTCTCTCTTTCTTTCTTCGCTTTCTGGATCTAGGAAATGCGCAACAAAATAGTGATCCCTACCGATCAAGCACATCTCTGTTGTCTGGGTCCGATGGGAAACACCGATCCAACTGACCTCATCAATGCGGAAACCAACCGTATCCCTTTTAAATCCAAATGGTTCAATCTAGGGTTATGGACAGACACCTTCCGCTCATGGCCCAAACCCACCAAAGGGTGGAAAGACTGGTACCTCAGGATGGCTAGGTCACGACAGGTCTATTGGTCAGAACGCAGTATAGATCATTGCATCAGATTATCACTTGCTGATATGGCCAAGAATGAAAACATGATGATTGTTGCTTCTTATTTCTGGTCCGATACAATGAACGCGTTTCTATTCAGACACGGACCAGCCACTCCCACACTTGCCGATGTGTACATGCTTACTGCCCTGGACGTCTCTTCTGTCGATAATGCCGCCCTTTTTCAGAGGAAATCCGAGCACCGAGTGACTACTCGCAATATCGGTGGCTGGACTGGATATATCCAAGAATACCAAAAGACCGGATCGGTAGGCCAAAGGGAGCACGCCACTTTCCTAAACATGTGGCTGGAAAAGTTCATCTTCTATGGTAGAACAGTTGGACCTACCAATATGTATCTCTCTGCAGTAGAACTTCTAGCCCATGGAGGTCTTCCTCTTGACCGATATCTCCTCGGCTCAGTCTACCATCTTCTACACTAGGTGTCCAGAAAACTATTGCTAGGCGAGCCCATCGGCAACCTCGGAGGTCCTTGGTGGTTCATCAATTTATGGCTAAACACCCACATGCATAAATGCCTTCAATTTGATTTGTTCAACCAGCAATTCCCAAGAGAATTATCTGAGAACTATGCTGCTCGCCGAAGATGAATCGGCAACCCGTTCCCCGCTAAATTTTGGGGAAGCCATGATAGTGCTACCAAGAACCGATGCCAACGAAGGTCAATTTGGCATGTTCTTCCAGAGATTCTACTGCAGAATTCCTGCTGCAGAATGGGTCTGATGGCCTTATATTGATGAAGATAATCGATTTCCACTCTCCTTCAACCTTATAGATGGGAATATACCTCAGAATGAGGGAATCATGAAGGCTACCATCACTCCCCGGGTCATTCCAGTCAACATATTCGGGACTGGAAAGAACACTTCTCCATCTTATGAATTCTATTATCCATTGGCACCAGCAAGACAGCTAGCGTTTGGTCAATTACCGATTAAACTCAGCTATGCCAATGTGATAAAACCAAGAGGAATTATCTCCAGCGCTATGGACTGGAATAAGATTGTCACTCTTAATCCTCAGGCCGATGTAACAAACATCGACTTATCTTCCTGGGCACCGACTTCTTTCATTACTGAATCATATAAATCCTGGTGGCAAGAGTGGAAAGATCAACTATTTGCCGCATCATCACACTACTATCGGCACTTGATTGATGATGATCACATTGTTCCCGATGACGTGGTGAGTTTATTTTCGATTTTATTCTTTCCTTTTTTATCTCTTCAAATGCATCGGTAACTAATCTTCTGCCAACAGGTTAACGATCTGATCCCCAAAAAGAGCAGGAGCGGCAAGTATTTCAACCCGCGACTGATGAAGCCTACGTCAGCAATCGGCAGCAAGGTCCCTTCACTGGCCACTCTCATGTATGGAAAAGCGCCCAAGGTCACTCTGAAACCCAAACCAAAACCGACTAAGGTTTCTGCTACTCCATCGGTTGCTGCCACCGTCCTAGCGCAAGCTTTCGAGGTAACAATCTCTATCTTATTTGTGCTGATCACAAACTCTCATCGGTAATACTTACTTAATTTTCAACTTGCACGACATGCTTCCTTTTGTAGCCAACGAGTTCATCGGCAACTGTTCCAAATGTACAAGCTTCTTCAACTCAGTATGCCGATGCCCCCCAAATGCTAAAATCGATGCGCCACGGTTCTTCAAGTGCCGCTCCCCGACCAAAACGTCCAAAACCATCAACTTCAGTTACGTCACCAGCTGCGTCTCAACCACCTACCGATACACCAATACCAGCGCCAACGTCGGCACCCATCATCGATCAATCATCGGCTGAAATTCCCGACCAAGGGACAGTACCATCGCCGCAGGGGTTGGCCACAATAGCAGAAACAACACCGACATCAGTACCAGCACCAACTGCTCCTCCCACAGAGGCAAGTTCATCGGCACCTATTGCCGATCCTCAAGATATGGCTACGCCGGCCACTCTACCAAGTCCCAGGCGAGAAGCTGCTCTAAAGCAGGTAAACTAAAACATCTATCGTAAACCTGCAAGACACAAGTTTTCAACTGCCAAATCTTGATTCTTTTTCTTTTCAGGCCCAAGACTCTCCCAATAGCTTGTTCTCCTTCGCCATCAATATTCCAGATAATGAGGAGGAGGAAGAAAGTTCTGCCCAAGCTTCTACTATCATATCGGCAGAAGTAAAATCCAAACTTGAAGCACTGCTACTTTTACTGCAATAAAATACATCCCAACTGGTCCAAGACTCCAGTGCAGTTAGGGTAGCTTTCAGAGAAATTCAAGATCAATTGCCTGCCGATATTGAAGAACTGCTCTTCCAAGCGGCATTTCTCGAGAGTCGGCAACTACAATACCAAAGAGCCTCACGACGTATTGCCGATAGAGCCGCTCAAGCAAAACTCGAAGAAGAAATACTCAAGTTTGAGCAAACTGCGGACGACAAACACAAAGACATCGGCCGTCTTGAAGCCTCTAGCAGCGCGCTTGAACAAGAGATTACTCGTCTATCGGCACAAAAAGAAGAGTTGTTAGCTGAGCTGAAGAGAGTAGATGTAGCCTTAAACTCAGCCAACCAGAAGAAAACTCAACTCCCTATTGCTACTAAGGCTCTGCAACAAGAGAGGGATGCCTGCGCTCGCGAAGCTCTCCTGCTGAGGAGAAAAATCAAGCCAGTTGAAGGCATTGCCGATGACGATGCCAAGGAAATAGAAGAAGCTGACCAAGTTCGCCTTCGTGCGATTTTATCTATCCAATCCTTGTTGTAATTTGTTACCTTTGAACCTGACAACTGATCCTTCTGTAATATAATGTTAACGCTTTTCTACCGATGTTTTGCACGATAACTCTGTCATCGGTATTTATCTTTACATCATTTTATGCATCCATCCAGATACTAGGATAATACTTCTTCAAATATTTACCATTTATTTCTCTGGAAAATGCAACTCCTTCGAGAGTTTCCAAAATATAAGCGTTGCCAAAAACTGACTGATTTATCCAAAAAGGACCTTCCCAATTAGGAGGCCACTTCCCAAACTTCGAACTCTTGGTTCCAATCGGTAAAATCAATTTCCACACCAAATCACCATCGGCAAACTCTTTTGCCTTTACCTTCTTATTATACCATCTGGCAACTCTCCTCTTGTTCTCTTCGATACTGATTAGAGCTCTCAGCCGATGACCCGCTAAATCTTCTAACTCATCCTTCATAAGGATATCATATTCATCGGCTGTTAGCTGGTCTTGGGAAAACAGTCGCCTAGAACCAGTTTTAATTTCCCAAGGTAGGACAACATCGTGTCCGTACACCAGCTGATATGGCAAAACCTTAGTAGCACCATTACATGCCATCCGATACGCCCACAAAGCTTCATTCAGTACTGTATGCCACCTCCTAGGGTTCTCTTCAATCTTGCGCTTGATAAGCTTAATTATTCCCTTATTAGTTGCTTCAGCCTGACCATTAGCTTGAGCATAATAAGGAGAAGAATTCAACACTTTGAACCCCATACCGATAGCAAACTCATCAAAGTCCCCCGACGTAAACATGGTCCCTTGATCAGTTGTAATAGTCTGAGGAATTCCAAATCAGTAAACAATATGTTCCTTCACGAAATCTATCATGTTTGTCGATGTCACATTCTTTAAAGGAATGGCTTCAACCCACTTACATGTGGAACCATCAAAGAACAAAGTCCAAGGAGCAATCTCTATGGAATTTAGCATACCACAATGCTGAGTAACAAAATCAGTCATCACCTGCCCTTTAACTGTCTTAGCTGATTCATACCTCAGATCAAATTCTGACAGCGCCAAAATCCATTTGCCGATCCTTCCACTCAATACCGGCATTGACAACATATACTTGACCACATCATCTTTGCATACGACAGTACACTCGGCCGATAGCAAATAATGCCTTAATTTGGTGCAAGAGAAGTACAGACATAAACACAATTTCTCAACGGCCGAATACCTGGTTTCAATGTCCACTAGCCTTCTACTCAAATAATAGATCACACGTTCCTTCCCTCCAAACTCTTGAATCAAGGCTGATCCGATAACTCCGTCATCGGCAGATAAATACAACCTAAAGGGTTTCCCGTGTTGTGGTGGAATCAAAACTGGAGGATTTACCAAATATCTCTTAATTTCTTCCGAGGCCGATTGTTGTTGTTCTCTCCATATAAATTCTTGACCGGCCTTCAGCTTCAGCAATGGGCTAAAAGATTTAATCTTCCCAGACAAATTAGATATAAATCTTCTAATAAAATTAATCTTGCCGATCAAAGATTGTTACTCAGTCTTGTTTGTAGGAGCAACCACCTTATTAATCGCATCAATGGATTTTCTGCCAATCTCTATACCTCTTTGATGTACCATGAAACCTAGGAATTGACCTGCCGATACGCCAAACGCGCACTTATTCGGATTCATCTTTAGTCCACACTCCCTTGTGCACTCCAGAATCTTTCGTAGATCGGCAAGATGCTTCTCAAAGTTTCTGGACTTAAACACCACATCATCAATATAGATTTCGACCAACGTGCCGATGTACTTATAAAAAATAAAATTCATCGCTCTTTGATAAGTAGCACCGGCGTTCTTCAATCCAAAAGTCATTACGACCCACTCAAATAAAACAATCTTTATATTCTATTAATAAATCACTCAACTGTTGCTTACATCGGGAATCTAACTTAGCACTAATAAAAGTTGGCCTAGGCTTGCTACTGTCGCCGATGTGTATTTTCAGTAAATCATCGGCTGATGTGAACCCCTGCCCAAGTTTTCCATCATCGGCGAACTGATCCATTAAACCTCTTCTTCAGAACTGACTGCTTTGGATCGGTGTAATTCGGTAATCGACCACCGTGAGGAACTCAGTATCCCAAGCTTCGCCCGATATGCACTTGGTCTGCTCATAGGTTT
The DNA here is from genome assembly GCA_022036555.1 of Microstegium vimineum. Taxonomy (NCBI): domain Eukaryota; kingdom Viridiplantae; phylum Streptophyta; class Magnoliopsida; order Poales; family Poaceae; genus Microstegium; species Microstegium vimineum. Next base: position 15,211,355 of record CM039129.1, on the reverse strand, counting down.
CCGATTCTACCGATGCGACTATTGACGGGACTTCACTTCGGACAACTTCAATCTCGTCTCCAACCCATTGCACAAGGCTTTGGTGCATCGTAGAAGGGATGCAATGATTAGCATGGATCCAATCTCTTCCCAGGAGCAAATTGTAGGTCCCTTTACCACTGATCACAAAAAACGTCGTCGGCAAAGTTTTACTGCCGATGGTCAATTCAACGCATAATGCCCCCATAGCTGGCGACACATTGCCTTCAAAATATTTAAGCTCCATGTCTGTCTTGACTAAATCTTGGTCACCTTTCCCAAGCTTCCTGAACATGACATAAGGCATTATGTTAATCGACGCCCCGCCATCTACCAACATTTTTGACACCGGTTGCCCATCAACTTTGCCTTTGACAAACAAGGCTCTCAAATGCTGTCTTTCGTCATCGGCATGCTTCTCAAATATATCCGCCATCAGATCCAGTACCAACTGCGCCATCTCAGCAGCTTCTTCCTCGTCATCTGCAAGCGCCAGGAATTCCATCGATAACATAACAACCATATTGATTTCCGACGACGGATCTCCACTCTTGTGTTTCGGCCTCCATTGCCAAACTGGAGATCCTTCTCCTGAAGCTTTTTTATTGTAGCACAGATCGTTCTGGCGTTCCCGTTGGACCCTCCTTCTCTGAGTTTTTGTCAGGCCCTTGGGACACCACTCAGGAAGCTTAGTCTTCCAAACAGGCTGGTACTGTCTTTCACCGTGTCGGCTTGCATCACCCCTTATATTTTGATCTCTAGAGAATATCTCTTCATCGAGAACCCTTGCATCAGCCATCTCTTCAAGCTTTTCTTGACGAACGCGCTTGCCGAGCCTATCATATACGCTGAGTTTGCCCCCAAGCCGATCATGCACCGACTCCATTCTGATCGGCCTGTCATAGCTTGCTCCTCGATCATCCGAACAAGATCTATTTCCCGATCGGTCAGAAGGATAGTACCTATTGCACTCGGGGCAATTATCGGCAATGGGTAGCTTGATGCCTTCTTCCCAACAATGAACGAAGAAAGGACAATTCCAATGATCTTTATGCCGACGCCATTCCCGGCTCATTTCTTCTTCCTACTGCCGATATTGCTCTTCCTACGAGTGCCGATATTCCTGTCGTGGTCGCCTGTGCGTGATTACAACGCCATATGATTCATGTCCACGAGACCTCCCAGCGCTATCACCTTCATCAGCAATTCTCGTGCCCTTCGTATCATCGGCAACTCCTTTTCCCTTCACATCATGCACAACTATTTGATGTTTAGGATCTACCGATGCATTCTTCTTGGCAGCTTCCGATGTCAACACTTTAACCTTTCCACTAGCTTCCACCATATTATTTGGAAACGGGTGTTGGTCAATCTTCATCGGCTTCTGAGTTTTAGAATTTTCAAATTTAATTCGTCCAGACCCGGTTTCTGACTGCAATTCCCGCCTAAAGACTTTGCAATCATTGGTGGTGTGTGAGGTTGCATCATGCCACTTACAGTACCTCATCCTTCTAAGCTCTTCAGCCGATGGAATCACTTGATTAGGCGCCAGCTTAATCCGCCCTTCTTCAAGCAATAGATCAAATATCCTATCAGCCTTAGTAGTATCAAAAGTGAATCTTTCAGCCTCCTTCTGACCAAACGGACATGATATCAGCTTCTTATCTTTCACCCATTCAGCAACGCCGATATCCGTCCCTTCATCTGATTCGGAATCTTCTTGCTCAGCAAAAGACACCTTCTTACCCCAAGTTTTCCTAGGCTCGAAAACTTTAACTTCCTGATCGGCAACTCTCTGCACGAGATGGCTCAGGCTTTCAAACTCTTGAGATGCATACTTGTCCTTGATGTGCGGCAGTAATCCCTAGAAGGCTAAATCTGTCAATTGCCAATCATCAAGCACTAGGCTGTAGCACTTATTCTTCACGTCTCGAAGCCTTTGGACGAAGCTTTCTACCGATTCATCATTACGCTGCTTTAATTTGACCAAATCGGTAATCCTCTTCTCATGTACACCAGAAAATAAGTATTTTTGGAACTGCTTCTCTAGATTGGCCCAGATGATTACAGTATTCGGAGGTAGTGAAATGAACTAGGTAAATGCCGATCCAGATAATGATGACGAGAACAATCTCACCCTCAGGTCCTCTCTACTAGTTGCCTCTCCACATTGGATAATGAAGCAGTTGATGTGCTCCATTGTCGATGTATCATCTTGGCCAAAAAACTTTGTGAAATCCGGCACCTTGTACCGATTTGGGAGAGGAATCAAGTCATAGGCCTGAGGGTATGGCGTCCGATAAGAGTATGTATTGACTTTAGGCTTGATGCCGAATTGTTCTTTCATCACTTCGGCGATCTTATCAGCCCAGTATGCGTCTTGATCCTGCCAATGCGCTGGCTGAATATTCATCGGCTGGACTGGTTGATACACCCCTTCTTGCCTCTGTGGCAGGTAAGCGGGTCCGATTGTCACAGGCGCAGCACCACCTTGCTGAATATTATGTATCGGCTGATTTACCGACGTATATCCTTGGACACCAACTGGGGTATATTGAGGTACCATCGGTCGATAAACCGATGTCTCATTTTGAGTGTTCATCGGGTAATGGTATTGTTGCGCCCCTGCCATTTGATGCCCAGGCTGCACCATCTGCTGCTGCATTGATGTCTGACCAGTCCATCCAGGATTATAAGGTATCGACATGTGATTTACCGATAATTGATAGCCGCCCGGCGCCTGTTGCTCTTGCACCCTGGAATAATCAATAAACTGGCCTCCTTGGTGCACTGATGCCCCCGTCTGAGGATTCACCATCATCATAGGATAGTTTATAACTACCCTATCCTGTTGCATCGACAAAGCATTTGCCGATGGTTGCCCGTAAGGCATCTTGGGTACCACCATCTGAAGATTCCCTGGTGGCAACTGCACGTTTGGAGAAGACATAGCATAATGCATCACCGGACTCATCGGTTGTGCTGATATTGCCGATTCCACAGGGGCCTTCCCCGCTGCATTGTCACCTTGGATCAATTTAGCATCGGCAGACAAATTTGGAGGCATACCGTATCCCCACCAGCTAGCAGGAATTGGTTGACTCTGGATCACGGGTCCTGACATCTCCGATGCTATCGGATCTGTACTTAGCCGAACGACGCTCACAGGGCTTGACCTTGGTGGAGTAACTTCACCGGCAGACGGCTTCGCAGGCTGGGAAGATGCCGCTGGGACCGCCGATGGAGTCACAGTAGATGTCGATCCAGGTTGATGATACGCCGAACCAACATAATGGGGTGCCTGCCCTTCTTTGAAAGATTGCATAACAACATTGTATACAGTATTGGACAACACCGTAGAGTGGCTAATTAATGCTTGATTTAATGCAAAATTAACCATCTCTTGCAATTTACCAGGATTGGCGTCGAAAGTGACCTGCCGTGGCAACGGCAGATCGTGCTTCTGGATAGCTTCGCCGCTCCTGCTTAGGCTGAAGGACTTCAGATACAACTGCTTGTACTCCTCCATAGCCTTCTCCATGATCTGCTTTTGATCATCTTTCAGATCTACCCCAGAGACCTCAATGAAGTTCTTCGGATTGACACAAAAAGCATCGGATCTGCGAACACCTCGGGCTTATACCCGAATTCGATATCCAAGGTGTGTTAGTCGATTTGACCAGTTAATCGACAAGGACGATACTAGAACAACGATGAACGAGACGACGACGATGCGCCCGGATCTCAAGGCTTAGATTGCTCAAAAAGCGAAACTCGTGAAGTAGACGGAGATCTTGTAGATGCAGCCCATCGAGATCGTAAGAACTCGTAGATAAGATAAAGCTAATGCAATAAGAATAAATTTGCTGGAAAAGTAGATGAAAAATAATAGATATATTTGATTGATTGATATATATTTTTACACCGCCCCTGGGTACATATTTATACTCCGGTAAAAGGAGTTGTAAATAGACACGATTCATACCTAAACAAAGCTTATATTTTAAAGGAAATAAAACGACTCGTGCAAGAGTCGGACTCAAACAATGATAATAATACCATAATAAAACTACTAGTTTCTGTATCTATCTCCCTTACGATGAAACCTTCCATCGGCAGATCCCTTCAATCCGCAACCTTCCTTTATTGCCATCGGCAGCTTTCTGCTGGCATTGGCCACATCATCCTGCATCCATCGGCAACCTTTCCGATCGACAATGTCTTCCTGCTTCCATCGGCAACACCTTTCGATCAGAAAATATCCTTCGTATTATCTTTGACTTTTCTTTAATCTCCTGCTTCTATCAGTAAACTGACTAATGGTACTCTGATGCCGATAAGAAAAAGCAACCACCCTTCTACCGATCAGTGCACTTGGTTCATATTGACACGTACAAAAAACGACTTCAACAGGAACCGTCTTAGGATGGAGGGCGGTGATTTCCAGCATGTGGGGAGTGAGTGAGTTGGTTGAGGGGGTTGAAACCACCATAGGGGCGGTCGGCCGACCCCCCTGCTACCCTGTGGTCCCTCTCTTCTCCTCCTGGATGATGTCCCACTGGTCAGGGACCAAGTGGGAGCCTGGTGGGCCCATCTATAGGTCGGCCGACCCCCTATGGGGTCTTTGGCCCACCTATGTCTTATGTATGCTGGTCCCACTTGTCATATGCGTTGGATGTTTGTTCTGAGTTGATTTGTCACGCTGATCTCCTTGATGTGGGCCCATGGATCCTTGTGATGCAAATCTGAACCGTTGGGAGGAAACACACTTAGATCCAAGGGGTAGAGAGTGGTTCTTGGATCATGGGGGCTTGGGAGGTCTAGTGGCCCTACAGGGTGGTCGGCCGACCCACTAAGTGGGCCCACTAGCTCCCAAAAGTCCCCATTTGTCATTACCCGCATCAAATAGTCAAGATACATGTGGAACTAGTTATTTGGTACAATATGTTCAGTTTATGCTTGTTTTCCTTCGAATATGAGGATGTTGACGGTATTTTGATGGTGATAAATAGCTCATATTTACCGTCAACAAGATCCCCCCTACTTACCTCTTTGCTCGTCCTCGAGTAAAGGTTAAAAGTTAACAAGACTATGTTATTCAAAGTATAAAGCAAGCATAAAGATTCACTCAAGACATTTTGTCATACCAATGGGATATGTAGTATTGGCTAACATATATCCTTGAGAAGTTGAGGAATGGAATAGTTCTCAAAGCAAATTTATCTTCCCCAAATGATATTTTGTACTTGGAGTTTTTGATAAATTTTCCAAAAGAAATCTCATAAGTCAACTTACTCCTCTCATAGTACTCTAAGTTACTCAAAGTGTATGATTCCTTGCCAAGGCATAAAGAGGTTGCCTTCTTTGTATCTTCCTAATTCTAATGGCTTATGTGGAGCTTAGGTAGGGATAAACAATGTAGCAAACTTGCATCACTTATATTGTAAAGTCAAAACAAGGATCCAAGGAGAAGAACGTCATAATCCTAGATCAAGATGTGCATGTGTGTGGATAATGATAGTGGACTAACATATACTCTTTGACTAAGTAAATGATCTCTCTAACTTTAGGAGAAGAACGTCATCATCATATTTTTTAGAGCTTTTGCTCATCATCATTTTTTTCATGATAGCCATATCTCTTTTGAAGAATTTTGGAAGAGATCATATCTTTTATGTTTGGAGTATTAATTGGATGAGCATGGATCATGTAAATGAACATGCATGTTTTTGCGTACTTCCAGTGTAGAAGCAGTGAAAAATATGTGGCGTGTATGTGATCTTGATCTTTGAACAATGACATAATTCTCAACAAAGGTCACAAGGTTTGACCAAACTCAAAGTAATTACAAGAAGCATATGAGGAAGGTTTTGAACATGCATGAGTATTTATGGCTTTGGTAGGAGTTTTCTTACTATAGAGGAGTAGTGACATTATGGTTTTATGACATTTTCAAAAATTAATCTCCAAGAACTTTTAAATAGAAAGGGTATGACTCATGAGCCGAGACTATATCACATTAATCAACAACTTAGTCCATATGATCTTCCTATTAAAGTATTTTCCCACTAGCATAAGCAAAAAGCCAGAATTCATCTTTATGATGCTTTTGCCCTTTAAACATCATAGATCATGTCACTTTTCAAAATTTTAATTTTGGATGCGATCTTCTTGTTTTATTCAACATTAAAAGGAAATTAAATTAAGTGATGAATTTCATGAAGAAATTATTTTTATTTCATTTTTATTTTTGAATGAGAAAATATGAGTAAACAAAATAAAAAGAACAGAGGAAAAGGGGCGAGACGTGGCAAACCAGTCAGAGTAGATGTTTGAAGTTGAGTGGATGCTGACTGGTGGGCCTAGGGCCTATGGGCACGATCGGCCGACCGCCCTACCGGTCCATTTGGCCACTTCGGTCTCTGCAATAGAATTCCTTACCTCTGAATGTTGATTCACTCTGTCTGTTCTGAACTTTGGCCTCCAAAGTGCATCGGTCGATGCACAAAAGTGGCCGTTTCGGTCCAACTTTTTCATGGAACATACTATGGACGTGTACAACATGGTTAAATGGTCGAACTGGTGTTTTGACATGTTGGAGTGTCGACCGACCTCCTCCATACTTGTTTCGGGGCATGCTGAAATTAGTGATAGAAATAGATCAAATGGAGGGGTTCTGCTGGGGTAAAATACCAGCAGAACCAAAACCTTTTTATTCAATTCAAATCTTCTTAGGCACATGTTACATTGATGAAGGGAAAATGAATGAAAAATAAATCTAAGTGCCTAACTTATTATAGAACTAGCGATCTATGGAGATGGAGGGGCAAAGAGGACCCTCTCTTGATTGCCTGGGCTAATGCTTGATCTTCGCATTTGTGCTAATGCGAAGATCATTGAAACTATCCTCTAGATCCAAGCACGCCATTCTCTCCTCTGCTATCCTTTCTGCTAGCTTAGTGTTGCTCTCTCTAAGCCTAGCGACTATGCGCAACAGCTTCTCCATGTCGCCTTCTTCATCTTCTTCCTAGAACTGGCCTGGAGGGCCGGAGATGGATGGCGGGTTGCTAGTCCGCCGGACCGACTTGCGAGACTCCTCTGTCTCAAGGGAGTTGCGTGTCTCCCTCCACTCCTTGGAGGTGAGAGGAGGGATGAGCACCTTGCCTATCCCCGGTCCACCATGGGCCCTTTGAAGGCACATCCATGGCAGTGTCTATGGTGAGTACGAGTGGGTGTAGCCCGTGCTCGTGTCGCCGTTGGTGGTGGAGATGATGGCCTTCTTCACCCCCAATTGGCCGGTGGTCGGCCTTTTGGGAGTCACTGAACGCGCCACTGTCTTGTTCAGGTTGCGACGAGGGGACATTGATCGGGTGATGTCCCGCATCCGCTCCGACTTCCAGGACCCGATCGACCGACCCCCCCTAGGGGTGCTCGGCTGGGCAGGCGACGATGCCATGGCGAGTGGAGCGAAGTCGAGGACCTCAATGGCCATGGTTTTGGTGTTGTTGAAGTCTTGGACCTTGGAAGGGCTTCCATCGATGGGGATGAGTGGCATCTTGCCATTGTTTCTTGGTGGAGCCATGGTGGTGATCAAGGTGGGTATGAAGGAGTGCAAGGAGTGGTACTGGTGCTGCTGGTTGTGAAGAAGAGCAAGGTGGAAGGAGGAAGAAGAAGAGGGAGTTAAGAAGGAGAGAACCAACATTCTGTGCCTTTGTTCTCGCTTGAATCGCGATGAAACCGAAGGGGAACATTGGCCCAACATTCCCGTGCAACGAGAACTTTGAACGAGTTCGAACTATGGTCAGCCGACCGCTTTTTGAAAGATATGGTTTGATCGAGCCAGGTTTTGAACTTGTTTGGGTCAGGTGAGTCAGGTCGTGAAGCCTCGGGTTGAAAGGCCCAAAACAACGGTCGGTCGACCGCCTTTAGAGGCCAAATGGGCCGACCTTTTTCGAGGGGGGAGTCAAGGCTAAATCTAGGCTACTTCTAAGGTCAAACTTGCAATTTGAACAAAAAAGTTAAAACATGTAGATTTTAGTTCTAATTTGGATTTAGAACAAAATCTATCATATCAATTTCTTGCTCAGGAGTTTCATGCTCATGGAAAACTTTAAGACGTTGGCCATTTACCTTAAAGATTTTGCCGTCGTCGTCCTGGAGTGTGATTGCCCCATGAGTTGCGCCATTGACGACGAGGTATGGCCCTTCCCATTTGCTTTTTAGTTTCCTGTGACCAAAGAGCTTGAACCTTGAGTTGAATAACAGGACCTTGTCTCCTGGCTTAAATTCCTTGACCTTGATTCTCTTGTCATGCCATTTCTTGGTTCTTTCCTTGTATATTCTGGCATTGTGATATGCTTTCTCTCTCCATTCTTCTAATTCAGAGATTTGCATTCTCCTGAATTTTCCAACAACTGGCAGATCCATATTCTATTTCTTGATTGCCTAATGTGCCTTGAATTCCAATTCCACAGGCAATTGGCATGTCTTCCCGTATACAAGTTGGTATGGTGTCATACAAAATGGGGTCTTGTATGCGGTCCTATATGCCCATAGTGCCTCTGGTAGCTTGTGCTTCCAAGCCGTACCATCTCATCCACGGTCTTCTGCAGAATGTTCTTGATTTGTTTGTTGGATGTTTCTTCTTCACCACTTGTTTGAGGGTGGTATGGAGTTGCAATATTGTGTCGGGTCCCTTGATCAGTGAGGAATTGGTGGAAGCCTTTATCAATGAAGTGAGATCCCCCGTCACTTATGACTAACTTTGGGGTTCCAAATCTGGGGAATATCACTTTATGGAACATTCTCTTTGAATTGGTTGCATCTGCTTTGCGGCAGGGTAATGCTTCTACCCATTTGGATATGTAGTCCACTGCTATTAAGATGTACTCACACCCTTTTGACGGGGGAAAGGGCCCCATATAGTCGATGCCCCATACATCAAAGAGCTCAACTTGTAGGTTGTTGGTGAGTGGCATGGCATCTCGGGCATTGATGTTCCCGTGCTTCTAGCACCTTGCACATTTTATGACATATCATGGGTGTCCTTGGACATGGTTGGATAGAAGAACCCACTCTGCCAAATCTTAGCATGAGTTCTGAATGCTCCATCGTGGCCTCCATATTCTGCTCAATGGCATCTTTCCATGATCTTGGTTGCCTCCTCCATAGGTACACATCTTCTTAGCAATCCATCATTGCATACTCTATAGAGGTATGACTTATCCCAGAGATGCACTCGACTCTCCTGAACTAGCTTCTTCATATCTACCCCTAGCGGGACGTGGCCTGCAACCATAAAGTTGACTATATTTGCATATTAGGGATTGGCGTCTGTTACCTTGAGGATTGTGTCATCTCTGAGGAAATCGTCGATGGGAAAATTCTGTGCTTCTTTGAATTGCATTCTAGACAAATGATCGGCAACAGAATTTTCTACTCCCTTTTTATGTTTTATTTCAAGATCAAATTCTTGGAGTAGCAAGATCCGTCTTATTAAGCGAGGTTTAGCATCTTTGTTAGTGAGCAGGTACTTTAGAGCAGCATGATCTGTGTAGACAATAACTTTTGCTCCTACTAAGTAAGATCTAAACTTGTCTATAGCAAACACCACGACCAACATCTCTTTTTCAGTTGTTGCATAGTTTGGCTGTGGCCCCGTTAAGGTTTTTCTAGCATATGAAATAGCATGATGCTTCTTATCTTTGGTTTGGCCTAGTACCGCACCGATAACATAGTCACTAGCATCACACATTATTTCAAAGGGAAGCTTCCAATCAGGGGGTTGAATGATTGGAGTTGAGATGAGCACTTTCTTGAGAATGTAGAAAGCGTCTAAGCACTCATCATTGAAGTCAAAGGGTGCATCTTTGGCTAGCAGGCTCGTTAACGGACGAGAAATTTGAGAGAAATCTTGTATGAACTGTCTATAAAAGCCAGCATGGCCAAGGAAGCTATGAATTCCCTTAACATTCGTGGGAGGTGGAAGCTATTCTATAACTTCAATCTTAGCTCTATCCACTTCTATCCACGTTCGGACACTCTATGTCCTAGCACTATGCCTTCATTAACCATGAAGTGACATTTCTCCCAGTTCAGAACTAAGTGGTATTCTTCACATCTCTGTAAGACTCTATCCGGATTCTCAAGGCAATCATCGAAAGTCTTTCCATAGATGGAGAAGTCATCCATGAAAACTTCCATGATTTCTTCGATCATATCGGAGAAAATGGACATCATGCACCTCTGGAAAGAAGCAGGAGCATTGCATAGGCCGAATGACATTCGCCTATATGCATATGTTAACGGATTGGTATTTGATGATATCCTGAATACCCATCAAGGAAACAAAAGAAAGAATGCTTTGAAAGCCGTTCCAACCTCTCATCGATGAAGGGTAACGGGAAGTGATCTTTCTTTGTATCCTTATTAAGTTTTCGGTAATCTATACACATTCTCCAACCCGTGAAGGTCTGTTGAGGAATCAACTCGTTCTTGTCATTTCGAACGACCGTTATACCTCCCTTCTTAGGCACAACTTGCACATGGCTAACCCATTCACTGTGAGGAACGGGGTAGATGATCCCCGCATGCAAGAGTTTCAAGACCTCCTTCTTTACTACTTCTCTCATCGCATTATTCAATCTACGCTAAGGTTCTCTAGATGGAAGGGCCTCAGGTTCTATAGGAATGCGTTGTGTGCAAAGAGCGGGACTAATGCCCTTGAGATCATGGAGAGAGTAGCCTAGGACTGATCAATGCTTTTCTAAGATGGTGAGGAGTTTGAAGGACTCTTCAAGAGAGAGTTTGTCACTGATGATTACAGGGGCCTCATGATCGTCATTTTTGAAAGGCATACTTTAAACCCGTTGGAAGGGGTTTAAGTTATATAGAGGGTTTAGATGGGGGTTCGGATTTCTCCAGATCTATGGGTTCTTCTAGATCGTCTTCTTCCTGGATGAAATCTTCAGCTTCTTCTTCTAGATCAGGATGAGATGATTCTAGAAGAGATGCAACCATCACTTCCTCTATGGGGTCAGATTCTGGGAGCGATTCCGTCATAGTGTTTATGGAATTGGTAAGCAGAATCGAGAGTTTGATGTTACTCCCAAGATGACCCTTAAGACTTCCATCAAGATATCCATCAAGGAATCTCATGAGTGGATGTCCAATTAACAAGTCGAATTCCTCTATATCAAATATGAAGAAATTCAAGAGGATATTGACTTTGTTAATTAGCGTAGGAATGGTTTGTGCAATCCCACAACTCTCAATCAATTGTCCTGAAGAAAGATTCAAGAACTTATTGGTTGGAGTTAGATTTACATTGCCTAGGAGAGCATTAGCTAATGACTTATACATAATGCTAACTCCTACGATAGGATCGTAAAGAGAGTCTAACTTTGCTCTATTGATTTGACAAGGAATGGTTGTGGAGGAAGAAAGAATTTGAATTGGCTCGAATGAAGATTCAACCTCTTCTAACTACTCATTGCTCATGATAGAAGCTAGCTCTTGAACCATCTCCTGGAGATAGACGTCCTCTATGCGGCTAGGAATGTGAAGGTTCGAAGCTTTTCGAGCAACAAACTTCTTTTGCACAGATTGATTCAAGGCATTTACAAAATCAGAAAATAGATCAGTCTCGATATCAAGGGGGTATTCCAAGGGATGAATTTCTTCTTCCCTTAGTGGTTTAGGTTCGATTGCAGGATCTTGAGATGTAGAGGGGAGAGTTCCGGCTATCGATGTTGTTTCTATTCTAGGGCCTGGTTTTTGTTCTTAAGCGGGTTCTTCATAATATACGTTAGTATAAGGGGTGTTATCAAGAATGTAAAATCCGGAAATTTGAATTTTCAAAATAGATTGAAGTTGAGTTGATTTTGAATTTTATGCCCATGAAAATTTAGGAAAATAAAAACATTTTCATAAAATTAAAATTTTCCTCAGAGTTAGCAACATGGTTGTGCATTCATTACTTTGCATTAAGTTTATTGTAATGATTGGTTTAATCAAAGCAAGGAAAAGAATTTAAAAATGGTTTGAAAATGATTTGCAAAATAAAAAGAAAATGAATATGAAAAGAAAAAGAAAACCCAACCCTGTTTCCTTTCTGCTTGACCCGAAGGCCCAGCTCCTCTCTACCCCCTCTCCTTTCGGCCTAGCTCAGCTGGCCTGCTTTTTCTCCCGCATGGGCCAGCTGTCCAGCCCAGCGCACGCCTTCCCTTCTCCTTGGGCCGTTCGGCCAGGCCGGCCCAGCCGCAGGAGTGCCCCTCTCCTTCTCCTTTCCCTTCTCTCTCTCCCGGTTCCACTGCCAGCCCTGGCCCACCTATAATCTCCCTCCTCTTCCTCCCCATCCGACTGGGACTCTGTTCCGTAACAGAGTCTGGCTCCGCCCGTCGCGCTTGACGTCCGCAAGGGGGCCTCCCTTTGCCCTGGCCTTTAAATAACAGGCGAGACTCCATGAGCCTCCGCACCCGCAATCGACCTCACCTCTGCCTTGAGCCGCCTCAGTGCCGTCCGCCATTGATGAGATCCCGCGACGCTCCAACACCACCGCAACACCCCCTTAAACCCATCTCTGACCTTTGGTACGTGCTTGCGAACTTGCGGAGACCCTCCTACCTCTCTTTCTCACCCCGGTTTACTCACCCGCATGCACGTCATCGTTCCAGGGAGTCGCAGCCCGCCTCCGTTCGTCGCTGGCTGCCCCCATCCATCACCGATCGACCCGATACTCCCGGTGAATCCGCTGCTCATTCCTCTTGCTCCCTGTCCCTTCCCCTAGCCGAACCAAGTCTCCTAGATCCTTTTCCGCCCGCGCCGGCGTTGAGCAGAGCTCCCGGCCATGGCGTTCACCACCGGGCTACTGTTCCCCGGTGGGGAATCCATCCCCCCTCCATCTCCATATTCTAATCTGAGCCGTCCACATAGGATCCGACGGCTCCAGATCAAAGATACCCCTTCGCGGGTCTTTATGTTAAAGAGACCCTGCACTCTCTGATATTCAACCCGCAGTCCAGATCTAGTCCTTTAAATCCGAATTTCGTATTTATTTTAAATCAAATTAGATCCATCTAATAACAGTTTTGCCACTGCTTTTGAAACCCTATAAATTGGTCGTTTTAGCTCCGATTCGGTCCATTCAAGTTGTGTTAGATCCATAATTTCATGACCTATCTAATGATACAGTTTAAATCTATGTTAAAGTCTTTTGAAAATAAAGTTTAGATTAATTGTTTTAATGAATTAATCTTGTATAGAAAATCCTTTTTAAATTCATAACTAATTCATTTTAGATCTGTTTTAGCCCGTTTCAGTTGCGTTGGTTTAGTAACGATAAGATCTATCTGTTAGTAATAGTATTAAACATTTATTCTTCTCTGAAATAAAATGAAAATTGATGAACAATGGTTTTCCAATTAAAATGAATTAGGGTTTCTACTTCAGTTTTTCTTAAAACGAAATCTATTTAGTGTAATCTTGTTTTTACAAGAAAATATAATGTGACTTAATTTAATTTGGGTATTTCTCTAAAATATTCAATATATGCTTTTTATATAGATAAAACAATGAAGTCTTTTTCTCTTTAAAAGCTAATCTTTCAGTAGTCGTTTCTTTTCCGTTATAGATCCGATTAGCGCGTCTCTTGCGACTATGTGATCGTAGAAGGACGTAGATTTCTTTTAAAAGCTTTTTCATTGATTGGTGTATTGTTCTAAATTAGATTCATTGCATGACATGCATGTTTTGTTCAGCTGCTTGTGTGGTGTTTATGATCTTGTCCAATCGGTGAGATTACGTGGAGATCAAGAAGAAGTCATCTGAAGTTGAGAATCAGTTGAAGAAAGGATCTAAGTGTTTAAGGCAAGTATAGCATGGGATATTCCTTGTTGTCCTATTCACCTTAAATACTTAATTCATATGCATGTGTCTACCTTGATTCCCTTAAGGATTACCTAGATTTGATATCTTGTGCCTTGCCACCTTTGAGGGTTTGCATATGGGTAGCTTTTGCTAGTGCTCATAAAGAATAATCATGATCTTGTAACTTGAATAATGATATATGCAATAACGATAAAAGATGACTTTTTAGCAACATGGACTATAGGTGGAACATCAGGAACTCACACCTGTATTCTCACTCATAGGGATATTTCTGTAAGTGGATTACCCCGAGAAAATAGTACTACCATAAGCTAATGGGATCTGGCTTGACTCAGTATTAGACTTTCATTAGTTTATGGCAACTTACCCGAGAGGGCGCAAGAGGGGCTCAGAGATGCCTGGAAGGTGCGCTGCGGTGACTTCTGGGATCTCGTTGAGGAAACTTGTAGCGGGTTGTTACCTATTAGTGGAACCTATGAACGGTCTCGTCGTGAACCCTGTCGACCTTCCTTGGAAGTGGGTTAAGAGGGTCGCGTCCTCGGGCGAAAGGGAAATTCACCACTTGTGGGTAAAGATGTACACCTCTGCACAGAGTTAAAAACTATTATAATAGCCGTCCTCATGGTCACGAGCGGCTTGGGCTCCTTACTGTGTGATGTCCTTATGTCATAGCTCATCAGTTGTTATCTGTTATTGATTATTGTGACTTGTTCATATAAGCATTATATCTTGTTCACTTGATCATGTGGTTATTTGAGCTGGTGTTGAACTTGATGCTACTCAACTGCTAAAACTGTGACTTATTAAAAGCTGATGCAGTTAAACCGTGTCTATCCTTTTTGAGCCTCATCAACTCCATGTTATATTGTTGAGTACGACATGTACTTACTGTAGGGTTATGAGGTTGCTACACTAACCAGAAAACAAAATTTTTCTACCCCATAAACCAGGAACTAGTGCTAGTTATAGATCACGGGGTTACCACTAGACGCGCAGGTGCAGCGGAAGCGACTTGATGTAGTCGTACGCGTCGCAGCAGTGTTGTGCAGTTGCGAGGTCGTCCGTCTCAACGTCTCTTACTTGTGGTTCGTCCTTGTGCTCAAGATGCAGCACCTCCGAGGAATCCCACACGTGCAGGGAAGAAGCGTCACCCCTCTGGACTGCTAGGTCCGCGAGGAGTACTAGGCGCGAGCGTGGGGAGGGCGACGGCGGCTGCCAAAGGACGTGAGTCTTACTCGCCCCACGCCTCCACTTGCTTATATAGGCATCCTAATGAGCTCCCATGTTGGAGGCCCATTAGCAACCCTAAACCTAGTCTAATTCGGGTCCAACCCGAATTAGGCTTCTAGCCCCTTAAGCGTGCGACCCTATAGGCTCACGCACACATAGACATGGCCCAAGTACTCTTACTCGACCAATAGTTGATAGCGGCCTCTAGCAAGGCGTGTCAACTCCTATGCATACGCTACGATCATATCAGACGAACCACCATAATACAATATACATGTTATTCCTTTGCCTTATGATATTTGGTCCAACTCGTGGGTTAACACTTAACCCAAGCATGGCCATGCATTTCATGATCTAATCATTTGAGTGATCCAGTGATATCTCTCTCATATGGACAGTAGCAAATTCCATCTTGATTGACTATGTCTCACAGCATGTTTCCTGACAAACCCGAAAGCTACCTTTATAACTACCCAGTCACGGAGTAGCGTTTGGTAGTCTCTAAGTAAGTCGTTTCACATCTTGAGTACATACGACAATCTTAGGTCTAAGGACATAACGTACATGATGTGTATAGAGACAATCTCATGTCGGGTCTATCCAGCTCCATGTCATACATGTGCCCACATTATTAGCTTGACATCTCATGTCCATGACTTGTGAAACATAGTCATCAACTAATAATGTGCTGATCTAATATTCATGTGCATTCTTGCACGAACTCCGATCAGGGACAACTTTTATAATAACCATACAAGTAAAAGAGTTTCACAAGCAATTCACATAATTGCTAATCGATACAAGTTGTCTTTAATGGATATTCATAACATGTCATGGATACAAGGAATACATCATCTCTATGATTACCTTTAGGGCATATTCCCAACACTTACACTTGCTTTATTTTCAATACTTGGATAAAAATCCCGGATGGGTACCAGATTGCAAGAGTTGGAAGAGATAGGCTTGTGGTCAACCAGTCAGTTGGTCCCTGTGGAGTTGGAGTCTTCACCTGAAGTTCGGAGTTGTCTTCTCGCTGATCGCTGCGTTGAGGTTATCCTTTGACCTTATATGTTATGTATTTAAGTATTGTCTTTTGATATCACCTTAATTTGTAGCTATATGTGAGATTTGACTTCCTGGGCTCACATATGGTGTATATCTGGTTTTGTTCTTAAAACCGGGTGTGACAAAGAATCTTCGTGAAGGACCGAGAATGGCGACCAGAGGGGGGGGGGGTGAATGGGAGCCTAAAATTTCTCTCGAAATATTCGGGCCACTCTTCCCAAAAGCCAAACCCAGTTGATGGGTGCTCAACCTCCCCCGATAGATTGGAAGCGAGTGAACATCTCATCAACAGATTCGCCGACCAACTGAGCAAAGTTCTCATACTCTCTACGGTACATGTCGAAGAGTCTGGACTTGATCTGAGGGTTGCCCTCATGATATCTCAAGAGTGTTTGCCAGATCTCCCTTGCCGTAGTGAGACTAGAAATCTACTCAAACTCCGGAAGAGACAGACAAGAGAAGAGAATGCTTCGAGCTCTTGCATTAGATGCATGCTGCGTAACTTGGGCATCGGTGATCCGAGCCTCAAGAACCATGTAGTTCTCATTCTCACAAATTTCCCAAAACTTCGTGTCAAGCCCTTGGAGGTAAGCGGACATGCGCACCTTCCAATAGGCAAAGTTGGTTCCATCGAAGTAAGGAGGTTTACCAGCACCTCGCTCCGTGTTGCCTTCGCGGATCAAGAACCGTGTAAGGTGGATTGATCCTTAACCGGCTCTGATACCAATTGAAGGACCGAGAATGGCGACCAGAGGGGGGGGGGTGAATGGGAGCCTCAATTTTCTCTCGAAATATTCGGGCCACTCTTCCCAAAGGCCAAACCCAGTGGATGGTATCAGAGCCGTTCAGACGAAAACAGAGAAAAGAGAGCTCACCGGAAGTGGAGGAAAATCACCGGAAACCCCAAAACATAGGTTCTCAACCCCTAGGGAAAAGAGGCAAGAACCTAGGCAAAACGGGAGAAAACAGCAAACCACAGGAGGCTCCGGACTACCATGGTCAAGACCACCCGACCAATGGAAGTGGTCCGGTGCCTTTGGTCCGGTGCACAGCAAGGCACCACCGGACTAGTCCGATGCCTCCTTTGAGAAGTCCGACACCTGCCCAGAAAACATGCAGTAAGTGACTAGGCTCTGGACTACCAGTCCGACGCTCACCGTCGGACTATCGGAAGTAGTCAGGTGCTCACACCCGCCACAGAGAAGAAGAGTACAACAAGCTCCCTGGCTTCGGACCACTCGTCCGGTGCTCACCGTCGGACCTATGGCTCTGGTCCGACGCTCTGAACAGACTGACGGCCTCCCAGGACTTGAGCACCGGACCAGTGGACTATGGTCCGGAGCTTAGTCAAAGTGGACCGGAGGTTGGTCCGGAGCTCACACTTAGAAAACTGTTCCCCGCGAAAACGAACTTCTCTCTGCCAAATCTTCCCAAAACTCAACCAAATGATCACCAACTGCAACCAAACTTTGTAGGCATGATCCTAGTGCAGTTGAGGAGCTATCCCGAAGAAATCATCGCTCAATTTGGAGAGGATAAACGGGAACACTCGGATTTGGGGGAGAAGAGAGCAAAACGAAGAACGTCACAAAGAAATCACCCGATCTACGCACTTGTGAGGTTTGAGGAGAATTCCTTAGGTGCAAAGAAGCTCCTCACGATTACGCACAACTTGGTTCAAACGGAATTGCAAGAGCTACTCCCTACAAAAAGAAATCATCTCGGGAAAAGAGGGAGCAAAAAGCAAAACTCGAAGAACACAAGCAAAACGGGGACACAATCACGAAATCGAAGCCACCATGGCTTACGGAGGTTATGGCCTCCGATTCCTCGCAACAATCACAAGTTCTTACACAAGTGACTCGGTGGATCTCAAGCAAGAAGAAGCTAGGGAAGGGAAAACCTAGGAATAGGTGGGAGAAAGAGTAATGCAAGAGATGAGGATGAGGATACCCCTTCATCCTCTATTTAATGGGGCTTTGGCTATTTCCCAAAGAACCCCTAGATACAAGACCGAATTACCTAGCCCTAAGACATTGTAATCCAAGTCGATAACTCCCAGCCACTCATTTGAATGGATGACCCCGCTTCTTGCCGGGGGTTTCCATCGCCTCGACGCAACCTCCAGGATTCCGCCACGTGCCATCCCCGCTTCCTCAGAAGCTTTGCCTAGGTTTTGAGGCCCAAACCCAGGAAACCCGCCACGGTAGCTTTGGGCTCAACTACCGAACCCCGAGTTTTGTAGCCCAAACTCAGAAACCGACGCGGATGGTTTTGAGGCCCAAACCACCAAACCACTCGACGCGAGCCACCTTGTCTTCACCCGGTCGGACTCCGAGTCCCCTGAGCCTCTGCTCGACTCGCGCGTCCACCGTCTTGACTCGGTCAACTCGGTCTATCTCCATGTCTTCTCGCACTCGCCGGTGCCAAGTACTAGCCACCACAGCTAGTCCGCCGGCGCCCATGGTCCCTCAGTCCGAGCCCCGGTTCCACCCTTCACCGCTCTCAGTCCATTGGCATGGAAAGCCTCTACTCGACCTTCTCCACACCATTGACCACTGTCACTAGGCATAGCACCCGCACACCACAAGTCGATAGACAAGCACACATTTCTGCTTTCGCAGAGGTTAGGGTAAGCCACTCAAACTGAAACACTCACGTGTTGGTCAATCACTCATCATCAAAACTGAACATACATGGGTACTTATCCACCATGTGTTCGCACTTCGTGAGAAGACTCTTCCCTGCACTAATGGTTAAACATAGGAAGGCTCCCTCGGAAGATATGTCAAGGAGTTGCGCAGAATCTGCTAAGACCGCCATTAAAATGTTGTAACATTGTAGGCTCGGTTATAGCAAGATCAGGGCCAGAAGATACTAGATCTACAAGATGGGCTCATGCTTCACCTAGAGGTTCTTTCTCCTTTTGCGAGAATCAAGCAAACCGGCCAGCAAAGAAGCCTCGCGGATCAACGGTTATTCCTACTTTGATTCTTACAGGTTTACGAGCGTGTTGGTGCGACGTTTTTGCGCCAACAAGTTCTCCTTTTGGAGTCAGACAACGATCGTTCTTTTAAAAAAAACTATTAAAACGATTTTAAACATGATCTATCATTACAACTCGATTTGTAAAGCATATGAGTGATTTTAGTGGGCTTTTAAAACATTCTCTATTTCCAGAGGCGGTTAGCTTTAGAGATTAGATTTTATAGACAGCTTGTGGTCCATCTACATCTAGAAATATAGTCAGTTGGCAATGTGGCCATCCTCTAAAAGTAGGTGCTGTAGGAAAAATCATTTTTTTAAATCAAGTCGAATAAAGAAAAACTTTCTATCAATGTTGTCAACTTCTTTATTTAAATCATTTAATTTCCCGAAATTATGCTTTTAATTCACATATTTTTAAATTAGTATTTCTTGAGTTTTTTCAAACCAGCTCTGATGGACAAACGCCCTAAACTAAAGTTAGTTGTAATGTTCAATGAGATAAAAAACTTTGCAGTTCTACAAGTTGTAAACTTAAAATCTTTAGAGGCCTACATATTTAGTATGAAATTTGCGACAATTGAAGGATAGAATCATTCATAAGGGTATAAGAGCGACTATATGGTGAAGTGGTAGAGAAGGCTCATGTGAATACGGGACCTGAGTTTGAATTCTAGCCAACACACATATTTCATCGAGCTTGTTTGGCTCGCTGGCCTTGTTGTTTTTCATGGTATTATATATTTTTACTATTTTTTATGATTAGTTGTCTTTTTTTTTGCAAATTGATCATTCGGAACTTCTCCTACAATTAATTTTTTTATTATTTTCTATGACAAGTTTTTGTTTTGTAGAAATTGACTTTTGAAGGAAGGTCATGTTTTTTATAACCTCTTTAGGCTACCTCCAACAGGTGACCTATTTGGGCACCAAATCCAAATGAGTCTTCACCAGGATACCCAAATTAATATGAAACTCTTTGCCTGTAATCCAAACGACGAATAGATCTATCTAAAACTGATTTACAGAGATACATCATGTTCGATACCTGTCAATAGAACTTACTGATTTTAAAGACAATTAAGTAGAAACAGTTAGAGAAACAATATATGTAGAAATCAATTTTAACCGTGACTGAGCATCTCTAGAAGTTTGGAATAGTTTACTTACTAAACTAATACCCCCTCTATACTCAAAAAGGTTATCGTTTAGGACAAGGTTTTAGTCAAACATTGGGAATATAAATCACGAATAACTTTTAAGTTGTTGAGTTTGAAAATATGAAAATCATATCAATAAATTTGAATTGAAAAATACTTTTATAAAAATATACATATATTATATTTTGATAAATATTTTTCAAAAAAAGAAGCGGTCAAAGTTACATTTTGGAGACCGGGCCGTTTTCTAAAACGACAAGTATTTTGAGTATGGAGGGAGTAGGTGTGTTAACAGAAGAAATAGCAATCCTAAAAAAATTTCTTCTACAACATTCTCCTATAATAGCTTACTAAACAATTTTACATTGGAAACCCCAGACTATTTCTAACCAACCAAACATTTTAATAGTTTTTTTTGTCTCTCACATGTTTCTCATCTAGAACCATTTTTCTTATAGCAACTCCAACAGTTTGGCAATTTTGGTTTGGCAAAACATAGAATTTGCCAACTATGAAATAGATATGCCAAAGCAAAAAATATGCAATCTCCAACAGTTCCCCATAATGACTTGGTAAAAACGGAAATTATGGACCAGTGGACCCGGTCGTTATTTGTTTCGCGGCATTTTTCTGCTCCGCCCTGAAAAAAGGGAAAAAAGGAAGAAAAAAAGGGCGCCGCCCAGTGTTCCTCGGTGAAAAAAATGAAGAAAAAAAATTGCCTCCCCTTTTCACGGTCGCCAAATTTCCAAGTGCGGGCTCCTATTTGCAACTTTGGCAAAAATGTCAAACCCAAATGTTTTTTAGTTTTTTTGGCAAAATTAGATATGTCAAGTCTAAATGTCAAACTGTTGGAGTTGCTCTTAATTTACTCATGTGTTCAATTTACTCAGATTTCTTAAGAAAAACTCTGCACGGAGAGCGGATGCAGAGTTCCACTTGACTGCAAAACTTATGAGTTGGAGAAGATATTAAATAACCTTTTATTTTTAACTATACTGTTGAAGAGTATTTTTTTATTTTATTTCTAAAATAAAGTAGGGAGTTATTTTAGGAAACTCCGGGATACTTTTTTTTTTTGCGACGAACTCCGGGATACTCAATAGATTGATTTCATCAAAGGGGATTTCGACTTTTGAAGCAAAGAGAAGACATCTGAAGAGACGAGCCTTGGCCTCAGGGATAGTACGACAACTAGCTAGTAGGTGCTGGGCAATGAGGTTGAGCATATCTTGTTAATTAGATAGGCAGTTAGTTGGAAGGTAGCTGTCACTATCTGTACGGAGGGAGTCGACGCAGATCCGCTGAGACAACGAAGCTTCTTTGCACTCGCATAGTGCGCCCCTAAACCCGATCCCAGGCTGGATGTGTAGTAGTGCAATGTCTTCTTTCTTTTGATGCGCTTTTTTTTAATGAAGTAATGTGAAGTAGAGATTAACTAGGCTACCACCTAAAAATTAAATCATCTATTTTCTAGAACAAACATGCATGGATGCGCACAAACTAAGTAATAGCTTCTTTAAAATTAATACACTTCTCTTCCTATATTATAGATGCCTGAATTTAAGATTATTTCACGTAATACTCTTTTACAACCAACTAAGATAAGTAAATTATTACTTTTATGATTTTTTATTTGTCTTTGTTTGATTATAAAAATAATTATAAATTGTTAATTGTTTTTGTGTTAACACAGATCAAATTTTGTTAGGTCATCCTTGTACTACCAATTATTATAACTATATTGTCACTTTTGTAATTTGTTATTTGTCTATGTGTTATAACATATCAAAATTTGTAAATTGTTAATTTATTTTTATGCCAATACATATCAGATTTTGTCAAGTTGTAGTTTTTTCTAACAAGTTTTTTAATTATCAGACCTAAAAGTTATAGATGATATCTACAAAAATTGTAACAAACGAAAACTATAATTTTAGTACAAAATATAGGCAATAATCGTCAGAAAAAACTAAAATTCAAGCACATAAAATTTAGCACACATATATATATATATTATATTATATTTGATCAAAATTAATGATACTTGACTTTTTTTTGAAGCGAGAATAACTCTTTTTTTTAAGGACCGTGGGAGTACTGTCGACATGTGTGAGTGCGATTGGGGTTCAGGTCATATCGGCTTCATATCCCATCCATTTACCCTGGACAATTGCCCCAACCTCTCTAACCTACGTTCTCTGGTTTCGATTGCAAACAGTTACTAGCAATTAAGGTCATGTTTGACGCGAATTTAAATAGCTCTGACTTCTTACTACAATAGTGAAAATTATGAGCCATGAATCTTAAAATAATAATTGTATTGTCTCCTAATTTATTTTGAGACAAAAGATAAACTCCTGCTACAACATATGATATAATACGCGAAGGAGGTTAAACCGGAGTTGACCGAAGATCTACCAAGAATCAGTAAGAGTGGATCCAATCAAACCACCTACTAATAGATGTACTAATCAAGTAATCATAATCACATTTTAGCAACTTGAAAACTACTCAGAGCAAGGTACGTACGGTGCCAATAGTTTGCATTGACAGGGCCCTAGACCTGCCACGACCACTGGCATGTACAACTACTATATCCTTTTAATAGATGGCACAATATGAAGTTCTAGATAAGCAACTGTGTGGTGGTGCTCATCTTGTTGATTTTAATACATGCAGCTCTCCTGCTTTATTTCTCTTTCGGGGAAAAAAAGCAATTCTTCTTGCTTTGATGTCCGTACCTCTGTAGCTAGCGATCTGTCTAATTACTCTCCGGGCTTCCAAACCATTTTGGACTATGCAACATGCAAACTGCAAGGCACAACATGTCCAAGAGTCTTTAAAAAAATTTACACTCTAAACCATTATTTGGAGAGTAATTTAAGTAAAAATCATTTTCGACATCCTTGTCTTCTCTAATAACTTTTTTATGTCTTATGCTCACTCTAAAGAGTCATCCTTACTCTTCATCTTTGGTCAACCAAAAATCCAGAATAGAGAGGATGTTTATATTTTAATTTATATTTCAAAATATTACTATTATCTAGATTTCTCACCTGCTAAAGATGAAGAATTAAATTGACTCTCTAGAGTACCCACAAGATATAGAAAAAAATGTTGGATAGTGAAAACGTATAGAGAGGGATACTCAATTAGATGGTCCTCCAAATGATGACTTAAAAAGTAAGTGTAAAACAGAATTCTAAAGATGAGAAGCCACTCTCCATATAGTAGTGGAAGAGAAAGTCTAACATTTATGCATGAGCTTGCCGATGTCTAGGCATGTGTAGTGATATGTCATTGCCAGGTGGTGGTTTGAGCCGGCAGTAATAGATGGCTTAACTGTCGGGTGAATAGCTTCCTGGGATTCTCTAGATCCTAGATTTACAAATTAGCGGTGAAGAACAATCATCGTTGGCTCTTTCACACTACTCCAGAACACTATATCAGTGGCGGTTCAAAACCCCCCTTCAGTGGCGATTTTTGAACCGCCACAACCAACTCGGCGGTGATGAGCTCATCACATCACTACCGGTTATGCCAAACCGGCAGTGATGACTCAAGCATCATTGCCGGTTCGTGTTACCAACCATCACTGACGGTTCGTGTGCCCAACCGACAGTGAAGGTGTCTATATCACTACCGGTTTTATTTGAACCGACAGTGATATTATTTTTACAATTTGCATTTTATTAATTGTTTTATTTTCATTTGGGGTTTAGGGTTTAGGGTTAATGGTAGAGGAGGTGGAGTGGGAGGTCGTGGAGGTGTTTGCTATCGAACCATTTGATATCTATGTGAATTGAAGGTGGTTGTGGACCAGCGACAATACAAACCCATCAACATTTATATTAATTACAAAAGATCCAAACAAAACTTAAAATATCGAATTAATTGTCGCATTACAATTGCGTTTCGAGGGGTCTTTTCTGTAGTTCGCCTTGAAGTTCTTACTCTTCACAATGGCTAAAGATCCTTCCCTAAACACTACCTCGTCCAAAATAATCTTTGATATCTCCTCTTGAAATCCTTTTATCTCAAAATCTAGCAACCTGTTGTAGTTCTGTTTTTTGCGCTGTAAATTGATACAAGATGATATTGAGATGCGCGCTGTAAATTGATACAAGATGATATTGAGATGCACATACGTAAGAAAAAACAATAGAAAATGAGACGCCTCCGTACCATGGCATCTTCTATTCCTAGTTTTGCGCCAAAGTAGGCAAGCATTGCCCATATCACATAGAACCGGCATTCGTTGTTCCCCATTGGTTGATCTAGGGTCTTGACCCCCTCCATATACTACACTGTGATTGGGGCTCTCCATTTCTTTTGCATCTTGGGCTCCATATTTCTCCAATCAGGTAACACTTTCATTCTATATGACAATGTAAATGAAGTGTGAAGGCTGAGGACATTACAATATCCTATGTGATTGAAAAGTGTTATGATATTGAGTTCACTTAATTATTTAGCACTGTGACTAGGGGGTCGATTAGAGAAAGTGGCTTCTTCCTTGAGTCCCACACCTCGATA
Organism: Microstegium vimineum; assembly: GCA_022036555.1. NCBI lineage: Eukaryota > Viridiplantae > Streptophyta > Magnoliopsida > Poales > Poaceae > Microstegium > Microstegium vimineum. The sequence goes on along the minus strand of CM039129.1, from coordinate 15,186,471 downwards.
GTTGAATCTCTAAGACATATATCTATGATGATGTAATGGTTGCTGCAATCACAAAGTCCATGTTATTGAATGACATATTAAGAAAAAAACACTTAAGTAAGGGTCGAGAACACATACTCACAGTTGTAGGTTAGCAGTGCGTTTGATTTATGGTATTTGAACATTCTTTTAAACTCAATCTTCAAACTTTTTGATACATAGGGATCTGTGAGACCAGCTTTGCATGTTGTCTCATTTACAAAGATGTGGTCCAAGAAGTCAAAATTGCTCTTTCGCCGGATTAGGCAAAATTTTGCCATACTCCTGCAAAATAAACATGGATTTTTTTTAAATGCAGATCACGTAGTTTATTATAACGTTGTTAGGGTATGGTACTTACAGAGTCCATATCATCATAATATGCGCATCCAGCGAGCGTCGTTGAAAGAGTTGAAAGAGGTATCCATAATAAATAGTATGCACAACTTCTTCAGGATGATTAAAAACCAAACAGGAAGGGATGCATACTTCAAAGATTGCTATGTCTTTGCTGCTGTTACTATCCACGGTGTAATAATCATGCAATTGTCGCATGTTTGTTGGCAAATCTCTGTACTCTTGTTGGCTGGCGACCATAGGCTTGCCTAGTTGAAACTTGTATACAACTGTGACGTTTTGAAATTCGGTTTTTCCGTAATAGATATTTGTGGCCTCCTCCATGCTTATGTTCATGTCCATGGACAAGTTCTGTATCCATAGCAAATCTTTGGTGTGTATTTCTCTAGCTCTTTCTTGATTACCCTTATTTTTGCTTTGCCTTTCAAATTGGGTTTGTGATAAGTGCTTAGGTATATAAGCTAATCATTTAAACAAGGCAAGTTGGGCGGCCTTTCCTGCAATCTTTGCTTGTATAATCTTGTCCTTAGTCGGCGGTAACTTCCGCCTTTTACTTGTCGTCTTGGGAGCTTTACCAACCGAAGGTGATAACCTCTTCTGTTGCGAGGTCGAACCTGATCTAGCACTAGGCGGTCGAGATCCCAGTCCTGAGGACTTTGAAGCTGGTGGAGGAGGAGTCTTCTCCTTTGGCGGTGGAGAAGGAGTCTTCTCCTTTGATGGTGGAGGAGTCTTCTACTTTGATAGTGGATCTTGACGAGGAGAGAAACCTCTTAGCGGAGGCGACCGGGATGATTCACTGTCATCCTCATCATCCGAAGATGGCTGCTCATTGTTGGCACAAATTATGACCATCTTTTACATAGATAAAATGTTGCCACCAATCCAAGGATCAAGGATAAACAAAAACATCATGAGCATACTTTATCAAATAACTAGTTCCACATGTCCATGAGTGTTTGAGTGCAGGAATGAACAAATGGAGCAAAGGAGAGCCAGTTGGGCCCACATAGGGGGTCGACCGACCACCCTATGGGCCCACCATACTCTCCCCTCTCGGCCATGATCTAAGAGAGGCACTCTAGAGTGGAATCCATCAATTGGATCACTCTGTGTTTCCTCTCAACGGCTCACAAGCGAAGCACATGGATCCATGGGCCCACACCAAGGAGATCAACGTGACAACCAACTCAGAACCAGCAACCAACACCTATGATGAGTGGGACTAGCACCAGGGAGCAAGAGTTGGGCCAGGCACCCCCAAGGGGGTTCAGCTGAACCACACTCAGGCCCAAACAAGCCCCACTCAATCCCTGACTAGTGGGACCTCATCCAAGGAGGCAAGGGAGGCCCCACTGGCCATAGGGAGGTTCGGCCGAACCACTCCTAGGTCAGTTCGGTCCCCCCAACCGCCATACCTCTCCCCCACGTGTTGGATCACCACCATCCATGCCTTGGTTGGTTTCAAGGTCGGTTGGATCCAAGGGTGGAGAATGGAACACCCTGGATCGCTGACATGGCGCCGGAGTAGCCCCTACTCCACCTCCTACTATAAATAGAGGATCACACCGCCCTCTCTAATCATGAAGAAGAAGCGTACAAGCTCTATTCCTTAGATTGTTCTAGGAGTTAGTCTAGAGTGGGAGTTAGAGTTGAGTCGAGTTGTGCTTGGGATTTTCGGAGTCGTCTTCTGGAGTGTCTGGTATAGCTCTTGTATCTTTCCTTCTTTGTAAGACTTTATCTTGTTCAATATATATCTTTCTCTTTACTTTACTTAGTATTTACTTTGAGCATTTCTATACTAGATATAGTCTTGCTATATGCTTTTTCTCTTTAATAGCCTTCACACCCATAGTCTGTGATCCTTGTGACCTTTCCCGTATGTGATCATTGCCTGTCATAGGGTGCTTTGATTATTTGATCGTAGTCAAAGTAGTAAGTTGTGTGTAAGCGTGGTGCTTATACATCATCTTGTCCTTGGTTATCGCTTGCTACACAGATTTTTTGTGGTAACTAGCAAGAGGTGACAGCCTTGTCTAGTCGTTGTATATCACCACGTGTTCTTAGACAAGTTCTTAATAGGTAAGGCCCTCGTAAGAAGAGGGCGCGGTCCGGTAGGAGTTTTGTCCTCCTACTGATCTGTCCCCTCGCCTAGCATACTTGTATTGAGGGGACAAACTATAGTGTCTAGACTAGTTAATTAGCTAAGTATATTGAAGTAGAGTGAAGTACATAGGAGTCCCTGTTCTCTTCTCATTGTAGCTAGTCTCTAAGGTCCGTTCTAAGTATCCTTTATCGTAGCTTCTTCATTCATTAACCCCTTCCTATCACATATATCATTTACCCCTCTATACTAGTTGGTACTAAGTTGAGGTGCTCTCTAGGATCTCTATCCAATTATCATTTCTAGCAAGGCTTTCCTTTGGGATAATATAAATTACGATACCTCGGAATACTCCTTGGTGAAGTGCTACAGCGGTATAATCTGTGCGCTTGCGGATTTATCCAATAGTCATAAGAAATACCAATAAACATTTCTGGTGCCATTGCCGGGGAAAGTTTAGCCAATAAATTTTAATTAGATTGAATTCAGAGATTCTCGTTAACTTAGTTATCAATTAGTCATAGGGGCTTACCCTGTCTGTGTCTTCCTTTCTTGTGAAGCCAGACAGTGTATGAGCGGTTTCCAACTACCGGGAAATTATCTCAAAGATCCTGAGCAGTTGTTGAGGAGGACTAGACGCCGTCAAGTCCCCCCTCAGAGGTTCCTCTCGAACCAGAATCCGTTTAAGGAAAGAGGCTCTACACAACCACTCAAGGAATCTATGGCCCAGAAGGTGATCTCTGACTTCTCGGCTCGGTCAGCTACCCACATAGCTCAGGGTCCTGAGGTCAACTTCGGGGATGCCACCTTTGAGCTGAAGCCCGCCTTGATCCACATAGTGCAAGCCAATCTGTTTTGCGGAAAGCCCCATGAGGATGCCAATGCTCATCTCCAGCACTTCATGGAGTTATGGGGCACGTTCACCATCAAGGGAGTGGCGTCTGACGCCATTCGCCTTTGTCTTTTCCCATTCTCGCTATTGGGAAAGGCGAAGCAATGGTTCTACGCCCACAAAGAAGAAGCCACTACATGGGAGAGGTGTGCCAACGCATTCCTCAAGAAGTTCTTCCCGACGGGCAAAACCAATGCTCTTCGCAGAAAGATCTCAAGCTTCTAGCAACAATATGACAAGACAATTCCTGAAGCATGGGAACATCTCCAGGAGTACGTTCGTGCCTGTCCTCATCATGGGATAGACAACTGGCTCCTGATCCAAGGTTTCTACCACGGGCTGACTAGCATGGCTCGTAGTCACCTTGATGCTACCGCTGGAGGGGCGTTCCTCCAACACACAGTGAGGAATGCCAAGGACCTCATTGAGAAAATGGTGATAAACAAAGGATGGGGTGACGAACGTCTTCAGCCAAAGAGAAGAGGTATGCACACCGTTAGTGAGGTAGATATACTCTCTGCCAAGATGGACCTCTTGATGAAAAAGATAGAAGAAGGTTCCAAAAAGGAACGAGAGGCCATCTACCCAGTCGTCGCCGCACAAGCTATTGAAGCCGATCCATGGTGCGAGGTGTGCGGAGGAAATGATCACTCAGGCAACAATTGTCCCGAGACTTCGAAGGAGGATGTGAACTTCATCAGCAACAACAACAACAACAACGGGTATCGACCCCAACAACAAGGAAGCTAGAATTCACGCCCTTTCTACCAAGGTAATGGAGGTAATGGTAATTACAATAATTACAATTCTTATATTAATCAGCCTTCGTTAAAAGATCTTGTTCTTGGTCAATCCAAGATTAATGATGGTATAAATAGAAAAATGATTGCCACTGATAAAGTTCTTGAAAGTTTTGGTGAGAAAATGGATAGTTTTAAAACTGTTATGAAAAATCAATTGAGCTTTAATAAAATGCTAGAAACCCAATTATCTCAATAAGGAGCAGCTATGCCATCAATGGAACAAGGTAAGATTCCTAAGAAACAGAATGATTCAATTGAGCATGTTAATATGGTCAACACGAGGTTCGGAAAGCCTCCACTTCGCTCCTATTGGGGATATCTTCTCGATCCTCCCTTCATCATGAAGAAGGAAGATCCAGGCCTCCCAACAATCAAGTGCTCAATTGGGCAACAAACATTCCATACCGCCTTCTGCGATCTTGGATCGGGCGTCAACATCATGTCTAATGTAACTTATGACAACTTGTTAGGAGGACCATTGGTCCCCACATGTGTTTGCTTGCAGATGACAGACCAAACGATAAGGTTTCCCGAGGGACTCGCAAGGGATATCTTGGTAAACATCCAAGATTAATACATCCCCACCGACTTCATCATCCTGGACATGGGAGCTAACACGGAAGTCCCCATCATTTTGGGAAGGCCCTTCCTCAACACCACAAACGCGGTCATCTATGTGGGATTGGGCCAAATCCACTTCCAATTCCCAAGTCATAAGGTAAAATGTGCTTTCAATGGTTATAAGTTGAATAAATAGGTAAAAGCACAACCACCAAGAAGAAGAGTTCCAGCTTCGCGCAAGAAGAAGCAACATCCAGAGATCAAGATCGAAGAACTCAAGAAGGACGAACCCGCTAATCCAAGGTAGGTTTGGAAAACAAAAGAGGTGCACACATCACAGTCTCCGCCTCCGGAGTCATCTAGTGCACCCGAGGAATGAACAAGAAGGAGAGTCCCACTCCGAGGACTTAAAATCAAGGAGCCTTTGTCGAAAGGTAAATCGGTAGTTATCTTTTATTTCCCGTCTTAAATTTAGTTCAAACCTTTAATTGTTTTCATACTTAAAATTTAGAAAAACTAAAGTCAGATTAAATAAAACTTGATAATTAGATTAGCATTAAATTTGACAAAAAGTAGGGCTAATAGGGTGGTCGGCCGACCACCCTATGCATCCTATTTTGGCTTGGTTAATCAAGGATCATGTAGGGATCTTTATAAAAGAAAAAGAAAAGAAAAATGGAGGACTAGGGTGGTCGGCCGACCACCCTATGATCCACATATTCATCCATCTTTCTCCCCCACCATCCTTTGTCCAAGCATCTCATGGTTTGAGTAGTGGGACTCCCAAAAATCAGATTCTTGCTTTGGGAGACACCTCTTTTGTCTTGTCATACTTTAAAGTACATCAATCACTTTTTACATGACACATTCTTGTCTCCCACTACTCCTTGTCCAAAGTGGGGAATCATGCCATCCATCATCTTCACTTTGTCATGCTTTGAAAAAGAAAACACATCAATCACTTTCAACCAAAGCATGACACACCTTTGTCCCCCACTATCCTTTGTTTCAAGAGGAGAATCTTGACCACTTTAGCTCAGCTTTTGATCACATCATATCACATTTTTCACCTTTCACCAAGAACTAGAAAAAGCATGAGTGGAATCTCTACTTTAAAGGGATGGCCGACCACTTTGTGTCACCTCCTTCTCTCTCTTTTGCTTTGTGTAAGGCATCCACTAAACATGTGATCATGGCACCCAAGAGCATGCCCAAGGGGTGGTCGGCCGACCATTCCATGGCATCCCCTTGGTGCCCCTTCCTCCCCCTATAAAACCCCATGCAAGGAGAGCTCATTCCCTCACAGCTCAACAAGAATTCAATTCTAGATCAAGCCTCTCCTTGCCTTGCTCTCTCCTCTCTGCATTCAAGAGAAGTTCTTAGCTCTCAAAGAGAAGTAGTGTTGCTCTCACTAGTCCACAAGAAGATCTCTTGTCTTCATCAAGCTTCTTCTAGCTCAAACTTCTCTCCACAAGGCAAACTAGAAATCAACTCCACACACACATACCCCTTTCTAGTCTTGCTCTTGTGTCTCTCTTCCTCTCTAGAAGATGAAGAACCCATTGACATCCGCATTCAAGAAGATGAAGCAAGCTATGAGTGGGAGCTCATCCCGACACTCCTACCAATCCGAGGATACTTCCCAAAGAAGAACAAGGGGAGGTTCGGCCTGATACACATGGGAGAACCTCCAAACCGAAGAACACCCTCAGGAGGAGGAAGTACCAACAGAGGTACTGCATGTCGAGGCATTATTGGTACCCCCGATGACAACCTATGATCACCAAAACGGACTCTGGTTCAACCAACTAGAGTATCAAAGGTACCTCTCTCTTTGGGATCGATCTTTTGAGCACACATGGATTTTGGATCCAAGTCTTCTCTCCAACGCAGGTATGACTACCGAATTCGAAACTATCTTTACCTCTATTGGTTGGTCTAACTTTTGGCAAATAGCAGAGTTTGGAATTGAGTTGCTCACCGCAGAATTTCTAAGCTCTCTCCAAATCTCTAATGTTGGAATTTCCTTTCACATGTTTAATCAAAACCACAGTCTATCTTGGAGTCATCTTAGTGCTACCCTTGGTTTTGAAAACTCATGCTTGATTGACTTAGACCTTGCCATGCGTAGTTTCAACAAGAGGAAATTTTGGTTCTCTATATCTGCTCTAAAAGATTGCTCAAATCCTAAACCTGAGGAAATTCACAACCCAACTCTTCGTTTCATACATCTTTGGATGAAAATGACCTTGTTTCCTGGAAGTAATGCTAACTTGATAAGTGACATGGAATTAAAACTACTTTATGCCATGGTTAATAAAATGCGAATCTCTCCTATGAAATATTTAGTGGAGTTCTAGCAAAGTTCAATTGAGAGTAATGTACCTATTCAATTCACTTCTTTAATTACTCGTCTTGTCGAATCCATGAGCTTGCTAAATGGCGCAAACCCCTTTTGTTTACATCTCTGCTCCTTTAGTGATGATCTCAGAACAATATCTTCTCATGTCCAAATGCTAAAAAGAGATGTCAATAATGAGCTCAAAATGATTTACACTGGTCACACAATTGAGGTGCCCCTTCCAAATAGGCAACTTCAGTTGTATAGGACCCGAAAGCTAACCATTGATTTAGATCAAGGAATGGAACAAAGAGATTTTGCGGGCTCAAACAGGAGAGCTCGGGAGGGGCTACACTTTGTTCATCTTGAGCAAGGTGGTCCCTCCCAAGGAGCTGTTGGCGAGGAAGAAGACGATGCATCTTCCGATCCTATGCACACTTTCAGTGGCATGCCTCCTCGACTATCATGCTCGCAACGAGCACGAGCATCCTTCTCGTCCACACGAGACAGAGAGCATCGTGGGCTGCAACAAGAATTCAATCACCTCACCAACACCCTTGGTGAGTTGCGTGTTGAGCACGATGAAACATCACGCATCGTCCAACAAACCGCCGAGAACATTCAAGCAATGCAAGAAGAACAACAGCGGTATTGGGACTTCTGGCAGCAACAACATCCACATCCGCCGCATCATTAAGCAAAAGACAAACTTGGGGGAGATTCTCTCCCCCACTAAGGTAAGTTTTTAATTTCAGCATTTATATTTATGCATTCTCTTGCTTATCTTAGCTTTGCATTTAAAATCCGCACATGATATAAAAAAGACTTTCTCTACTCTCACATATTCCATGAAAATTAATATCTCCTATGGAAATGATGAATAGTTGCTCTGCTAAGTGTTTCTCTAGAACTTAGTTTACAACTTGGTACTTCTTTAAGTATGGATTAATTGGCTTGAAAAGAAACCACCATGAACCTCAAAACTTTTGTGGGCTGCAAATGGCGTAACTAAGTCTAAGTAGTTGTGAGACATGATATGACAAGATAAGAGCTGCTATAATATTGTTCTAAGCAAGAATGACTATCGGAGTTTTATTTATTAAAATGATAAAACACTTTGTTGTTCCTCAATGGTGACAATTCCTACCAAAGACATACATGCTCTTTCATGATATAAGCTTTCTACATAAGCTGCTTTCTTTGGGTTGAGTTTGGTCAAGTTTTGTGACCCTTGTTGAGAGATTTATCATGCTCCCAAGATCAAGATCACGTACACACCACATATACATCATGCTTCTACACTGGAAGTACGCAGAAACATGCCTTACATTTCTACATAGTTCATACTCCATGCTCTAATAGAAAAACTCTCTCTAGTTTGTTGCTAGTAAATGAGACATAGACTATGCAAAATTATGAAAATTTCAAGGGCATTCTAAAGTCCTAATCTTTATGAGCATTTCAATGCTCTCTTTAAAAAAAAATGAATGAGCATCTTCAAAGCTCATAGAAAAATGAAACAGATATCTATGTCTCAAAATAATTTTAGGAAAGAGAGATCATCCACATATAGGAGTATTGATCATTTGCCATGTTTCCACACACTTGCACATCTTGATCTAAGAGTATGGCACTTCTCTCCTCGGATCCAGAATTTGACTTTACAATATATGCAAGGTAAGTTTGCTACACCTTTGATCCCTACCTATAGCTCCACATAAGCTCTAGAGATAGGAAGAAAGAAGGCAAACTTTGATATATGCCTTGGTGAGGAATCATACACCTGATGAGCGACTCGAGAGTACCATTTGAGGAACACTAAGTTTTCTTTTACAAAATCTTGAAAAACCTCTGATATGAAACTTGTGACAGAATGAGAAAACTAGTGCTCAAGTCAAGTTGTTCTATCTCTCAACCTCTCAAGACAAAGGATAAAGCTATAAGCCCCATGAAAAACTAAGGTAACATGGGTGAGTCTTTATTGCTAACTTTTCCATTCAAAAGAGAAGTATGATTGTTGTAAACCTAGTACTCTTAAAATATGAAGCATAGTAGAAACTCTTGATCCATCAAGCTAAGTTTGATAGTTTGCTCGGGACGAGCAAAGATTAAGCTTGGGGGATATTGTTGGCACAAATTATGAACATCTTTTACATAGCTAAAATGTTACCACCAATCCAAGGATCAAGGATAAACAAACACATCATGAGCATACTTTATCAAATAACAAGTTCCACATGTCCATGAGTGTTTGAGTGTAGGAATGAACAAATGGAGAAAAGGAGAGCCAGTTGGGCCCACATAGGGGGTCAACCGACCACCCTATGGGCCCACCATGCTCTCCCCTCTCGGCCATGATCCAAGAGAGGCACTCTAGAGTGGAATCCATCCATTGGATCACTCTGTGTTTCCTCTCAATGGCTCACAAGCAAAGCCCATGGATCCATGGGCCCACACGAAGGAGATCAACGTGACAAACAACTCAGAACCAACAACCAACACTTATGACAAGTGGGACCATTACCAGGGAGCAAGAGGTGGGCCAGGCACCCCCAAGGGGGTTCGGCCGAACCACACTCAGACCCAAACAGGCCCCACTTAGTCCCTGACTAGTGGGACCTCATCCAAGGAGGCAAGGGAGGGCCCACTGGCCATAGGGGGGTTCGGCCGAACCACCCCTAGGTCGGTTGGGTCCCCCCCAACCGCCATACCTCCCCCCACGTGTTGGATCACCACCATCCATGCCTTGATCGGTTTCAAGGTTGGTTGGATCCAAGGGTGGAGAATGGAAGGCCCTGGATCGCTGACGTGGCACTGGAGTAGCCCCTACTCCACCTCCTACTATAAATAGAGGATCACACCGCCCTCTCTAATCATGAAGAAGAAGCGTACAAGCTCTATTCCTTAGATTGTTCTAGGAGTTAGTCTAGAGTGGGAGTTAGAGTTGAGTCGAGTTGTGCTCAGGATTTCCGGAGTCGTCTTCTGGAGAGTCTGGTATAGCTCTTGTATCTTTCCTTCTTTGTAAGACTTTATCTTATTCAATATATATCTTTCTCTTTACTTTACTTAGTATTTACTTTAAGCATTTCTATACTAGATATAGTCTTGCTATATGCTTTTGCTCTTTAATAGCCTTCACACCCATAGTTTGTGATCCTTGTGACCTTTCTCGTATGCGATCATTGCCTGTCATAGGGTGCTTTGATTATTTGATCGTAGTCAAAGTAGTAAGTTGTGTGTAAGCGTGGTGCTTATACATCATCTTATCCTTGGTTATCGCTTGCTGCATGGATTTTTTGTGGTAGCTAGCAAGAGGTGACAGCCTTGTCTAGTCATTGTATATCACCACGTGTTCTTAGACAAGTTCTTAAAAGGTAAGGCCCTCGTAAGAAGAGGGCGCGGTCCGGTAGGAGTTTTTTCCTCCTACTGATCTATCCTCTCGCCTAGCATACTTGTATTGAGGGGACAAACTATAGTGTCTAGACTAGTTAATTAGCTAAGTATATTGAAGTAGAGTGAAGTACATAGGAGTCCATGTTCTCTTCTCATTGTCCTCCCACCGAGCTAGTCTCTGAGGTCCGTTCTAAGTATCCTTTATCGTAGCTTCTTCAATCATCAACCCCTTCCTATAACATATATCCTTTACCCCTCTATACTAGTTGGTACTAAGTTGAGGTGCTCTCTAGGATCTCTATCCAATTATCATTTCTAGCAAGGCTTTCCTTTGGGATAATATAAATTACGACACCTCGGAATACTCCTTGGTGAAGTGCTACAGCTGTATAATCTGTGCGCTTGCGGATTTATCCAATAGTCATAAGAAATACCAAAACTCATCTAGCTTGATGAAGCGTTTGCGCCAGGTGACATGAGTGCCCAAATTGTGAACTAGACGCGGCCTACCTTCCTCCACTGGCAAATCAATATGCATCTTATTGTACTTCTTGTCCAAGATCTTCTCAATGCTGACCCTGGGATACCCGAGTGGCACTGGCTTGCCATGAATGATTTTTCTACTCTAGGAAATGCTTGTCTGACTGCCACCTTGTCTTTGGTCCATTGCTGACGGATGTACAATCTGACATTCACAGGTTCTTTGATGTCGTCCACCGAATGAGGAGCATTGACCTCTTCGTTGTCAGGCATAGGGGTGGAGCCACAACTACTGTGGCCCTTGGGCATTGGGCTATTCAAAGCCGGGACTGCTTGCGGTTGACTCGAACACATGGTTTGCATAGCGCTCATAACTCGTGCATCGACTTGAGCAACTATCCGTGCTTCCATGCTCTATTTGATCTCCTGTCGCATCCTTTGGAACTCTTCTTCTCTTTGCGTTCTAGCCCTCGCCCGACTCCTATAGGAAGCAGATTCACCTTCAAATGCTTTCTCCCAAAGAACTATCCTGGCTCCTCTAGTGTGACCGGGGCGCTCCTTGGTTCCAAGTGCTTGCGTGAGCACATCATTTTCTCTATCATACTTGCGGGCCCCTCTATGCACTTCCTCAGTGATCGTGGAAATCTTCTGGAGGAGATCGGTGATGGGTTCAGCGCTGGCAGACAGGCTCCCGTCAGCATTGTATTCTGCCCCCTTGCGAGTAGGTAGTTCACTGATCTAGGCTGCCAATCGCTTGTCTGAGGCGTAACACCGCTCCGCTCTAGTTGATCGACTCGGGCTTCCCATTCCGGAATCTTCCATACATACCCACGCGATCCTAGGCTGTGAGGATTATTTTCCTTAAGCGAGTTTGCTTTATTTCTTTCGCTCAATGCCTTGGCCTCTTTGGATAGCTTGTAAGCCTTGAACTCCTCCCAGAAGTCCCTCTGCTTGCTGAGTTCACCTCCCGCAAAATTCAGTTCTTTGTCCTCCTTGATTAGCTTGTGCAACTTTCCCTTGAAAGTCTTGAAGGAGCAACCCATGATTTCTTTGGTCTTCTTCTTGACTGTCTCCTCATCACAATCATTAGGGAAGTGAAATATCCTTTAAGCTTGTTCCAAACTAGTTCCTTCTCACTTTTTGGAACCCTCCACGGGTCTTGCTCACTACCATTCCACTTCCTGTATTTGATCGGGATGAAGTCTCTTAAAAGTGCCCCGATGATACTCTTGTATGGGCCCAATGCTTTAATAGGTTCCACCGTCTCCCCTACTTGGTCGAACTGAGAGATGTGCCAGCGTCTACTTGTCTGAGGGAGCTTTGTTGCACCAAGCTTAGTCCTATTAGTACCCTCACTAGTACTTGGATCTTCCAGCGGAACCTGCTTCAAAATTTATAAATAAGTCCCCATCAAACTTTTCTGGCTAGCTCTACCGTGTTTTTAGGTATGACCTAAGTTATTACCTCGTCTCCTTGGTCTAGGTCCAGAATAGGGCTAGGGCTCCATCTTAGATCCCCTTGCTGGTTGTCATCGTCTCCTTGGTCACTGCCACCGCCACCACTAGTTGGATCATGTGGCGCTTCTGTCGCAGTGCGACGGGTGGTGAATTGGCGCTTAATTGTCATGTTTCTGGACATGCATTTTGATTATTGGTATTAGCTCATATGTAGATAGATAGACTCCAAGTCATGTTATACATAAGTCATGCTATACATCTCTCTAAAGCCATGTATATATATGATATGAAATTTTCCATCTATCTATAAGTACTATACATACATCTATCTATCTCTCTAATCTATATCTCTCTCTATCTCTCTATCTCTCTCTATCTCTCTAATTTCTCTAATATCTCTAGTATACAAGTATATCTCTAGTATACAAGCACATCTCATGCAATATATATCTCTCTATCTTTCAAAATTTTCTAAAAGTATATACAAGGAATCAAATTTTGCTAAAAGTGTATATCACACAAAATTTGAATCATGAATTATGCAAAATCTCTCTCTATCTCTCTCTTTCTATCTCAGCTCTCTCTATCGTCCTCTTTCTCTCTAAGCTCTCTATCTCTATCTATCTATCTATCTATCTATCTATCTATCTATCTATCGATCTATCTCTCTCTCTCTCCCTCTCTCAGCTCTCTCTCCTTCTCCCTCCTTCCTCCCTCTCCCTCCTTCTTCCCTCTCCCTCCTTCATCTCCTAATAGCATAGCCAGCGCTGCCAACGCTGGACTCCCCTTCACTGCGACAATTTGTCGAACACCTTGGCTGCATCGGTTAGGAGCTTACCGTGGAGGCTCCCTCGTTGGCTCGAGCTCCTCACGGCTTCGTGGAGGGAGAAGGATGGCGGTGGCGAGGTAGTGGAGGGGGCTCCTGGCGGCATGGAAGAGGAAGAGGGGGCTCCTATCGGCGTGGCGATGGCGGCGTGGTGTAGTGCGTGTCTTGCGGTGGTGGTGAGTGCAGTGGCCGACGACGGCGTGGAGCGTCAGACCGAGGCCTGGAGCGACGGTAGCGGCGTCGACCGACGTGGAGCAGCGTCCTGCTGAAGTTCTGAGGCGAGGAGCGACGGCGGCGGCGTCGAGCGGTAGCGTCGTGCAGGAGCAGAGTGGTGTCGGACAAAGCAGGGAGCAGTGTTGAGCAACTGGCGCGCATCTGAAATTTTTGGACGCATGCCATTTCTTTAAATAGGTTGGCTCATCATTGCCAATTCTAATAAAAAACCAGCAGTGATGTGATGCATCACTGTCGGTTGGTGAACAGAACCGGCAGTGATGTGGTGCATCACTGTCGGTTGGTGAATAGAACCAGCAGTGATAGAGCCTCATCACTGCCGGTTAGACTGAACCGACACTGATAGTGAGTTGATCACTGTCGATTAGGCTTTAGAACCGACACTGATGGGGCAATTTTAACATATTTTCCCTTTGCCTTAGAATTCAAATTACTCTGGATTTTTTACTATAACTTGAAAAATTCCAAACATACAAGTTGTATAATTTTTCATTGTCTACATCTTTTGCTAAAGGAGCATATTCAAATTATGTTTAGTTTTTGAATTCCATTTTAAACTTGAGTAAGGGATTCAAATTCAATTACCCCCTTTCTAATTACTCTAAAATTTTGAATAAAGTTAAAAATCTTCCAAAATAGCTTATGCTAGTTTTGAGAAGATTTACATTATTGCTTATACACTTAAGGTCTAATTCTTTTTAGTTTTTGAATTACATTTTGAATTTGACTAAGGGTTTAAAATTTAATTACCCCCTTTCTAGTTACTCCAAAAATTTGAATAAAAGTTGAAAATCTTCCAAATAGCTTTTGCTAGTTTTGAGGAGATCTACATTAGTTCTTATACACTCAAGGTATAATTTTTTATAGTTTTTGAATTCCATTTTGACATGGAATACATCAATGAACAACGTGGTAGAACTCATCAATCTATACAACTCCATATGATCTCAAATTCGATGCAAATTACTAAAACAACATTTCATTAAGGATTACATATATAGTTTATGATACTCTAACTAATCACGAAATCACGGTGCAGGAACGATAATGGCCTCATCGTGATCACTCCGGAGGTAAGCAGGTTCGTCACCCTCTTCAAGGACATGTAGGGTAACGTCCGGCCTAAAAGGAGCCATTTCTTGATAACCTTTGTACTCTTCTTCGTCTGTCACTCCATCGACACCGATAATCTTCATTTTGCCTTGCATGACTACCTGTAGTCTTCCACTTGTATTATTATCCCTTGCATAGAAGATTTGCAAAACATCCTTTGCAAGGACGAAGGGGTCATCTTTGTATGCGTTCTTGGATAGATCAACGGTAGTGAACCCATCATTGTCGGTGTTGATTTCATCCAGCCGGACCCACTGGCAACGGAAAAGAGAAACTTTCAACTGATGTCCATAGTCTAGCTTCCATATCTCATCTATGAAACCATAGTATGTTGCCTCCACCGTGCGGTACTCATCGTGGGCGTCAAAACAAACAACACTATTTTGGTTGGTGCTCTTTCCGTCCTGTTTTTTTGTGCAAAATGTAAAACCATTTATATCATGCCCTTGGTATTTCATCACCGTAGTCGAAGGTTCGGGGGATAAGAGATCTAGCTGACATCCGGTCACCATTCCTAGCTTGCGGTGTCGAAACCAGTCACCGAATTCCTCCTTATGTTTTTTCTCAAGCCAAGCATGTGACCTCCCTGTGTGCTTACTTTGCAGAAACTGCTTGTGCTCATTAATGAATACCATCACACCGTCGGCCTACTGGAGAACAACGAAGTGTGCTTGTCTGAAGGAGACCACTTCATCTATTTTGACAGCTTTCTCACCTATTGGTCCTTTGCCCCCTAGTCTTCCATCGTGATGAGATACTGGAACTCCGACCCGATTGATGCCCAGATAACATGTAGCCTTTTCTGTGACCATCCTTCTACCATGCTCCCTTCTGGTCTAAATTTATTCCTAACATACCGCCTGAAAACTTACATCAACCTCTCAAAAGGAAACATCTGGTGTATGTACATTGGGCCAAGGGCTTTTATTTGATCCACAAGATGAACAAGTAGATGCACTGATATGTGAAAGTAAGTCGGTGGGAAATGCATCTCAAGCCTGCATAGAATCTAGGCCATCTCCTGCTTCAGCTGGTCTAGCTTGGCCCCTTCAATGACCATTTTAGAGATCGCGTTGAAGAACGAACACAACTTTATGATTGGGGCGCAGACCTTGTTAGGGAGGATACCTCGTAGGGCAACTGGGAGCAGCTGAGTCATAATGACATGACAGTCATGGGCCTTCATAGAACCATAGTTAAACTTAAGTTCTCTCATGTTAACTAGTCTCTTCGGGTTCCCACAGTAGCCACTCGACACTTTGAGATCATTTAAGAAAGAAATAAGCATATCCTTTTCCTCCTTTTTCAGTGTCCATGATGCCACCGGAAGTTTCAAGTGGCCATCCTCAAGATTTATTGGGTGCAACTCCTTCCTGAGGCCCAGGTGTTGCATGTCCAAGCGTGTCACGAGAGAATCCTTGCTTATTTCCCCGGTGTTCATCAACGTGTTAAGTGTACTGTTGTCACGCACACGTTTTTAGTTATGTGCATTGGATCAAGACAGTGACGTACACTCAAAAGTGGCAATAAGGTAGTTTCCAGAAGATTGATTTTTTCTTCCAAATACTACTGGTTGGCGCTTGTACTGCCCTTCCCCCTTCCCAAGGACAACATCTGTGAGTTTGGTTAATTGTTGAGCATCTGTTTCCCGTCTCGATACTTTGGAGGTCCACGTTTCTCATTAGTCCCATTAAAATCTTTTCTATTCCTACGGTAAGGGTGATCCCGGCGTAGGAAACTACGGTGTCCCATGTAGACCATCTTCTTGTTTTCTGGTAGATGTGTAGCATTAGTCCCATCCAAGCACTCAACACACCCAGTGTATCCTTTTCTCTTCTCTCCAGACAAGCAACCTCGCCCTGACAGGTCGGTGATTGTAGCGATAAGTACGGCCTTTATCATAACATGTTCTTTTTTGTACTCATTCCAAACATCCTTCACACCCGTCTCCCACATCTATAGTAGTTCATCGATCACTGGTTCTAGAAGCACATCAATATCATTACCAGTTTGTTTTGGCCCTTGGATTAGTAGTGGCATCTGGATGTATGACCGTTTCATACAAAGCCAGGGTGGAAGGTTGTATATACATAGTGTCACTAGCCTAATGCTATGATTGGTTCTAATCTGGTCAAATTGATTCATCCCATCTGTGCTCAAAGCTAACCATAGATGTCTTACCTCTCCACCGATGTTCTTATAGAACATAGTGTTGATAGTCCTCCAGTCCGACCCATCGGCGGGGTGCCTCAACATTGAATCTTTCTTTCTCTCTTTATCGTGCCAACGCAACAGCTTGGCTGACTTTGCATTTGTAAACAACCTATGCACTCTTGGAGCTATAGGAAAATACCACACGGACTTTACGGGCCCTCCTCTGGTCTTGCTTCCTTCATTTGACGACCCTTGCTTGTATCGAGGAGCTTTACACTTGGGACATGCATCCAAGTCTTTGTATTTCTCTCCACGGTACAATATGTAGTCGTTGAAACACGCGTGGATTTTCTCAACCTCGAGGCCAATTGGGAAAATCATTTGCTTGGCCAGGTAAGTCTTTTCTGCTAACTCGCTATCCTTCGGGAACAGTATATGTAGTATACCTAACAAGTTATCGAAGCCTTTATTACTCAACCCATTCGTTGATTTGAACTCCAATAGCATGATGTTGGCTTCCAGTTTGCTTATTGGGCAGGTCGGATACAATGGTGTTTTTGCATCCTTTCTCATGATCTCTAGTTTTTTCAGCAGTGAAGCACTAAGAAATCCCCCATGCACATCATATAGAAGCTGTGAAATGCCATCATTTTCCTTTGTGTCATCAGCTAATGTATTCATAAAGACATCATCATTGGTAGGCACATGTTCTGTGTAATCATGAACATGCAATAATGCATTTATGGATACACTAGGCATGGGCACATCATCATTGCTTTCTTGTGCGACATTTTGACCAACATCCCCATACAAAGTCCAAATCGTGTAGTTTCTCATGAACCCCCTTGTGATCAAGTGCAATCGTATGCTCCACATCGCCCCATTTTATCGTATTCTTGCAGTCTTTGCATGGACAGAATATAAGATGCGAGTCCCCAACATTGGCTCTAGCTCGCTTGATAAAATCGTCGATGCTCGTCAAGTACCGTGGGTCTGTACATGACAGATCGTACATCCACCCTGGCGCCATGTTTGCACAAATAAAATGTGTAGAGCAGAGGAAACATAGGAATATATTAATAAGAGTCTTTCTGAACAATATTATTTGATGAAGCACATAAGCATAATTTATGATCTGCCATGGGAATTTTGGGTTTAGGGTTTAGGGTTTGAATATGAGCCTATTTGAACAATATTATTTGAAGCACATGAGCATAATGTATTCTTCGATATAATTTGAAATTGGTCGCACTATAAAAAGTGAGACAACAAATAGAAAACAATGGAGGCTAAATCATAAACAACATTAATTGCACACCCTTTTTGATCTACAATTTAAGCGCTTGTTCAGTTCCCTTTCAAATTCCAAAACTTTACAATATTCCACATCCCATCGAATCTTTAAACGCATGGAATATTAAATGTAAGTAAAAAAAATTACTAATTCCCAAGTTTATCTATAATTTTCGAGACGAATCTTTCGAACCTATCTACTCAATGATTGGACAATAATTACCAAAAAAACAAAGTGCTACAATTTTTCCATGTAATTTTAGATCTAAAAGATAGAAAAAAATGGACACAAATTGCAACAACCCTCTTCTTGATCATGAACAATAGTATAGATCCAAACTATGGATTTGCACACAAAAACAATGTAAACCTACAATTCTAAAGAAGTATGCTTGTTACTAACCAAGAGCTAGAAGATGTGAGCATCCAAGAATGTCCTTGAGCAATCCGGTGAAGAGGAGCCGTAACAATGGAGGTCCAGAGAGCAGCCGCAAGAATGGAGCAGAGCTTAATGTTTTGTTTCCATTGGGACAGAGGAGGGAGAGGAGATCGAGATATTTATAGTGTAGATGTTTCACTGTCGGTTCCAGATACGAACCGACAGTGAAGCTCATCATCACTGCCGGTTCGTGGCTTGAACCGACAGTGAAAGGGAAGAGAAGCTTCACTGCCGGTTCAAGCCATGAACCGGCAGTGATGATGAGCTTCACTGTTGGTTCTGCCACTACCCCAATCATTTGGGGGTCTGTCAGAGTATGAACCGACAGTGAAGGGTTATCACCGCCGGACCATTACAAAGCTGCAGTGATGGACGGACAGTGATAACTGAATCTGTAGTAGTGTCATAATCGTCAGTGATTACATGTTCTGGTGTAGCGTGGTTATACCTTGTATAAAATCACTACTACAGAACACACCTTTCGTCGATTGCTAAAAACAGTTTTAGTCCCGATTATTTTTTTGTTCAGGGCTAATAGACCTTTAGTCCCGGTTGGTAACACCAACCGAGACTATAGAGTCTTGGTTGGTGTTACCAACCGAGACTAAAGGTCCAGAACATTTAGCCTCGGTTGATAATACCAACCGGGACCCTTTAGTCTCGGTTGGCCGGTGTTACCAACCGGGGCTAAAGGGTTACCAACCGGGGCTAAAGGTCTCTCTACGGTAGGTTCAAAAGGAAAACGTCTCATTCATTAATAGATGTGCTACGTAGGTGGGGTTGTTTGCTATATGCGAGGCAATGCGTAAGGTTTTGGGTTCGATTCTCAGGGGGCGCAGTTGGTTGGGAGTCTTATTTTTTTTAACTGGATGGACGACTTTAAGCCATGGTCCCATCGACCGGGACTAACCTTTAGTCCCGGATTTCTAGTCCCGATTGGAAAACCGGGACTAAAGACCCTCTACAACTGGGGTTAAAAGCCCTTTCTCTACTAGTGAATTCTAAACGAAAGTCAGAAGCATATATACAGCACGTTACGATGGCTTTGCCATGCCTTTGCCTTGGCTGTGGCTCAGTCCTTTGTTGTCGTCACTGATCGAGCCTTGCATATGGGAGTACGTGGATCCAGATTGGACCCACAAATGCATCTCACCCCGTGAAGCTTTGGATCAGATCTAGAGAAGGTAGGAAGCATATATCACAATCACAAAGATGGTTGCTTTGGCAGGGCTTGTTTCTTCCGTCGTTTCTTGTCACGGTATGTACCCGCGTACGGTGCAAATGCATGGATGATGGATCCACACATTTGCCGCCTCATCAACTATGGCCCTTCTCGGCTAAATATTTTTTACACTTGATAAACCGGTTGTTGCTATTTTATTGTTAGTGAAAAAGCATAATATTATAGCTGACATATAAGGTTGATAAGTTTAAGTGAACATGACTATATTTTTACGCGGCTATAGCTTTGGCTCAGATCGATGAGGGAATAATATAATTAGAGCAAACCTGAAATGATATGATACTGAGCAGCGCTAGATTGCAATAATGCATGCCGGCGGACGCATAGCATCATTGGCAGTTGGCACGGCACGCAGCCGGGCACCACATGTGGTCCCTGATGATATTCATATCTGTGCGGAAGAAATCAAGGCAAAGAGAAATTGTTGACACGCACACAATCGGTGGTTACTATTACATGCAGATCGACGCCGCCGCTTGTGTGGTGAAATATTAGAGCCGACAATGACGACTCTTCAACGTTGCAGAGATGAGAAAATTAGCAAAGGTTGCTTTGCTTCGTCAGTCGCCAACGAGACAACCATCAGTGGCCATACGTATACGTGCAGCGTGCAGCTAGCTAGAGAAGTGTAGCAGTGAATCTTCAACAGTTTCTTGTTTATCGATCAAAGCATTGAAATTAGCCGATCGACATATAATTAATTTGGACATGGGAAAGAAGCTATAGCCCTTGACTAAATTGCGCACGTAGAATTGTTGCACGTGACGATCAACGGGACCATCGCCTGCGGCTTGCTGGATATCGGACAACCACGGCATTCCCTACCGATCTAGCAGCCTTTTGCGATCCATTCCTTGGATATATCTCCACTCTCTCAAACAGGCTAATTAAGGTATACTCCATAGGCCGGAGGACATGTACAGGGGTAACATAAATAATTTCACCCGCTCTAGTACGTGTACTCCCTGTATCCTACCAATAATGCAATTCTAGGTTTTTAGAAACTAACTGAACTTTTTCAAATGTAATCATCTTTTTTAAAAAAATATTAATGTTTTATTTTCAGTTAAATTTACTATAAAATATATTTTCTTTAATCAATAAAATAATATTTTTTTGGTATCATTATGTTCACTACTACGCATAGGCTTTGTAGAGGTGGTTGATGCAGAAAACTTACCGAGACTGGCATTTTGTGCCTCCTCGGACCAACAGTCATGGTAAATATATCTTTTAAGAGGCCGTTCAAATGTCCGCCTCAATAAATCAAATAAAAAAGAAAAAAAATCCATGGACAAACCCACTTGAGCCCATCCACGGATCTACGATCTATACGTGTGCGTCGCTGCTCGTCGGAACCGCCCTCCACCAGATCTGTTGTTGGGAGAGAGCGTTGATTCGCTGCCGGGAGACGACCTAGAACCGAATAATCTAGCCCAACGAAGGAGGTACGTGGTGCTGCAGCAGATGCCCGCACGAGGCCACCCGGCCTGCGCCCGAGAGGGAGGCACATGACCGAGAAGGAAAGTGTGGGAGGGAGTGGGAGAGAGAGAGAGGGAGGCGTGATCAGGATGGAGAGGAGACCGGCGCCGCTATGGGGAAAGGAGAGGGTGTCGATCAGAGAGTGAGCAGGCTTTTATCTAGATAAAACCCTAAGTTGCGTTTTTATTCTTGAACGCGCCTATCAGGCTTTGTTTGGGCTGGTTGGGTGTAGGACTCCAAGGCAGGCCATTTAGGAGGTGCGCCTCAAAAAATGGAGGTATTTTTTAGAAGGTCCGCCTCCATAAGTCGATTTTACAAAGCGGTTAATTATGACCGTCTTGGTCCAACAGCCCCTCCATTAATTTTAAGCATTAACCAAGGCGATTGGATTTTGTAAATGGCTCGGTTAATAAAAGGACAACACATCGCAAAATCATTTGTGCAGCAGTATAGGGCCAAGCCATTAGGTCAACCACGCCAATCCATACAACGATTTCTAGGAATGTCTCAATATTTTTAGGGGTAGTTTAAAATTAAGTCAATCCTACAAATATTTTTCAGGAATCATAAATCTAAGCCTAAAAATAAAAAAAAGTTTAATTTAGATAGGCCACACTAGAGAGCCACATGTGTGCACGCCGGTCCGAACCAAGTTACAAGCAGCCACTTGATTCCTGGTTGAGGCCGGCCGTGAGGGGGCCGGGGTGGCGACCAAAGACGACTGTAATCCCGCAATGTAATGAATAAAAGCTTTTGATTTTTCCTAAAAAAAAGAGTAGTGTGTACTGTGCCAGTGTAGACGCGTCGTTTTTTCTTTGAAAAAACAAAAAATGCGCAGTATTAAGGGACGACAACCTAATTAAGAGCAAATGCACACAGCAGTGTATCTTAAAGAGATTGGTACTACTGTGGATGCATGTTTAGCAGGCACAAGCAGGGGAGTGAGTAGTTGGGACGTCATTGTCAATAATGTGGGGTCGGTGGCAGGGAGAGAGGACGGGAAAACATCCAATCCAAGTAGAGAAAAGGACATCGCCGTTGGAACAAGGGACGAGTGCACCGCTCCGGCAAGCCGCCGTACTGTACGCCCCTGACCCCGACCCCTCCACGGCGCCGGGCGTTCGCTAGCTAGCTATAGCTGCTGAGCCTGACGCGTGAACACGGTCGGGTCGCCACCACACACACTGGCCATCGTCCATCCGTTCATCATCGTCGACTGTGCTTGCTCAGCTAGCCATACCCTGCCGAACCTACAGAATACTACTCCAGTACGGAGTAGTCCGTACTACTACGTCGTAGCTAGGCAGCGACGTAGAGTAAGGGCAGTCCCAATGGGACATTAATGGTGGTTTCCATCCTTATTTAATGAGATGACACATCAGTAAAATAGTGACATGACAGCCTAATTAACGAAGAAAGAGAAGGAAATAGATAGAAATCGTTTCCTCAGCAAGAAACGACGTCGACTCTCCGATCTATGCACGAGGAAACGATGAATTTGCTGTTGGGAAGAAACGACTGGTTTCTTCCCGGCCGCGCTCGCCTGCTCACCGCTCGCTGCGCCAGCTGCGCCCATCGTCCGCCCCGCTCGGCGCCAGCCACTGCGCGCCCGCGAGCTCGCCCGCCGGCCACACTGCGCCCTCACCCGCCGCTCTCGTACCTGCTCGTGAGTGGGGAGAGAGAGGAAGGGATAAGGAAGAGAGAGAGAGAGTCCCTGAGAGAATAAAATAAGAGTTATATTTATTACACTAAGAAACTCCCGTTGGATGAGGTGGTTTCTATATCTGACGTGACTCTCTTGGACTTCGCACATGATGTCTATCGTTGGGACTGCCCTAAGTACGTGTCCCTTTTTAATAACCTGCATGCAGACTGTGAGTTTGTAGATAAAGTTTTGGGTATTATTTTTCAAGTTAGCTTTTGTCTTTTTGAGTCTGTCTATTTGGTACTTGGGTGATTTGACCCATTTGATCACCCAAGCAATCTGAGGACAAAAATCAAACAAATCTATGGGGTGACAAAATTCGAGTGATTGGAGGCCTACGGTCACACAGGTGAAAGTACCGGCCAAATCACACAGAAAACGATAAAACAAAAATCGAGTGAGAAGAAGCATACTATCACACGAATTATATATGACAGCAATCTGATTCAGGAGACTATGACTAACCTAACAGATAACTGATTCAGAACGAATCAAACTGATTATATATGAAGGAAAGCAGGCCAAAACCAAACAATTTACATATGTAAGCCATTGAAATTACAACAAATGAACATCTGTAAGTGACATTGAAGGACACAATAACTGAAAGTAAAATAGACCTGGACAACAACTGTAAGTGACATTGAAGGACACAATAGCATGAAAGTTCAGGTAAACAACTAAACAACTAAACATCTAAGCATGTATAGTTCAGGTAAATGAAAAAGAATCAAATTCTGGAAAAGTATGAACTTAACTCAAATGTAAAGCTGAATACGGGGAGCAAACCTACCCCTGCAAGAGAAAAAACAACTAATAATCAGTGTTGTAACACAAAGAGAACAAAGAACATGATTATTAGAACAGACAAAATAATTTTTACAATAAAGATTTAAAATTGACAAACATACATGCTAGAGGTCAAAGTTAAAGCAAAAACACAAAGCTAATAACCACAGTAGGGTAATTGAGTGCTAATTAAGTGAAATAAACATAAATCACAAAAATAAATACAAATATCCAAATATTTCTATGAATTGCAAAAAACAGAGGCAGATAATCAATGAGACGCCAAACATACCAAAAATACAAAACCAAAAAGAATTACATAAAGAAACCATTATAATTACAGCTAGAGAGCAACTATAAATTACACTTAAGAAAACAATAACTAATGCACACATACACCAGAAAAACAATTATGAGGGAGATAATTACAGCAAATGAACATCTGTAAGGAAAATTGAAGGACACAATAACTGATAGTCCAAATAACAATCAGAAGTGAAGTATTCAAATAAACAGAAAAAAACAAAAAAAAATTCTATGAAATGCAAATATAAAAAGGAAGTTGAGAAAAAATCAAAAGCCAAACATACCAAAATAAATAAAACACAAAGCAATTACATACAGAAACCATTGAAATTACACCAAATGAACATCTATAAGTGACACTCAAACACACAATAAACTGATTGATACAATTAAAAAAGTACATGAATCTGATAATCCAAAAAAAAGAAGTGAAATATTCAAATAAACAAAAAAAATACAAAGAAACAAATATTTCTATGAATTGCAAATATCAAAAGGAAGCTGAGAATAAACACAAATGCCAAACATACCAAAAAATTATAAAACAAAAAACCATTACATACAGAAACCCCTAGACTTACACCTAAAGAACAACTATAATTAATATAAAAGCTAACAATAACTAGTGCTGACAGTATAATACAGTTTTAATAGAAGTGGACAGGAAACTAAAATAACAAAACCTATTAGTTGGTCAAATGTAACAACTAAACTGCAATTAGACCACATCAAAAAATAAACTAAAGGGAGCAAGACTTCACCTTTACTGCCTGCATAAGTAGTCCTTGAGCATAGACCATGAAAGGGGAAAAAAATATTTCAGTACAGTTTCAAAAAAGAAAAGACATAGCTGTTATAGATCAAAGTTAAAGCAAATAAAAAAGGACTACTACAGTCACAGGTAACTAAAATGTAATAAAGGTCAAAAAGGGGAGCAAAACTTCACCTGCACTATGATTCACCAGGGCTATGTACATTTTAGAAGGATTCAGACCTGATAAAAGAAAAAAATTAGGTAAAACCCTCCTCCTTTACCAGGGCTTGGGACCTGCTACAATGGGCACCAAAAAAAGGTGCCCACCATAGGCGGAGTTAAAAAGTTTGAACTTTTTTTTTCTAAGGACACAAACTCAAATAGCAGACATAAGTTACATATTAAATATATAAGAATTACAAGTAAACAACAGCTATAAGTTACAACAAATGGAACAGTAAGGCAGTAATAACAATGTTACATAAAATATAAATATAAAAAGACAATAAAACACAAGAAATCACTTAAGCAACCACAAACTAGAATAATCAAAATAATTAAGCATTCAGGTTCAACATAAGATAAAACAACAATAGTACAGAAACATCTAATTAAACAGAATAAGAGTTCTTAAAAAGAGGAGTCCAACAACAGAAGTTCAATACAAACAAACCAAGTTGGCTACTAGACAATCTTTCCTTCAAAGATAAGCTAATTCAACCAGCAAAAGGACTCTGGTTGTTGATAGGATAAATCCGATCACAGTCAACAGACTGATAATAATCTTCAACTTGAGGTCTAACAGTAGCAGCAAGAACACGATAAAAAAGACATCTCCTGATCATCCACCATAAAAGAACAGCTAGCCATAAGGTTAGCAACCGCTTCATCAGGAACCAGCACATACACAGTCCCATTGTTTGAATCCAGTGCAAACTTGAAGAAAAATAGATGCTGATATCCTAGGTAGAACCTCACAGCACAAGCAACTAATTTGACGCTGCTCACACCTTTAGCAGCAATGAGGCGATCTTGAGCACCAGTAACTAATGCCAGATAATCAAAAACAAACATTGAAATAGTCTCTTTTGCTAAGGTGAAAGGAACAACAACATCAGGAACAACAGAATCCGATGCATCAACAACCTAAGAAAATAAATAATTAGTAATATGTAAAACTGAAACAGAATGCCAGTAACTAAACACAGATAATCAAAAACTTACATTGATAATAACTGGAATATCACAAAACTCTTTATGAGAGCCATCCTTTATGGCAATGCATTTGACTTCTAAAATGCCAACAAGAACTAAACCAACCCTAACTTTCCAAGCACACAACTGAGAAGGAAGGGTGTCATCGTCAGCCAAAATATACACAACTCCATCATTTTCATCAAGACAAAACTTAAACTTCTTGACAAAAAGGCTTCCACGAAGGTGCCTGAAAGCACGAGCAACGATCCTAACACCATCATCAACATTTCTACCAGAAATGAACCGGACAGCCAACAAACGACCCTGAGGGCCTTCATTCAGACCAAGAAGTTCTCCAACATAACTGGAAATAGTCCTCTTCTCCATGACAAACTTTTGCCTATGTGCCATCTACAATATATTATAAGAAAATTTAACAGACAAGCAAATAAGAAACAAATATAACACATTCTATCATAAATAGGACACAGATAAATCCAAAAATAAAAGAAATAATATACATATATTGGACAGAGATAAGAGAGTAAAAGAAAAGAAAATAAAAAATGAAGAAATGAAAATGAAAGAAACAGAGAAGTAAAAGAGAAAGAGCGCGCAAAAGAAAAAGGAGGAATAATAGAAGACAGAAGATTGAAGAAGTAAGAAGAGAATAGGATTGAAACTTACACTGAAGAACTTGATAAAGAAGCACAAAGAACACCAGCCGAACAGAATAGGAAGAGGACGTAGAAATGCCAACTCAAACAAGGCAGAAGATAATACAAGAGGAGACAGAGAGCCAGGAGGATGCGGTACTGCAAGGAGCGAAAGGGTCAAATGAGAGGCGCCTATCAGGAGTAACTACCGCTGCCTCACCATAAATGACGGCGGACCAAAGGGGGGGGAACTGAGAAGCCAACCGTGAAGTACTACAAATGAGGAGGCGCGAAAGGGTCAGATGAGGAGGCGCCGAAGAGGAGTAACTACGCCTGCCTCGCCATAAGTTACGGCCGACGAAAAGGGGAGAAACCGAGAAGCCAACCGCGCGGTAAATGAGGGGGAGAGTAAAGGCAAAAACCAACCAAAGGTTAAAAAGCATTCATAAACCAAAAAAGCCCATAAATAAAGCCCAGATCAGTAAACAAAGGACAAAAGCTACCCTGCGGCCCAAGAGTTAATATGAACCTATCAAGCATCCCACGGGGCCCAAAGATAAAAACCCCATGAAGAAAAAAAAGTAACAGAAAAGGAAAGAAAAAATGCAAACGGAAATCTAAAAAAGCTCATGCACACTGGAACGCAAAAAAGAGAGAAATCATTAAAAAGGAAATAAATACAAGGGGCCATCTGCAAAATAGGTTTCAGATCACATCGGATCTCAAACCAAACCCCTGATCCCAACCAACGAAGGGGAAAAGATAGTCAACGTGATCGCTCCATAAAACACCGCAAGCCAAGGAAAATGATCAGATCTATGAAGAAAAAGAATTGAATTACCCCAAGAGAAGATGTCAGGAGGAGGAAGAGGAGAAACTAGAGATCAAACAAAGGTAACCAATCAATCTCAGCAATCATACTATGATCTCGATAGGTAAATAAGAAAAAGAAGAAGAATCTTACCTGCAGTAGATTACCTACATAAATTTGTATGCAAACCTGGAAGAAGAATACCATTCAAAGAAAACCTAGGAAAAAAATAGAACACAAGTTTAGAGTTTAATATACAAAAGATTGTGCATGATATGGGTAGACTTAAATAGCTTCTGATTGAATGAATTTGAGATACAAGAAAACATAGATAAACAGGACAGGACAACAACAGACAAAAGAAAATAATTGATTGTAAACGAAATTAAGGAGAATAAAATATATGCATATGTCTAAAAGTTTATACCATTCAAAATGCACAGGTACCAGGACCATGGCCATATTCAAGGGACTATACAACTGGAAAGGAAATCCAAGGAATAGAATGCGAAGAAGACTATGGATCACAAACAGATAAACTAATGAACTACCAGGTAAAAGGTTGATAATAATCTCATACAGCTTGAATAAATTTGATGAAATTACAAAAAATTAAAAATAAGTGACTGTTTTGCAGGGACCACTAACAGCACTACTCATGCAACAAGAATGGCCATGGCACAGGAAGAACAGATAATGACAGAGACAATACATGTAAGAAATACAAAAGCTAGCATTCAAGAATAGCAGGAAAAGGCATGCAAGAAATGAAATAACAATACCTATACATTTGATGTGCAGGGAAACTGGGACCAGCAGTAGCTACAAACATACAATACAGAAACAACAAGTGAAATACAATAATCAACACAGGGACATGAGGTAAAAAAGATAATACAAAATGTATATTGCAAAACATACTACATAGCTAATTAAATGATAAAATTGCAGGCAAAACAAGGACAATTGCAAGAGCAAAGGGAGATCGTAGAGCAGTCAATTATAAGTCTGTCAACAGGATATGAAGTAAGTTGAATTATAGATAAAAAAATCATTGTAAATGATATTCATTTTAATATATAACAAGTCTAAAAAATTTACAGAATCACCATAGCGACTACTTGACAAATGAAGATTATCAGGAGGATCAAATTGATGCAACAGAGTGTTGACACAAAAAGCGTCAGATATGTGAACACCTCGGGCTATTACCCAAAGTTCGGTATTCCGGAGGCGTGCCAGTCGATTTGACCAATCAATCGACAAGGATGATAACTAGAACAAATTGAACGAGACGACAGCGATGCGTCCGGACGTCAAGGCTCAGATTGATCAAGGATAACTAGAGCAGAGCTGAACGAGGCAAACAGCGATGCGCCCGGATTGCCAAAGCTGAGAGGTACTCCCACGCGGAACTAGCAAGGATTTGACGGAGATCAGGATGATGCAGCCCGTCGAAAGCTTGAAGAACTCGTTGATAGCTATAACTAATGCATAAAAAAAGGTAAATTGCGATAAAGGTAGAATAAGATAAAATTGGTTTGTTTTTGAATTGGATTGTATATTTTATTCCATAGCCCTCGGGCACATATTTATACTCCCGCATGGAGAGTTGTACAAAGACACGACACATATCCTTCCTAAAACAAACTCCTACTTTAAAGGAAACTGATTCGCGCAGGAGCCGGATAACAATATTTATTTCCTAAACAAACACACCTATTTTAAAGGAAAATAAACGACTCATGCAAGAGTCGGACTCAAACTACTATAATAATACTGGTACAAAACACCAGTTTCCCTATTCTCCTCCTCGATGAAAACTTTCCATCGGCAGATCCCCTTAATCCGCGTCTTCCTTCTTTTGACCACCGGTAACCTTCTGCTGCCACCAAGCGCTAAGTTACGCCCATCGACATCGGCAACACTTTCCCAATCGGCAATCGGCAACATTTCCGATTAGCGACCTTGTGCTGGTAACTCACCAATCATCCCCCATCGGCAATTGGCAATGACCCCTCATCGGCAATCGGCAATAGCAGCTCATCGGCAATCGGCAATGACTCTTCATTGGCCATCGGCAATGACTTTTTACTGGCAATCAGCTTCAGCAAGACTTCACCTTCGTCGGCCAATATCATCCAGCCTCCATCGGCAACACACTTGGTCTTCCGCAGCACTCTCCCATCGGCCATATTGGCTCATACTTTACCGATGCCGATGGAGAACGGCCACTGACCAGTCAAGCCTCGGCCCAGTTGACACGTGTCGAAAAACGGTGTCAACACATGCCCCCTAGTTTCGGAGCATATAACACTTTACGTGCCGAAATTCTCTCCACTGTAGCCGTCGTTGTAACCGTTGCTGTAGCCGTTACCTCCGAGATAGATGTACGGTTTCCTCGATCCCCGCGTGTGGAACCGTAATTTAATAATAAAATCCCTCGATTGTAGCACAAACAGTTGCAAACCACCTCGATCACTGCGCGTATCTATCGCGGGCCTCTCCACATTCCTGCACAGTGTGGAACAGAACCCCAAAATACCCCTGAACAGGATTATAAAAGTTACCGGGATCCACACTGCCTTTTTACCCGAGCCCATTTTCACTTTCACCTTCCTGCCTTCGTCTTCAACCTCCAGCCGCGCTGAAGAACACAAGCTCGAGCAACAGTGTTCCTCCGTAATCAAGGACGAACTGCAATCATTCCTTCGACTTCCCATGGCGATCCAAGTCAACATCCCGAAAGTAAGACTCATTCTCCACTCAATCCAACCTCTCTGCACGGTTCTTTTCCTCGCAAAAACCTGGATTTATTTCCATTCTTTTTCTAATTCGTCCCTTCTTCTTCGAACCCTAGGAGCTGTACAACAAGGTAGTCATCCCACTCGCCGGTTCCAATCTCAGCTGCCTAGGCCCAATGGGCAATCCAGACCCCACCTTCATCATCAATGCAGAAATCAACCGGGTACCGTTCAGATCTGAACGTTTTGATCTAGGACTCTGGAAGGACATATTCCATTCATGGCCCAAGCCTACTAAGGGATGGAAGAACTGGTACCTGAGAGTAGCCAGATCACAGCAAGTGTACTGGTAGGAGCGTAACCTAGATCAGTGTGTTAGGCTTTCAGTTGACGATATGGAGAAGAATGAAAACTTGATGACGGCAGCTTCATACTTCTGGTCCGACAGCATGAACGCTTTCCTCTTCAGGCATGGACCAGTTACCCCAACCCTTGCCGATGTCTACATGCTGACCGGCTTGGATAT
This sequence comes from Microstegium vimineum, assembly GCA_022036555.1. Classification (NCBI taxonomy): domain Eukaryota; kingdom Viridiplantae; phylum Streptophyta; class Magnoliopsida; order Poales; family Poaceae; genus Microstegium; species Microstegium vimineum. Next base: position 15,155,796 of record CM039129.1, on the reverse strand, counting down.
CACCTCTGTCGATACGCTTAGCCTCTTTAACAGAAAATCTGAGTACAAGGTGAACACCAAGAGCATCGGCGGCTGGACAGGTTATATTCAGGAACACTAGAAAACCGGATCGGTAACCCAACGGGAGTACGCCATCTTCTTAAACATGTGGTTGGAAAAGTTTGTCTTCTGCGGCAAAACCATCGGCCCGACCACCATGCACCTCCCAGCGGCTGAACTGCTTGCCAATGGCACGAGGCTCCCTTTAGGCAGGTATCTTTTTGGATCAGTATACCGATTACTGCATCAAGTGTCCCAGAAGCTAATGCTAGGAGAACCCATCGGCAATCTCGGAGGCCCTGGTGGTTTGTCAATCTATGGTTGAATTCACACATGCACAAGGCCCTCCAGTTTGACTTATTTGCCCAACAATTCCCAAGGGATACATCGGAAGATTACCGATACGGGGATGACGAATCAGCAACTCGCCCTCCGCTTAACTTTGGAGAAGCTATCATAGTGCTGCCAGGTACCGATGCCGATGTAGAGCACTTCGGCTATTATTTCCAGAAGTTTTACAACGGACTTCCCTCCTCGGAACGGACCTGGTGGCCATATATTGATGAACACAACCAGTTCCCTCTGCTGTTCAATTTGACCGATGTGAGCCTGCCCGAGAACCAAGCAATCATGAGGGCCAGCATTACTCCCCGAACTATTCCAGTAAATATCTTTGGATCTGGGAAGAATGCCCCACCATCTTACGAGTTCTACAACCCATCGGCAGCAGCGAGACAACTGGCATTTGGCCAACTACCGATCAAGCTCTGCTTCTCCAAGGTGGTAAGACCCAAGCAGACAATCTCCAGTAATCTGGACTGGAATAAAGTCATCAGCCTTCCTGCCGATGCCGATCTGTCAGACCTTGACTTGTCTTCCTGGTCGCCAACCTCCTTCATCACCAACGAGTTCAAGTCTTGGTGGCAAGAGTGGAAGTGCCAACTACTTGCCAAGTCTTCGCACTATTATCGGCACTTGATCGACACCGATTACATCATCCCCGATGACGCTTGCCAAGTCTTCGCACTATTATCGGCACTTGATCGACACCGATTACATCATCCCCGATGACGCAGTAAGTTTGCTATCTGACGTACTTTTATTACTTTACTTTTGTCATCGGTATCAGCACCTAACCTCTTTGCTCCTGACAGGCCGATGATCCAGTCCCCACAATGAGTAACAGTGGTAGGCCCTTTAATCTTTGGATAATGGGCCCCATATTGATCATCGGCAACAAAGCTCTGACGCTGGCCACCTTCACGCCTCAACAGGTACCTACGTCGACACGCACAAAAGCCCAGGCTACATCGGCCGCTGCTGTTGCCCTGACACGGGTTTATGCAGTAAACTCGCCTTTACCCGTACCGATTACATACTGTTTTATCGGCAACATTTATCTAGTATAACTTGCTTTGTATTTTCAGGTACTATGGTCATCGGCATCTGCTTCCAGCAGGCAAACACCTTCCAGCCCGGCTGCCGATGCCCCCCGGTCTTCGTCAAAGCGGGTCGGCTCCCCTGCTGCTACGCCGACAAAAAAGAGGCGCCTGAGGCTGGCTTCTCCTCCACCATCGGCTCCAACTGCGCCGTCAGCCGCCGATGCGCCGCCAGCAGGACTGCCTCCGGTCCCAATCGCACTAACTGCCGGCGGGTCATCGGCAAAACCTCCATCGGCTTCTGCGCCTGATCAACCGATGGATGATGTCCCCGGCCAGGAGATAGCAGCTGCTGCGACAACCGAAGCGGCATCGGCATCGGTACCGGCTGGGCTCAATGAAGAAACAACACCCGCCGTAGCAGCGGAGGTAGCATCAGCATCGGCACCATCAGCCGATGAGAGGGCAGCATCGCCACCACGTGAACCAGCCGCCACGTCGGAAGCGGCGCCGATAATAACACCACCAGTACCGATGGCACCGACTGCCTCTCCGGCCCCATCATCGGCATCTGCGGCCGACGTCCATGATGAAGCTGGACCATCCAGCATACCAAGTCCCAGGCAGGAGATCCGCTTCAAGATGGTAAGTTAATAATCCTAAAGCTTACAGTACAATCTTCCGATCGGCAAACTCTAACCTCTGTTTTCAGGCTCAAGATTCTCCGAACAGCCTCTTCTCCTACAGCTTAAACCTTCAGAATGAAGATGGACGTCAAGGCCGCATTCAAGCGGACAACCTATTTTCCTTTGCCGTCGACGTCCCCGATGACGATGAAGAGGAGAGCTCCGTCCCAACCTTGTCGGCAAAGGTCAAATCTAAGCTGGAAGAGTTGCTTTCCTTGCTGCTACAAGACATGTCTCAACTCATCCAGGATTCATCGGCAGCAAGGATTGCATTCAAGGACATCCAGAGCCATCTTTCCGCCGACGTAGCAGAAGTCCTTCTCCAGGCAACTTTCCTCGACATTAAGCAGATCCAATACCAGAAGCTTACCTGTCGCATTGCTGATAGGGCCGCTCAGGCCAAGAACGAGGAAGAGAAGCTCAAATTCAAACATATTGCCGATGAGAAGCACAAAGGCATCGGCCAAGCAGAAGTTTCCATCAGCAACCTTGATCAAGAAATTTCTCGACTGTCGGCAAAGAAGGAGGAGTTGCTTGCGGAGTTACAGAAGGTTGAGGGGGATCTGACTGCAGCCAACCAGCAGAGAACCCAACTATCCGACTCCATCAAGGTCCTGCGGCAAGAAAGGGACCAGAATGCACGACAGGCTATACTGTGGAAGAAGAAAATCAAGCCGGTCGAGGGCTCTGCCGATGCCGACGCCAAGGAGATGGACGACATAGAGCAAATTCGCCTGCGTGCGATATCAGTTATCCACTCCTTGCTGTAATGTCTGTTGTATCGGCAAAAATTGTAACCTGATACTTGACTTTAACTTGTAATATGACGCCAGTTTGTTTTTACCGATGTTTATATAACTTTCGTGCATCGGCATTCAACGGGGCACTACGTATCTACCCATATGCTAGGGTAATATCTCTTTAAGTATTTGCCATTGATCGCTCTAGAAAACGCAACTCCTTCAAGAGTTTCCAAAATGTAAGCATTACCAGGAGCAGATTGTTTTACCCGATAAGGACCCTCCCAGTTAGGGGACCACTTTCCAAATTTAGAGCTCTTAGTCCCTATCGGTAAAATCAACTTCCAAACCAAATCGCCATCGACAAATTCCTTCATTTTTACTTTCTTGTCATACCATCGGGCAACTCTCTTCTTATTCTCTTCAATGCTAATCAATGCCTCAACCGATGACCTGCCAAATCTTCTAACTCATCTTTCATCAGAGTAATATAATCATCGGTCGTCAATTGATCCTGAAAAGATAATCGCCTAGAACCAGTTTTGATTTCCCAAGGTAGGACAACATCGTGCCCATAAACCAACTGATACGGCGAGACCTTAGTTGCACCATGACAAGCCATCCGATATGACCACAAAGCTTCGTTTAATACCATGTGCCACCTTCTAGGGTTTTCCTCAATCTTGCGCTTTATAAGCTTAATGACTCCTTTATTAGTCGTTTCAGCTTGACCATTAGCTTGAGCATAATAAGGAGAAGAATTTAACACCTTGAAACCCATGCTAGCAGCAAAGTCATCAAACTCTCCCGATGTGCACATGGTCCCTTGATCGGTAGTAATGGTCTGAGGAATACCAAATCGGTAAACGATGTGCTCCTTAACGAAATCCACCATGTTCGCCGATGTCGCCTTCTTCAAGGGGATTGCCTCAACCCATTTGGTGAAGTAATCGGTAGCAACAAGTATGAACTTGTGCCCCTTGCTCGACGGCGGATAAATTTGACCGATGAGATCAATAGCCCATCCTCTGAACGACCAAGGCTTGATTATAGGATTCATTGCCGATGCAGGTGCCCTTTGCACATTACCAAACTTTTGACAGTCCTGGCACCCTTTGAAATAATTGAAGCAATCTTCAAGGATTGTCGGCCAATAATATCCATTCCGCCTAATCATCCACTTCATCTTGAATGCCGATTGATGCGCTCCACATACACCTTCATGGATTTCACCCATCAATTCTTTCGACTCCTCTTTGCCGAGACATCTAAGCAAGATTCCATCAATCGTCCGATAATACAACTCGTTATCGAGAAGCACATACTTAGTAGCTTGGAACCTTAGACGCCTTTCAACTTTCCTGGATGGATCCCTCAAGTAATCGGCAATCTCCTTTTTCCAGTCATCGGCAACTGTTACCAATGTCGTGACTTCTTGAATCGGCTGATATCCCGAAGCATTCTGTGCTAGCCGATTGGCCTCTTCATTATGCAACCTTGGAATGTGCTCAAGGCGGTATTCTCTGAACTCTTTCAACAACCGCAAACACCGCTCATGGGCTGCAGTTAACACTTCGCTTCGGCATTCATATGTCCCGATCAATTGATTAATCACCAACATGGAATCACCGAAGACTTCAACAGCATCGGCACGCACCTCCCTGAGTAGTTCTAACCCCTTAAGCAAAGCTTGGTACTTAGCCTGATTGTCTGTCGAAGTAGCAACAATCGGCAACGAAATCTCATACCTCTGTCCTCGGGGTGAAATCAAGAGAATACCGATACCTGCTCCATCCTTGCACGTAGACCCATCAAAGAATAAAGCCCAAGGAGCAATCTCAACAAAACTCACCATATTGCAGTGCTGAGTAACAAAATCGGCCATCACCTGACCCTTAACAGCCTTAGCCGATTCATACCTTAGGTCAAATTCTGACAGTGCCAAAATCCACTTACCGATTCGTCCACTCAAAATCGGCATTGACAGCATATACTTGACCACATCATCTTTGCAGACAACAGTGCATTCGACCGACAGCAAATAATGCCTCAATTTAATGCAAGAGAAATACAAACATAAGCACAATCTTTCTATGGCCGAATACCTAATTTCAGCATCCACCAATCTTCTGCTCAAGTAATATATTACACGTTCCTTCCCTTCAAACTCTTGAATTAAGGCTGATCCGATAACACCGTCATCGGCAGACAAATATAACCTGAAAGGCTTCCCGTGTTGAGGTGGAACCAAGACTGGAGGATTCACCAAGTATTTCTTAATCTCCTCTAAGGCTGACTGCTGCTCTTCTTTCCATGTAAACTCTTGATCGGCTTTCAACTTTAACAGAGGACTAAAAGATTTAATCTTACCAGACAGATTGGATATAAATCTTCTAATGAAATTAATCTTACCAATTAGAGACTGCAACTCAGTCTTTTTGGTGGGAGCAACCACCTTGTTAATTGCATCAATAGACTTTCTGTCGATTTCAATGCCTCTCTGATGCACCATGAAACCCAGAAACTGCCCTGCCGATACGCCAAATGCACACTTGTTAGGATTCATCTTTAACCCATGCTCCCTGGTACACTCCAATATTTTCCGCAAATCGGCAAGATGCTTTCTGAAGTCTCCAGACTTAACCACCACATCATCAATGTAGATTTCAACTATTGTACCGATGTACTTATGAAAGATAAAATTCATCGCCCTCTGATAAGTAGCACCGGCATTTTTCAAACCAAAAGTCATGACCACCCACTCAAACAAGCCAACGTGACCTGGACATCGGAAAGCAGTCTTGGATATGTCTTCTTTAGCCATGAATATTTGATTATACCCAGCATTACCATCCATGAAGCTAATAATCTGATGTCCAGCAGCAGCGTCGATCAGTAGATCGGCAACGGGCATCGGGTAGCCATCCATTGGCGTAGCCTTGTTAAGGTTCCTGAAATCAATGCACACACGAAGTTTTCCATTCTTTTTATACACAGGAACCACATTAGAAATCCAATCGGCATATCGGCATTGCCGAATAAATCCAGCTTCGATCAACTTGGTAATCTCGGCCTTAATATCGGGTAAGATAGTAGGATTGCATCGGCATGCCGGCTGCCGATGTGGCTGGAAACCAGACTTGATGGGTAACCGATGTTCAACTATCGATCGGTCTAAACCAGGCATCTCTGTATAATCCCAAGCAAAACAATCTTTATTCTCTTTCAATAAATCGGTTAACTGCTGCTTACATTGGGAATCTAACTTCGCACTAATAAAAGTAGGCCTAGGTTTACTACCATCGCCGATGTCGATCTCGAGCAAGTCATCGGCAGACGTAAAGCCCTGCCCCATTTTTCCGTTATCGGCGAACTGATCCATTAAGACTCCTCCTCAGGACCGACTGCTTGGATCGGCTTGATGCGGTAATCGGCAACTTTGAGGAACTCTTTATCTCAGGCTTCGCCAGATATGCACTTGGTTTGCTCATAAGTATCCAACTCTGCCGATGCGATAGTAGATGGGGCTTCACCGCGGACGACTTCAATTCTGTCCCCGATCCACTGTACCATGCTCTGATGCATAGTAGAAGGGATACAGCAATTAGCATGGATCCAATCCCTTTCGAGGAGCACGTTGTAAGTGCCTTTGCCGCTGATTACAAAGAACGTTGTCGGCAAAGTCTTACTGCCGATGGTTAAGTCAACACACACGGCTCCCATGGCGGTCGACACATTGCCTTCAAAGTCCTTGAGCTTCATGTCGGTCTCGACTAAGTCCTGGTCACCTTTGCCAAGCTTTCTGAACACGACATAGGGCATTATATTGATCGACGCGCCGCCATCCACTAGCATCTTGGTCATCGGCTGACCGTCCACTTTGCCCTTAACAAACAGAGCCCTTAAGTGCTGCCTCTCATCTTCGGCAGGCTTTTCAAAGATAGCCGCCATCGGATCCAGCACCAATTGTCCTTACGCTTCGGCCTCCATTGCTTCTCTCCCGAGGGTTCTGCACTGTCATACAGGTCGTCGCGGTGCTGGCGCTGAATCCTCCTCTTCTGGGTCTTAGTCAAACCCTTAGGGCACCATGGAGGAAGCTTGGTCTTCCAGACGGGTTGGTGCTGCTTCTCACCGCTTACATCGGCACTTCTTCCGATGTTGGGATCTCTGGAGAATATCTCTTCGTCGGGCACTCTAGCATTGGCCATCTCCTCTAGCTCCCCCTGATCAACATGCCTACCAAGCCGATCATGGGCACTGAGCTTGCCCCCCAGTCGGTCATGTGCCGATCTGTTCTCTCTGAGCGGCCTGGCGTACCTGGGTGCCTGATCATCAAAACAAGGTCTCTTACCTGACCGATCGGCTGTGTAGTACCCATTGCATTCTGGACAGTTATCGTCAGTGGGCAGCTTGATGCCTTCCTCCCCGCAATGAACGAAGAAGGGACACCTCCAGTGGTCCTTATGTCGAAGCCATTCCCGATGCTCTTCTTCTTCTTGCCAATACCGTTCCTCACGTGATTGCCGATGATATTGCCTTGACTGTTTGTGAGTGATCACCACCCAGGAGCCCTGTTGGCGCTGTTACCCTCATCGGCAACTCCCTTGCCCTTTCTGCCATCGGCAAACCTCTTTACGTCGTGCTCAGGCACTTGGTAGTTAGGGTCTACCGATGAGTTCTTTCTGGCAGCTTCCGATGTCAGCACTCTGGTCTTTTCACCGATCTCCACCATATTGTTTGGGAACGGGTGCTGATCTATCTTCATCGGTTTCTGGACTTTAGAGTTTTCAAACTTGATACGCCCAGACTCGATCTCCGACTGCAACTGCTACCTGAATACTTTGCAGTTATTGGTACTGTGTGAGGTTGCATTATGCCACTTGCAGTACCTAATCTTCTTGAGCTCTTCAGCCGATGGGATTACTTGATTAGGCGCCAACTTGATTCGCCCCTCTTGCAGCAATAAGTCAAACATCCTATCGGCCTTGGTGATGTCGAAGGTGAACCTCTCAGTTTCCTTTCGGCCGAATGGACAAGACACAGGCTTCTTATCCTTCACCCATTCGGCCGCATCGACATTCAGCTCTTCATCCGATCCGGAATCTTCTTCTTTCCCGATGAAGGTCACCTTCTTGTTCCACGTCTTCCTGGGCTCAAAGGCTTTGATATCCTGATCGGCAATCCTCTACACCAGGTGACTTAGGCTCTCAAACTCTTGGGACGCATACTTGTCCTTGATCTGCGGCAGTAACCCTTGGAAGGCCAAATCTGCCAGTTGTCGATCATCAAGCACTAGACTGTAGCACTTGTTCTTCACATCCCACAGTCTTTGCACAAAACTCTCTACCGATTCGTCGTTGCGTTGCCTCATTTTGACCAAATCGGTAAGCTTCTTCTCATGTATGCCAGCAAAGAAGTACTTGTGAAATTGCCTCTCCAGATCGGCCCATGTAATTATAGAATTTGGAGGCAACGATATGAACCATGTGAATGCCGATCCGGACAACGATGAAGAGAACAATCTCACCCTTAATTCCTCCCTACTGGCAGCTTCTCCGCACTGGATAATGAAGCGATTGATGTGCTCCATTGTTGACGTGTCGTCTTGGCCGGAGAACTTGGTAAAATCGGGCACCTTGTACCAATTTGGAAGAGGAATCAAGTCATATGCAGGCGGGTACGGAGTCCGATAGGAGTATGTGTTGACCTTGGGCCTGATGCCGAATTGCTCTTTCATGACTTCAGCAATCTTACCGACCCAGTACGCGTCCTGCTCTTGCCGACTCATTGGCTGATTGTCGACTGGTGGAGTCGGCTGACACGCCTCTTGAAGATGTGCAGTAGTCGCGAGCGCAGCACGAGTCATCTGAACGCTATGCATCGGTTGACTTACCGATGGATAGTTTGGCACACTTGGCGGACTTGGCTGAACCGTCAGTCATCGGTTGCTGTACCGATGGTCCGCTCTAAGTGTAAGCTGAGCCTCCATAGTGATACATTGACATGCCAGGCTGCTGAGCCGGCGGCTGGTTGACCCATCCAAGATTATAAAGCATCGGCATATGACTTGCCGATGGCTGATAGCTGACCAGAGCATGCGGCTCTTGAATTCTAGAGCAATTGATCACCAGATTACCCTGGGGGACCAGCACTCCATCTTGAGAATTCGCCACCAGAGATTGACTGTCGGTGGTTATAATGAGTTGCATCGGCACAGAGCTTGCCGATGGTGGCATCAGGGGTATCTTGGGGATTACTTGGAGATCATCTGATGGCACTTGTATGGTTGGAGCAGGCGCAGAGTTGTGCATCATATGGGCCATCGGTTGTGACTGCGCTGCCGATGCCGTAGAGTTCCTCCAGGCTAAACCGTCTCCCTGCACCAGATTAGAACCAGCATATAGATTCGGAGGCATACCGTATCCCCACTACTTAGCGGGGGCTGGCCCTGAAGTTGCCGACGCGCCTGGATCTGCGTTGAACTTGGTAGTGTCGCCAGTGTTCGGTCTTGGTGATGTAGCCACATCGGCAGACGGTTCCACAGGGGTGGAAGACGCTATTGGGGCCATCGATGGGCTTGTAGCTGCCAATCCAGGCTGATGATACGCTGGACCGACATATCGCGGTGCATGTCCTTCTTTGAATGTTTGTGCGATAGCATTGTAGACAGTATCAGACAGCATGCTGGAGTGGTTAATCAAAGCTTGACTTACAGCGGCATTAACCATCTCTTGTAGCTTACCAGGGTTGGCGTCGTACGTGACCTGCCGTGGCAACGGCGGATCTTGCTTCTGAATTGCTTCGCCACTCCTGTTGAGGCTGAAGGATTTGAGATACAGCTGCCTGTATTCCTCCATAGCCCGCTCCATGGCCTGCTTCTGATCATCTTTTAGATCGGCCTCAGACACTTCAATGACATTCCTCTGGTTGACATCGGCGTGATCAACCATGCCGAATGTGTAGATCTGTACAATCTGTCCCACTAGGCGTGCCAAAAGAGGTGTTGACACAAAAAACATCAGATCTGTGAACACCTCGGGCTATTACCCAAAGCTCGGTATTCCGGAGGCGTGCCAGTCGATTTGACCAATCAATCGACAAGGATGATAACTAGAACAAACTGAACGAGACGACAGCGATGTGCCCGGACGTCAAGGCTCAAATTGATCAAGGATAACTAGAGCAGAGCTGAACGAGGCAAACAGCGATGCGCCCGGATTGCCAAAGCTCAGAGGTACTCCCACGCGGAACTAGCAAGGATTTGACGAAGATCAGGATGATGCAGCCCGTCGAAAGCTTGAAGAACTCATTGATAGCTATAACTAATGCATAAAAAAAGGTAAATTGCGATAAAAGGTAGAATAAGATAAAATTAGTTTGTTTTTGAATTGGATTGTATATTTTATTCCATAGCCCTCGGGCACATATTTATACTCCTGCATGGAGAGTTGTACAAAGACACGACAGATATCCTTCCTAAAACAAACTCCTACTTTAAAGGAAACTGATTCGCGCAGGAGCCGGATAGCAATATTTATTTCCTAAACAAACACACCTATTTTAAAGGAAAATAAATGACTCATGCAAGAGTCGGACTCAAACTACTATAATAATACTGGTACAAAACACCAGTTTCCCTATTCTCCTCCTCGATGAAAACTTTCCATCGGCAGATCCCCTTAATCTGCGCCTTCCTTCTTTTGACCACCGGTAACCTTCTGCTGCCACCAAGTGCTAAGTTACGCCCATCGGCATCAGCAACACTTTCCCGATCGGCAATTGGCAACATTTCCGATTAGCAACCTTGTGCTGGTAACTCACCAATCATCCCCCATCGGCAATCGGCAATGACCCCTCATCGGCAATCAGCACTGACCCTTCATCGGCAGTTGGCAATGACCCCTCATCGGCAATCGGCAATAGCAGCTCATCGGCAATCGGCAATGACTCTTCATCGGCCATCGGCAATGACTTTTTACTGGCAATCAGCTTCAGCAAGACTTCACCTTCGTCGGCCCAGATCATCCAGCCTCCATCGGCAACACACTTGGTCTTCCGCAACACTCTCCTATCGGCGATATTGGCTCATACTTTACCGATGCCGATGGAGAATGGCCACTGACCAGTCAAGCCTCGGCCCATTTGACACATGTCGAAAAACGGTGTGAACACAGAGATATTCAACTCAATGCAAGTACAAGAGGTTTGTAATTCAAGCAACAACAAATTCTTAAAACTTGGCCAAAAATATCTGAAATAAAAGTACTAACCTTGAATACCTTGATAATACAGGTTGATGACACATACTCCATTAGAGAAAAGGAGATGACTGCAATATCAAGAAACCCAACATTAGAAGAAGAGCATATAAACACATGGAAATAGTCAAATGAAGGAGCAAATCATCATCAGGATGGACAAATTGAAGAATTAGATGAGATAAATGGAAGGCAAGAGCTTACAGAAGAACAAATGGAAGAATTCATTAGGAAAGAAGAAGAAGCAGCGGCAGATGTGAAGAATGATGGCCCTAGTTGGTTTCGGTGATTAACGACAATCAGCGATTATTATGGCTAACGTGTGTTTTGCAGAGGCTATGCGTAGCTTAGCCACAGTAATCAACATGAATGGGCATGAATGGTCATCACTTAGCCATCAAGATGGATATCGTTTCGGATTTCAAAGAGACATGATGAAGACCCTAGAATGATAGGCTAAGTGTCATAAGGTGATGAAGGGCACTTAGAAATAGATAGGGCTTCTATTTGATCTTTGACCATACTATCAAGAGGGGTTGATCCTAGTAGCTTGACTTAGGAAACCTTCATGACTTAGGTGTGGTGCACACTTGACTTCCTTAGCTCTAAGCAAGCCTATGGTGACCGTAAGATAGCTAGGAACTTCTTCCGAATTCATCGTGACGAAAACCGGAGTTGAAAAAGAAGTTTTCTAGGCGTCGGACGCTGAGTCTGGAGGTGCCGGACGCTGTCCGTCGCGTCGGACGATTGCATCAGACGCTAACGTCAGGATGACGTAGCGTCCGTTGGCCGCCCAGTTTGAGCCCCTGAGTTTCAGAGGGCGTCGGACGCTAGGATAGTGTCCGTCGGCCTTCCAGTGTGGATGTTTTCAGAGCCTTTCGGCAAAGGGCGTCAGACGCTGGAGTCTCAGCGTCCGTCGGACCTCGCAGGAGCGTCCGTCACCTAAAACGGGCTGCAGAACTAGCCGTTGAGCAGGGCGACGGACCGTCCGTCGCCTTGGCGTCGGAGCGTCTGTCGCCAACTTAAGTTGTCAGCCCGAGCTAGTTTTCTGAGGGGCTATTTATAGCTCCTCACTCTTCTCTCCCACCTAGCCTTTGCTCATTTCAGTTGCTGAGTTTGAGTTTGTTGAGAAGGTTGGGAAGAGAGCAAGAGCCCTAGACTGAGAGATTGATTTGCGAATCCATCCATCCTCTCCTCTAGTTCATCCAAGAGTTCAAGTGTGCATCCTCTAGTTGTGAAGCTTGAGTGAGTCAAGTCAAGATCGAGGCTTGTTACTCTTGGTGATCGACATCACCTAGACGGTCCGGTGGTGCTTGGAGGAAGGTGATCGCCCGGGAGTTTGTTGGCGGCCCTTCTTCATCGATTTGTGATCGGTTGTGGGCAATTCACCGAGCCGGAGTGGCGAAGAATCAGCCCATAGAGAGCACTCATCCCTTGCGCGGGATTGAGGGGGAGCTATACCTTGCGAGTGGGTCCAATGAGGACTAGGGGGAGTGTCGACTCCTCGATACCTCGGCAAAACATCGCCGTGTCAAGCATCTCTTTCCTTAGCTCTTTTATACCGCATTATTTTCCGCACTTGTATTTCAATTCATACTAGAATTGTGTAGGAAGGTTTCGCTTTCTTTTGGCTTGCTACCGCTTTCTAGCTAGGACACACGATCGGTAGGCACTAGGGGGTTAATTGGCTCTTGATAGGTTTAAATTCTTATCTAGAAATTAAAAAGAGCCCAATTCACCCCCCCCCCCTTCTTGGGCATCTTGATCCTTTCAAGATGGAAACAATGCAGACACTGACAGCAAGTACACACCACAGATAGGCATGAAATTCGACTCAAGAGATGATGCACACCATTTCTTCAGCTTCTATGGCTACATAGCAGGGTTTGAAGTGGTTGTTACTCATACCACAAGGACTACAAGCAAGAAAAGGAACAGTGAAATATACAAACAGGAAATGAGGTGTAATCGTTATGGAAAAGTTACAAAGAATAAGATAGTAGACCAAGAGGAACATGATGTGATTGCACATCAAGCAAAAAGAAAAGGACCAAAAAGGAAAACTAACGTCCAAGTGAAAACAAATTGCCCTGTGGTAATGGAAGTGAAAGAACAGGAAAATGGAAAATGGGAGATAGTGAGGCTGGACTTGGACCACAATCATGAACTGAGTCCAAATAACATGAATCAACTATTCAGTGGCAGGAAATATATGACAGATATGGAGAAGGCAATGATAAGGACTCTGAATGGAAACAACATACCAACAAGAAAGATGATAGCAATACTATCATATCTCTGAGGCAATGTAACAAGCCTCCCATATAAGACAAAGGATGTTCAGAATGAAAGAACAAAGATAAACAGGGAAATGAAAGGAAATGACATGAACAAAGTCATGCAATACTTTCTGAAGAAGGCAGGAGAAGATCAAACATTCTTCTACAAATTCCAACTGGATGAAGAAAACAAGGTGAAGAACATATACTGGAGAGAAGGAATATCACTCAAATGGTATGCAGAATACGACGACTGCCTTAGTTTCGATGCAACCTACATGACTAATAGATACAACCTTCCATTTACACCAATAGTGGGGATATCAGGACACAGACATACAATTTTATTTGGATGTGCATTCATCTCTGATGAAACTACAAAATCATTCAAATGGGTGTTTGAATCAATGATAGAATCAATGGGAGGAAAACATCCAAAGACCATAATCACAGATCAAGACAAAGCTATGAGAGTTGCCATAGCAACAGTAATGCCACATACAGTTCACAAGAACTGCATCTATCATATCAAGTCCAAGTGCTACAGCAAAAATGGAAAGTGCTTTAAAGTAAACAAAGGCTTACCAGAGAAATTTGAAGATGTAGTGAACAACTCAGTGACAGAAGAAGAGTTTGAACATCTATGGCAGAAAATGATTGCAGATTACAAGCTAGAATAGAACAAGTATTTCATGAAAATGTGGGAAAACAGGAGCAGGTTCATACCAGTATACTTCAAAGAAAGCTTCTATCCATTCATTCAGAGCACTGGTAGAAGTGAGCAGACGAATGCTAGGATAAAGGATAATGTTGGACCTACATATAGCGTACTAAGTTTCATGAAAGAGTACCAAAGAATAATAGACAGAATAAGCATTATGGAGAAAACTGAGGATAATCAGAGCAAAGAGAAGAGACCTAAAGAACTGCAGACTGGATACAAGGTAGAATTACATGTAGTTGAACGTTATAATAGGAAAATATTCCTAAAATTTCAGTACCAGCTCAAAATGACAGAGAGACTTAAGTACAAAGAGATAGAAAAGGGGAAATGCTTTGAAGTATGACACAAAACAAAAAGAATTCAAGAGATACAGATAAACAAAAGATATGTAGTCCTAACAAATCTAAACAAAGGAAAGGAAGAGTTCAACTGCATTTGTGCCAAATTCAGCAAGTATGGAATACTATGCAGCCATATACTGAAAGTCATAGTTGAAGAAGAAATAGAAGACATACCTGAAAAATATTTTATTGACAGATGGAGGAAGGAGTCAAAATTGATGACAATGCCACAAGAAAACACACCTAAAACAAATGAATTCCTCAGATTCAATGTATTATCAAGAAAATCTGCATTGCTTTCATCTAGAGGAGCAAAGAGTGAAGAAATGACGAGTTACCTAGATGAAGAATACGACAGACTAGAGAAAGAGATGGACATAATAGAAAAGGTATTGCAAGAAGAAGATCAAAACATAGATGAAGAACAAGAGAACACAGTTGCAATGGAAGCAACATCGATCCCAACGAATGAATAGAACATACAGCTAGAAGATCCAGAAAGGATAAAGCAAAAAGGAAGACCAAAAAATCCAACAAGACTGAAGACGATAGTAGAAGAAATTAGAGCAAAGAATAGTGCAGCTGAAGCCAAGAAGGCTGCATCTGAAGCAAAGAAAAAGAAGAAGCCAGCAAATTTAAGTAAGAGATGAAAGCTAAACTTATAAAATGTATACATACAAATTTGGATATAAAGAAAACACAAACAAATAAACCTAATAATTATTGAATAATATATGCAGGTATAACTTCAAAGAGCAAGAAGAAGCAGAAGAAGAGTACTGAAGAATGAAGAAGAAGAAAGACAGGATACAAACGACTAGGAGCATGAAGGAAGGCATAGAATAGGACATTTTAAAATTTCAGTTCAGCTACATTCATGTAACATCATATTATCATGTAAGGAATATCAATTCAGATTTCCTAAGACACAGGCAACTGCCAATTAAATTTAAATATTCTATCCAATGCATTCAAAGCAAAAAAAACATACTGTATGTATAAGAGACAAGGAAAAAACGACTTCTTCAAACAACCTTTCATTCGTAGCACATTGAAAACATCTTATTGCATCATGAAACAAACAAAACCAAATAAAAAAAAACCCTCCTCCTTTACTAGGGCTTGGGACCTGCTACAATGGGATACCATAGGAACCCACTATAGGCGGAGTTAAAAACTTTTAAACAAGTTTTTTTTAAAAGAAAAGCATATAAAGATCAAACAAAAAAACCAAATATAAAACATCAAAAAGGATAGAATAAGACACAAGAAATATATATATATATATATATATATATATGAATTACACACAATAAATAAATGAATTACATCTGATGAAGAACTATAAGTGACATTCAAATGCACAATAAGCAAATAATAACAACAAGTAGCATAACGAAACGCATAGGATAGGACATATTAATACCATATTAGAGTTCAACTAACAACATTTGAAAAGAGTTAATATGGTAGCAAATGGATTATAAACGCAATGTCTTTCAAGACTTCCTAAGGGAGATGCAACTGCCCAAAAACAAAAACAGGAGAAACTTGATAAGGTAGAAACCACCGATAGAAGAATTTAGGCCTGTGATAAAAACAATTGTCAGCTAAAAAAGAACATGCGAAAACAAAATATAAACTTTTAATTACAAAATATACCTAAAGTTTGAAATCATAGACACGTTGTTTCATTCTAGCAATCTTGATTCTGATAGAAGGAATGTCATCATGACTAAACAGATTCCTTAAAATGTCCCTAGGCGAAGACCAATTCTCCCAAAACATCATAGCATATATACCAGAATCACAACTGAGAAATTTAGTAGAATGAAAAAGTTAAAACTATATAAAGAAATATAAAAATAAGGGAAAAAATAATACCTAAGCTAAAACAAATCACAACAGAGTATGAATCACATGAGGGAACATAGAAAAATGGCACAAAAAACTACAACCATACCACTACTAGCCTCAAATAGGACCAAGGCAGCAAAAGACACATGGCTAAATAACTAGCTGTGCCAACAATCAAAGAAAAAATGAATAATCACAAACGATATTCTGCCTAATAACATAAACAATGAAATTACGAAAACTCCTCAGCATGGCCCTAAAAAAACAACTTAGGAAACACAAAAGATAAAGGAAAAATTACTCAGAAAACTTACAGGTCTTCAAAAGCCTGATCTGGAACATTCAGGAACACAACTTCATAATAATCGAAATCCATCTCTACTTGAACAAATTTATTCCAATGAAACTGAAAAGAGTTTATCTAAACAAAAAAGATAATCAATAAATTATCCAAAACAACAATGAAAAAAGGCAATACAAGAAATAGTAAATAAAAGAACATACCAGCCTATCTTGAATTTCTTGATGAAACTGCGAATTCTGATTATAGAGGGAATCCAGAAAAACAAAATGATGGTCCTTAATGTCAACCACAAAGACAAACCAATGCTTCTCACGAAAGATGGGAAGAAAAGCTATAAACATAATATCAGAGTTAAAATGCAATAACAAAATGTAAAATAAAACAAAAAGAAAAAAGAAAAAATAACATAATACCATGTTTGATAGATGCAGTGGCCTAGCCTTAGCAGACCTTCGAAAAGATCTTTGTAACAAGTCCTGATCAGCATCATCATAATCCAATAACAAATTATCCTAACAAAATTGAAAAAATGAAGTAAAAAAACAGGGTAATATAGAAAGAAATATAAAAGATTAGACAAACTTACACCAATGTTGGAGAAAAAGTAATGTCTTTTAGAAAAATATGGATGACCATTAGGTTTCGAAAACAAGCTATAGCAAAAGCAAGACACTACAAAAGAGTTAACAAAACCACCGGGCTTTAAAGATTCTCCAAGAGACCAAAAGGTGCAACGAACACCAGATAAAGACATTGCATCTTCGCTGAAAAGAGAAAAACAGTAAGTAAATAAAATAAGAAAAATTAAAAGAAAGGAAGATTAGACAAAAGAGCAGGCCAAATAGAAATAACCTCTGAAACTCAGAAGAGGCCAATTTACACAAAATCTTATAGTTATCAATTTCAGACTGATTGGCTTGATAGAATTTAGGCTTCCCAGTCTCATAATCTCCACGAAACAAAGACCATGATTAACAAATCGCCTAGGACCATGCAAAGGAACCTTTCCACCAGAAGTTAAGTCATGAGACTTATTTGCATAAGATTGGCTCAAACGAGCATAACTAGGCAAACTACGATGACTTGAAGTACGCAAATCTTCAATAGGAGAAGACCTAGAGGAACCACTTAGATCCAGTTTTAAATTGTATATAGAATTAGACTTCTTAGTCAATTCTCCAACAGAATGAGAAAAAGATCGTTCACCAACAATTCTAACTTCAGGAGACACCTAAAAAAATAAAACAAGACAATAAAACAATAAAAAAAAGAACAACAAAGAAAAGACAGCATAACTAACAACAGAAAAGGAAGTAGAAAAAAGAACCTTAACAGGATTTTTTGATAAAGCAGGGACAGAACAACCAGAACTACGAACATTCACATCACGAGCTGACTGATGAGGGGAAGGAGAGCATTGGGTGAAATCTAAAGTCTGCATGAACAATTTATCCTGGAAAAAAGAAATCAAAGAAAATGACAAAATTATAATAAAAAAACATTAAATAAAAATACTAACACTAGAAGGACGCATATCAGACTTCTTTAAGGAACCACCACTCTGAGGAAAATAAACAAAAAATCAAAAAATAAATATTAGAACAGTTATAAAGAATACAACACTGCCAGAAAAATAAAAAAAGTGAAAAAAACTAACCTTCTGAGAAAAGTATCTTGAAAACCTAGCTTTAGGAGATGGAGAAACAGAATCAGGAACATACAAATTTTCTTTGTCTAGATCAACAACTTCTAAAACTGGAGAGTTATTGAGACCAGTAGACAACGACTTCTTCAAACAACCTTTCCTCATAGATATGGAACTGGATATATCACAAAGAGGATCCCTAGAACGAGACCTAGACTTAGAAGAACTAGCACCAAAATCAGCAGAACCTAAAAAGGAAAAAAAGAAAATGTACATTTATAAAAAAACAATACAAGAAGGTAAAATCACAATGAATAAATAACAAAAATAAAAAAACTAACACATCTTCTTCAACTTCGACACACCAGCAGCAGCAGTAGCATTAGAAGACTACAACAGATTAAAGAAAACAAAATAAGTAAATAAACATAGAACAAAGAAACTAAATAAAACCTAAATTAGGTACACAAACATACATCATTTATAACCTTATGAAGATTATACTGAGAAGGACGAACTGCATCAACATCTGAAAACACAAACAACAGCAATAAAAATGTTTTAAAAAGGACAAAGATAACCAAAATAGATAAATAATAAAGCAAACCTACCAATTGGATTTTCAACAGATACCCTAGCATTAGGTTTAGAAACAACAGGAGAACCTTGAAAACCGCCATCAGGTAGACCAAAGGACTCATCAGCCTCAACAGCCTCAGATATAAGCCTAATCACTTCCAAAACTAATACCTGAGACATCTCACTAACAGAATAAACATTTTTCCAAAGCTTGATAAAGGTCAACCGCATCTCACCAGACAAAGAAGAAATGCTATTAACATCAAAGTTGATAGAAACTCCACAATTCAAGCAATGCTTCTCAATAAGCTTGCAAATAGCACCCTTCAATTCAATGGGAAGCTTGTAGCGAGCATAAGTTTCAAGCTTGCTAGTAAATTCATCATCAACAATCTGGTGAAGAATGCGAGGAAGCAAACTCATGTCCTAAGGAAAAAAAATAAATGAACAAAGAAAAACAATGCAAAACAAAAATGTACAATAAGGATAATAAAAAACCAAAGAAACAACAGGAAAGCAAAACTAGTACAAAATGAAAACCTTAGCATAGCAGGTCCTTGAATACTCCATAATAGGATGATAGCCAAAGCAACCTTCTTGCCTCGTGTCAAGATTGGCATATTTCTTGATCATATCTTTCTTCCAAACACATATTCGAGGAATAGTGGAAGGAACTTGATGAGAACCAAAATCAACATGATCAAGATAAAGAACCTAAAAAAAGAATAAAAAAGTTAAAAAGAATAAGGAGAGAAACAGATGAAGAAAAGGAGAAGAAAAAAAACTTACGGCAAGGAAGTAAAGACAACCACCAAGGGTAACTTGCTGACTGGATTTTGAATTCTTCAACTGATTGAACAACTTGATGTACTCAAGCAACCAAGAAAGGATATAACCACACCAGTCATAAGAGCGAATCTTATCAAGATCTTCAAAAATACCAAGATATTTCTGACTAGGAACAACAGAAGAATTCGGACAAAGGAAAGTGCTCAATGCAACCACAATAAAGCACACAAACATATCATCATCCGACAAATCTCTCTTGGACAAAAGAGCATCGGCAAAGAAATTGATAGGAGGTACAATATCCTTCCCAAATCTTGACAGCAAGGAAGACTTGCCAGTAGTAAAATCACCAGGGAAGGGGAAACCACCGAAAGGGAGATCAAGAACCAAGTGAACAGACTCCTTAGTGAGAGAGATGACCTTGCCATGGACAACTATATCACCAGAGTTATAGTTCACAAGGCGTGCAACCCAGTGAACAAAAGTTCTGGGCACAGAACAGTTGTAAAACAAAAGAAGAGAGCCAAAATCATGCTTCCTAATCACATCTCTACGAGCTTCAGAAAGAGAAGATATCACATTAGAGAACATAGAAACTGAAAATCTTGAGAAACCAACTTTTGCTGTGACAGCAATCTTCTTCTTCTTAACCTAAAAGCAGAAAAACTAGTATAACATTACAAAGAAAATGATTAAATAGAAAATTTAAATACAAAGTAAAGAACAAAACATACATTGTGACTCAAAGAAATCATCAACTTCTTCTTCAAATAATGTAATCTAGCAGACTGAAATAAACAAAACGAAACAATAGAATAAATACAATAGAGAAAAGGATACAAAAAATATATAATAGGAAACTAAGTGAAAAAAACATACTTCTCTCATGTACTGCTTGTACAAAGCTTCATTGAAAGATTGATTTCCAATAGAAAAAGAATCCTATCAAAGAAAGCTATCAATGAACTGAAAGAAATGGAAACAAAAATAATAAATAGGGGAAAAAACTTACATCTGAATCACAAATTTCATCAGAAATAGCATCATCATGATCATCATGACCAAACGAATCATCAGATAGAGACAAAAAATCATCATCATCATGACCATCAGAACAATCACTACTTGCAAGATCCATGAAGGAAACCTTTCTTTTCCTAGCCATCTAAGATAACCCAATAAAAACAAATCAAGTTCATTACAAGCAATAACTAGAATAAAAAACTCTACACAGATATATAGTATAAAAACGAATTTTACTGAACTGAACTTATTAAACAATATCAAAGATAAAAACCAATGACACAAGGCTTAAAAATTATTATAAGACATGGCAAAAGGACACAAAAACAGACAAATTATAACAGAGGTCTCATCTTCCTCAACAAAATCAGATAGCAGCCTAATAACTTCTAAAAGCTAACACCTGAGACATCTCACTAACAGAATAAGCATGCTTCCAAAGGGTCAACCTCATTTAGTAAATGACTAAAAACAGACATACAAAGATAATGTATCATTCAGTAAATGACTAAAAACACATAAAAAAAAGGGTCAACCATCCTGCAGCAGATGAAAAGAGGTAAGACTTGAACAATCTGAATACATGAATAATTTCGAAGCTAAAAAGACGATTCATGAACCTAATTTAGGACCATAAGAAGAGACTAACAAACCCGAAACAGACTGGAAACTACCAGCAACTAGGCCTTTCATGCGCAATCATAAGAACCTCACAAATACTAATCAATCCACTTCAGTTACCAATGCTTATAGATACAGGCATAGAAAAAAAAACCTAGTACAAAACATATCTATAAAACACATCCACAATACAAGTACAGCTACAAGTAGATCTACAGAAAGACAAACTCGAAGATACAAAACTCACCAATGATCCAGAATCGAAGAACTGCCACCTCAGAAACAGAGAATGCCACGCTACACCTAAAGGGGAAAAGGAAAAAACTAAACAGAAACGGCAATAGTCAATCAGAATAGGTAGATCTATAAGCACAACTCACCAATGACACTAAATCCAGGACAAAAACACCAATGGACCTCAACCTAGCCTCCACCAGCGAGACCCTAACCAAAAAAATCAAGAGACAACAAATTAGACAGGAAACTCGAGGATCTGCACAAACCGAAAAGGATACGAAGCAACATACACTCAACGGAGATGAAACGGAGACGAAGAGGACTCTCAGCTTCTCCGCGTCGGCTAAACTTACGCATTGCCTCCAGCAAATGACAAATGGAGAAGAAAGCATGTCAGATAGAGAAGAACAGGATCACAAAAATTAAACAGAAAAAAAGGAACTAACAAAACAGCGAGGAATCCAAGCTCATTAGGCCTCCACGCCTCGGTTCCCGTACGAATCTAAGGTAAACAAAAGACAAAATCAATAAAGGGACTTACACAATCCAAGCCAAAATCGAAGACGATCAGGCCTCTCCGCCTTAGCTTCGGTTACGAATCCCCTCCACCGACGATGAGAACTCCGAAATCTACAACGCCAAGAGACAGATCAGGTGAAGAATAGCCGGATCTACAAACCACAAAAGAGAAATGACGGAAAACAAACACAAATCGACGCGATAGGAAGGCGGAGAGCTCGCTCCGCCTCGGGTTCGCCAGAGAAGACGAGGCGACGGGAGGGGAAAGTGAAAAATGAATAGTTCAAAACAGTAACCAACGCGGGGCGGTGCGAATAGGGGCAGGGTAATGACATGTAGGGCCAGACGGGGGCAGACGGCAGCAGGGTAATGACAGGTGGGCCAGACGGGGGCAGAGATCGGAGGGCCAAAAAGCAACGGCCACAAGATCCAACGGCCAAAAAATTCGAGTGAGACAAAGGCCAAAATCACGCGGGCAACCTTTAGCTTTTGTCTTTTTCAACAAACCACGGAGCGAGGCACGTATGCACGAGTATATATTAAAGTTTAGAGTTTAAGGTCTAGATGGTCCTCTTACTTGACTGATTTACCACCATCCTCGACCTGCAGGCAAAGCGAGATGTGGACACTGCCGTGTCGATCACGGAGGAAATCAAAGTTCTAGGACGTTTATACGGCGCGCGGTACTACGTACTCCACCTTTATAGTAGCTATAGTCCAGCCGCAACACACGCGCACACACAACGTAACTCTCGGTACAGTCCGAGGTGCTTCACCGTACGTACCCGCTGCGTATGTACCGTGTCCTGCAATGCAACCATGTGCATTCATGGATCATGTGTCTCACGTACAGTGCCGTCGTACTCGTACGTCTGTCATCTGCCTTTGGCAATCCTGATCTGAGCTTCACGAGCTGAGTGCCCGCCAGCCATTCATGATGATGTCCGCCAGACATGCATGCATGGCAATTGGCACACATAGCTAGCAAGCAGCTCTCCATTGGACTGGTCCAAAATATCTTTGCTGGCTGTCAAAGCAAGGAGGAAACTTTATACACAGATAATAATAACTGACTGGTAGGCCTTCTGGCCGGATGAATCTTGAATCAAACAATACAGCTCGATCGTTTCCTGGTCAACAGCAGCAGCTAGCGTGCGTCGTCCAACACAAGCTAGATAGTACAGTACTGCACATATACTACCTGCTACCCGTCCCCTGTATTATACAGTACACCATCAAAAGTTGACAAACTTACCTGTCGGGTGGTGTGATATGCGGTGACTCGCATCGCATCGCATCGCAGGGCAGCAGCAGCAGCGTCGTCGTTGGAACAAGAAAATAAATCCGTGAGAAAGTAAAAGTGAAAGTTACGTGCTACTGCTATCCGGCCGTTGAATACTACTACTAGCAATAACACGGGGCTTAGAAAGCTGTTACCTACCCGCGCGTTCCCGTTGATACGGCGCGCCGATCGAGGCCAAACGTGTAAAGCAGCTGGGTTAGCTGGACAGACAGACAGCCAACCACGCGTCCGAAGCTGCTTGGCTCTCGCGCGCTATAAATCCGACCCATGACCACACCCAGTCATCCACACACACAACAGAGACACACTACTCGGGCCCTACCAGCAGCTGCTCTGTAGCGAGAGAGAGAGAGAGAGGCAGAGAGCTAGCAACACACAGCAGAGAGGTAGCAGGAGACGAACTTGTTCCAGGTACAGCTAGCATCCATGGCGGCGACGCGTCGCCTCTCTTCGTGCTGCCTTCTCCTCGCCGTGCTTCTCGGGGCGGTGGCTGCCACCACCGCCTTCTACTTCGACGACGAAGCAGCGGCTGCCGGCGTCGGGCTTGGCCACGGCGCCCGTTTCGCACGCAAGCATGGACGTGCTGCTGCCGAGCTTCCGCAGCCAGAGCCACGACCCAAACCCGAAACTAAGCCGGAACCCCAGCCCCTGCCAGAACCCAAACCTGAACCTAAACCGGAGCCCAAGCCACGTCCAGACCCTAAACCTGAGCCACTACCTCATCCTGAGCCAAAACCCGAGCCCACGCCCAAACCAGAACCAGTGCCCAAGCCATACAAGCATGAGCCCAAACCAGAATCATTGCCGAAACCAGAGCCTAAGCCTGAGCCCAAACCAGAACAGAAACCCAAGCCTGAGCCTAAACCAGAACCACTGCCAAAACCCGAGCCTAAGCCTGAGCCAAAACCCGAGCCACTGCCCAAACCGGAACCAAAACCCAAACCGCTACCTAAGCCTGAGCCCAAGAAGCCAGAACCAATGTCGAAACCAGAGCCTAAGCCTGAGCCCAAACCGGAACCAAAACCTGAACCACTACCTAAGCCAGAGCCTAAACCTGAGTCCAAGTCGGAACCAAAATCTGAACCACTGCCGAAGCCAGAGCCGAAGCCAGAACCAAAACCGAAACCAATAAAACCCCAACCACTGCCTAAGCCTGAGCCTAAACCAGAACCAAAACCTGAACCACTGCCCAAACCAGAGCCTAAGCCTGAACCAAAGCCAGAGCCCAAGCCTGAACCAAAACCCAAACCAGAACATAAGCCTGAACCAAAGCCCGAGCCCAAACCTAAACCGGAACCAAAACCAGAGCCAATGGCAAAGCCTGAGCCAAAGCCGGAGCCTAAGCCTGGACCACCGCACGTCCCACCGACAGCTGACAACTGATGAATGGTCACTAGCCATTATAGTAGTATCTAAATAAAACGTCCCATGATGCGTAGCATGCGTTTGTAGTTGTTAGCAACTACTTGTTGTACGTATTCTTTTTTTGAACTGTGCCATTTTTTTTTAATGTTGTTTACATGATTTTAGTGCAGTCTAGTTTGTTCCTTCTGTATATGTGTTTATGCACTCATGACTTTTTTGCGATATGCCCATTGTTATGTATGTATTATTGTCCATTGTTTTGAAGGCAACTAACTGATATAACCCATTCTACAAATTTCATTGTAGGCAACTAACTGATATAACCCATTGTCCATTGTTACAGTACGCAAAATAACTAAATGCAAATTTCATTCTACTTTATAGTACACAAAAGCAACATGGTGAGAAAAAAAGGAACAAACCAAAATGGTGAGAAAAAAAGGAACAAACCCATTGTTATTTGTCATACTAAGGATCGACATGTTATCGAGTTGAGAGAGAGAGAGTAGGGTCTATGACCTAAGTCCTCATATTTATATAAGACCGACAAAAATTGGAGTTGGGATTTTTCCTATGCCTTGGGAATATTTATTGGGTCACCTCCGATAATAAGGATATTTTTGAACACGGGTCTTTTAATAAGGTCCGCCACTATACATGTATTTTAGGAGGCGGTTTCCTAAATATATTTTATGAGGCGGTTAATTTTGACCATCTCAGTTAAAAAAAATGTCTACATCTATTAATCATAGGCATTAATCAAGGCGGGCAGCCGTCTCAACCGCCTTCAAGGTTGAATTCCAAATGCCTTCGAAAGGGTTTTTTAGTAGTGTTTGACCGTGGTATGAGCGGAGCCACGCCAGGAAGCATCACTAACAACCAGAGCTACGTGCATGTGTTCTGTCCCGTGACTAGGAGAAGCATCGATGACTAAGGTCGTGCGTTTTTCTACGACGCACCATCTCACCCTCTAGCCACTGATGCTCCCCTTGTTATCCTTCCTGATATTTTTTCTCCACATAGCAACACCACTTTAGCAAAAAATTACCCGCATGGCAAGTATGAGTTTGTGGTGCACCACTTAACAAGTTTAGTGGGTCAGAACTATATTTTTAAAGTTCAAGAGACGATATGTACCACTTAACAAATTTAGAGATCCAGAAATGTATTTTTAAAATTCAAGAGCCTATGTGACACACGCTTACTAGTTTGAGGGCCTCTGATGCATTTAAATATATCATATCCGTGTCACATATCATAATTGCATGAACAAGATAAGTATCCCTAATTAAGGCTTCAAATGTTTTGTGCTAGAAAAAAATACTTCAAATGTTTTCTCGTATCGACTTGTGCCTCGGTGCAGACATCTTTTTAATAAGCTCGCATACTAGGTGCCCCCCTACATATAATAGTTATGACAAGCATAAATTATTTAAAGATTCAACGTCAATGGCCGGATAGCTTCCTCGCTTAATACATGTTGGAACACTTTGTTATCTTTTGGAAGCATGGAACCAAGGACATTGAAGCTAGTGTTGGACCTGCTAAAATGAGCCTTCATCATCAGGATTTGGAGATCAAAACACAATGTTGTTCATTGCTTCGGACACTCCTTATAGACCAAATATTTTGTCGTCCACTTCACCTCTTTGAAAATCTCTGGCCATGTTAGGCTCCAAAATAAAAGGTCATCATCGTCGAGCTCGTTAATTAATTTCTCAAAAAGGTCCATAGCCTCGGGGTCCATCAAGGCATCCTCACTAAGAGCTTATTTGAAGGGGCTCCGACAGCTCCGGCTCCGAGTACTGTAGCAGTACTATGGAAGCCTCCAATCCGTGTCTCACATTTTCCTTGCTTCTCCTTCGGATCGGCTCTTAGCTACAGGACTAAACAATGATACAAATTACTTTATTGCACGGAGCCGGAGCCGGAGCCGCAGGAGCGGTACAAAACAAGGCCTAAGATCCTCATCACTTTTTCACCTGTCCTTTGGCCATATATCTTGGACAAAATTATTCTTCGGTGACGAAATTAACATTATCGCCAACAACGCCATACTTGATTTATGATGATGAGGGTCCTCGTCCATGGTCTGAATTGGCCGTTTATGATGAGTTGAGTCTTTATTTTCCTTGGCGACCTGTTTAGTTGCATGCCTCTGGAAATGCTAGGACATTTACAAAGGCTGGGATGTTTGTGGCCGTCTCTAAAAATAGAAGGGTTTTCTCTAAAAACTAATTTTGCAGTAGCGTTGCTTTGTAATAAAGTAGGTACAAAAACAATCTAATGTGCAAAGAAGTAGGTACGCCATGATTGTTAGTTACCGCTTGAACCACAATACTTTATTTTTTTAAAATGTAATAAAATTATTGGTGTACCAGTTCTACAATTTGAATACAGTAGGTCATGATTTTATTCTAAAATATTTAGTTTTCCTTTACCAAATGTGGAACTATAATTATATATATTTTAAAAATGATGAAAGACGTATAAAATCGTACATTTACGTGATGTTTTTTCAAGGATGAGAACATATAAGCGAACTCAGCGTAGCTTAGCTGGTTGGGTTCATGTGACTTCACATGGGTATTTGCATTTTTCTGAATTTTTTTAAGGATTCAGGATTTAACAGCGCTAATTTTTTCTGTGCTAGCACGTACACAGACATACTATAGCGGCGGTTGTAAACGTATTTCTACATGCGTTTTTCGTAACCGCCGGTGTAAAAGGCCTGTAGAAATGAGCGATTTCTACTGGCGGTTTCTGTAGGTTCACTAAAGAGAACCACCTATGAAAATAGATTTCCACAGTCGGTTGACTTAAACAAACCGCCTGTGGAACGGTTTGTTTAAGTCAACCGCCTGTGAAAATAGCTCCTACACTACCAATTTTTTTAAATATTTAAATTTAAATCAGACCTTATATTTTACCCTAAACCTATTCGATGATGTTCAATTATACCCATATAGTATTTAAATATTTCATACAAGTGGTTTCATGCTCATAAACATAAAGTCACACTTATTTACAACATCAAAGTTTCATGCTCACAAACATAAAGTAAATGTATTGACAACAAAGTTTTCACTAGTGCTCTAGTGCTCACAAACACTATATATATATATATATATATACATCAAAGTTTTCACTAGAGCTCTAATTAATAACCATCTCGACTAAGTTGCGGACCTCTGATGTCTGTGAGCGGTCTATCCTTTGGGTCACTTAAGGTGGCCCACTCGTCGTGATAATTCCCCTCGTGAGGAATGACTTCTCTCATGATGAATGAGCACAAGTCCTCAACTATGGCGTACAAAGTACGTTCGCTCATGTTAGTCGCCTTTGGTTGATAAGCTTCCTGAGAGGAAAGTTTATAAACATTAATATATACACTTGACAATACATTTGTAACTTTAATGTGAGTGCCTAAATTAAATCATGACTATTACTTATATTACCTTAGAAGGGTTCCTGCTGTATCGTCCGTTCTGCCTCATTAACTCGCACACGTAGAATCCACACAGGACTGATCCAGGTGGTTGCTTGTGGCACTATATAACAAGAAAGTGGTTATGTATATACTTACAACATCGTGTATGATATGTATTCACAACTTTTCATACGCACCGGTCAATGATGATATATGTTCAATGGCTGCCCTGGATTGTCGCACTTTTTTTTTAATTTGTAATACCTATATGCCCTATAATATCGAATAGAATCACCATGTTATTCTCAAACTCTCTCATCAATAAAAGTATGCAGGCATATCTCAACTTACAGTTCCATGTTGTTCAAGAACAGTGCATAGCTCGTAGTCGCATAATCTACGGAGTCTAATACCAACACCATTCCTTGCCTACGATAAATGACAAAGCAGATCCAGTGGTCTCTGCACGAAGCAAATTTGTGATGCAAGTGTGTATTAAAATTATTAATTTGAACTATGCAAACTCACACTTACCCAAAGTTATATGGGACCATTATGCATTTTC
Source organism: Microstegium vimineum (assembly GCA_022036555.1). Taxonomy (NCBI): domain Eukaryota; kingdom Viridiplantae; phylum Streptophyta; class Magnoliopsida; order Poales; family Poaceae; genus Microstegium; species Microstegium vimineum. The sequence continues at coordinate 15,127,113 of CM039129.1, read as the reverse complement.
TGTCTTGATATATAAGCAATGAGGTTGCCAGGTAGTAGGTGTATTCGGATTCAAACCTTTTCTTCAGCTTCTTTTTCATATCCTCTCGTTCTTTACCATCTAAACCCTTTAAATTTTTATCGTCGTCTCCGATTCTGAACATTGACCGCTCCTCACATATTTTTATTGGGTTCATATACGCAACCCTTTTATTTTCCCTGTGACGAGGATCGTTACCGTAACGCGTGATCTGCTCATCATATTGCATTCTGCAAGGCGCACGGTAATGTAAGATATGGAATTAGAATAGATACAACTCACAAATAAAAACACATGCATATTTATTCGTATGAGTAACACTTACACTGCAAACAACGTTATGAGTTGTACGTCGAGTCTCTTGAGGTTCATCATCAACCACATGTCCTCGAATGTAATAATGCATGTTTGTCTTTCACTTGCAAATACAGGTGGTGGTATAGACACGTTGATGGTGTCAATGCCAATAGAAGCTGCTCTCATGTACCAATCATGCAACCTTTTTATACCACTAGGGATCTTGATCAATTTATCCCATTGTAGTAGGGGCCTCCCCGAGTGATAACAATCAGGAACATGTTTGTAATCTTCCTTTATTGGCTTCCTGACATTTACGCTAATTACCTCAGATTTTTTGGCTGACTTCTCGTGCTCATCCAAGTCAAGGGTTTGAATTGTGTGTTTACGTCCAATTCCTGCCAAAAATCTACCCACGCCAGCATTATTCTTTTTCTTTGGCTCTCAGGGGGATATCAATTTGGGTATTGGAAATTTCTTCTTTGGCTGCGGTGGAGTAACCTTTGTTTGTTTTGGATCTTTAGGTGTTGGGAAAGGTGGAGAACTGAATGATGGGTCCTTTGGTTCAGGAGGAGTTTGGGCAGGTGGTGATGGTGGGTCTGGAAGAGTCCGGGTAGGTGATGATGGTGGGCTTGGAAGAGTTTGGGCAGGTGGTGACGATGGTGGGTCTGGAAGAGACTGGTCGGGTGGTGACGGTGGGTCTAGAAGAGATTGTGAAGGACCTGACGACCCCTGAGTGAGTGGTAGGGCTTCAGAGGATCGTGTTGGCGGCTCACTCAATTGGACATCTCGTCGAGGCCAAAGGATGAAGTTCTTGATAGCCTGTCCGAGTGTCTCAATGCCCTTGGGACCGGCAATGTCTAGCATGTCATCTTCGTATCCTTGGATGACCGTCACCACTTCAACCTTGCAGTAGTCCTCTGGAATGTCATCACCATGATACTTGCGTCCTGGGATCACAAATCCTGTGCCTACTACCCTTGTACGATGATTAGAAATACCATATCTTATGACGAGGGAGCAAGGCGTGGGCATATCAATGTCGTCAACTGCATAGTGAGTCTTGTTTGCCGTTGACGCAACACTGCTTCGAATTGTTCCTGGACTGTGTGTCACCACAAGCGGTTGTGATGTTGGGACTAGCTGTATCTTGGGACCCTGACCTAGCGTATGTTGTTGAATGGACACCGCACTAGTCAATTTTTGCATCAACTCGGGAGGAGGATTGGACAACATTTGGGACATCATCTCTTGGAAGTCTTTTTTTGCCTCTTACTTAAAATACGAAGCCATCTCTTCCTTGTATCGACCACGCTTCTTGTACTCACCTTGCCACTCTGGTCTGAATCCTTCTTTCCATCATTCTTTTGAAGATATTCCTCGAACACGACCAGGATGCTCGGGGTTACCCAAGCCAGCAGTTAGGATGTCCATGTCTCTTCGTGGATTAAATAATCCTTTCTCATGTTTTGCTACTACCGCTAATATGCTCTTAAGTGCTTCATCGGTAGTTGGGTTTTCAAAGGACATACCGGTCTCGGTTTGCATTGGTTTCCGAGCCAGTATCTAGTTTGCGGTCCTTTCTCCAAGTTGCTCGCATAACACTGGCAATCCTACTGCCTTCTTGGTAGCCTCTTCTTCCCTCCATTTTGGATCCTATCGTTGGTAACCACCAATGCCTAAGTGGTGGGGGTACTTGTTCTTTTTTGCGAGCGCTGAATTGGCTTCGCTCCGAGCTAAGAACTCGACCTCTTGCCTTTGCTCTAGGAAAACCGCCCACTGACCGGCCGAAATCTTATACTTTTGTGTCGGGTATGAGCCAGTCTTTCCCCACTTGGTATTCAAGTCGGACCTCCAGTTGTGGAATATGACCGCACATTGCTTCAGTGCAAACTCCTTTACCATTGGTTCTAAGCCCCTAGGAAAAATAAACCTTGTCAACATCTTGGCCCAAAGCATGTTCTTAACATCGATTGGCACATTTTTCCAGTGTTGGATTGTGACGTCAAGATTGTCCCTAACTACGAAACCAAGTGTGTTTCAAAACTTAGCTAGGGCTTCCACAGGAGCTAGGGGCTGTCCTTTTGGGCTCACTTCTGAGATTCTATATGTCTCATCTGGCCACCTATTCATTCCTCTGTCACTCATCTTCCTTTTCCTTGAACTATTGGTGGGGGTGGCGGTCTCGGTCGTTTCCGGTGCATCTTCTTATGCCATTTCATCTTGAGTTAATATTTCTCTAAACTCAGTGGTTAATATTTCTCTAAACTCAGATAACACCTCCTATTCATGTCAAAACATACACTCATCAGATTACAAAGGCTAATCCATTGTGGCAGGCTAATCATGAAATTAGGTACAACCATGACATCCTATATGCGAAAATTACCTCATCTACTTCTGGATTGTAATCAGGGTCACATTCATATTCACGACGGGCCATCCTCTCTATGCGAGGATCAGTGCCGGCGCTTGGTGATTCGCATTCCGGAGTAGATTCTCGGGACCCCGTTGCTTGGGACCCTGTTGCTTGCTCCGCTGGGTGGGATCCCGTTGCTTGCTCCATAGGGTGGGACCCCGGTGCTTGATCTGTGGGGTGGGACCCCGTTTCTTGCTCCGTGGGGTGGGACCCCGTTTCTTGCTCCGTGGGGTGGGACCT